>JBBPBS010001031.1:59044-90572 GCA_037974835.1 Cicer judaicum
TTGTGTCATTGGATGAATATTTAGGTCATTTTCGTCCTCCCTAAACTTAATCTTATCCAATTACGGTTTTTAACCAATCTTGTGCATCTAATAGGTGTTTTGTGTCATTGGATGAACATTTAGGTCATTTTCGTCCTCCCTACACTTAATCTTGTTCAATTAGGGTTTTTGACCAATCTTGTGCATCCGACAGGTGTTTTTGTGTCATTGGATGAACAATTAGGTCATTTTCGCCCTCCCTAGGCTAATTCTTGTCCAATTAGGGTTTTTAACCAATCTCGTGCATCCAATAGGTGTTTTGTGTCATTGGATGAACACTTAGGTCATTTTCGTCCTCCCTACACTTTATCTTGTCCAATTAGGGTTTCTAACCAATCTTGTGCTTCCAATTGGTGTTTTTGTGTCATTGGATGAACAATTAGGTCATTTTCGTCCTCCCTATGATAATTCTTGTCCAATTAGGGTTTTTAACCAATCTTGTGCATCCAATAGGTATTTTGTGTCATTGGATGAACATTTAGGTCATTTTCGTCCTCCTTATGCTAATTCTTATCCAATTAGGGTTTTTAACCAATCTTGTGCATCCAATAGGTGTTTTGTGTTATTGGATGAACATTTAGCTCATTTTCGTTCTCCCTACAGTTAATCTTGTACAATTAGGGTTTCTAACCATTGTGCATCCGATAGGTGTTTTTGTGTCATTGGATGAACATTTAGGTCATTTTCGTCCTCCCTACACTTAATCTTGTCCAATTAGGGTTTTTAAGCAATCTTGTTCATTCAATAGGTGTGTTGTGTCATTAAATGAATATTTAGGTCATTTTCGTCCTCCCTAAACTTAATCTTGTCCAATTAGGGTTTTTAACCAATGTTGTGCATCCACTAGGTGTTTTGTGTCATTGGATGAACATTTAGGTCATTTTCGTCCTCCCTAAACTTAATCTTGTCCAATTAGGGTTTTTAAGCAATCTTGTGCATCCAATAGGTGTTTTGTGTCATTGGATGAACATTTAGGTCATTTTCGTCCTCCCTACACTTAATCTTGTTCAATTAGGGTTTTTGACCAATCTTGTGCATCCGATAGGTGTTTTTCTGTCATTGGATGAACAATTATGTCATTTTCGTCCTCCCTAGGCTAATTCTTGTCAAATTAGGGTTTTTAACCAATCTTGTGCATCCAATAGGTGTATTGTGTCATTGGATGAACATTTAGGTCATTTTCGTCCTCCCTACAGTTAATCTTGTTCAATTTGGGTTTCTAACCAATCTTGTGCATCCGATAGGTGTTTTTGTGTAATTGGATGAACATTTAGGTTATTTTCGTCCTCCCTACACTTAATCTTGTCCAATTAGGGTTTTTAACCAATCTTGTGCATCCAATTGGTGTTTTTGTGTCATTGGATGAACAATTAGGTCATTTTCGTCCTCTCTATGATAATTCTTGTTCAATTAGGGTTTCTAACCAATCTTGTGCATCCGATAGGTGTTTTTGTGTCATTGGATGAACAATTAGGTCATTTTCGTCCTCTCTATGATAATTCTTGTCCAATTAGGGTTTTTGACCAATCTTGTGCATCCAATAGGTGTTTTGTGTCATTGGATGAACATTTAGGTCATTTTCGTCCTCCCTACACTTTATCTTGTCCAATTATGGTTTCTAACCAATCTTGTGCATCCAATTGGTGTTTTTGTGTCATTGGATCAACAATTAGGTCATTTTAGTCCTCCCTATGATAATTCTTGTCCAATTTGGGTTTTTAACCAATCTTGTGCATCCAATAGGTGTTTTGTGTCATTGGATGAACATTTAGGTCATTTCGTCCTCCTTAGGCTAATTCTTATCCAATTAGGGTTTTTAACCAATCTTGTGCATCCAATAGGTGTTTTGTGTCATTGGATGAACATTTAGGTCATTTTCGTCCTCCCTACACTCAATCTTGTTCAATTAGGGTTTCTAACCAATCTTGTGCATCCGATAGATGTTTTTCTGTCATTGGATGAACAATTAGGTCATTTTCTTCCTCCCTAGGCTTAATCTTGTCCAATTAGGGTTTTTAACTAATCTTGTTCATTCAATAGGTGTGTTGTGTCATTGGATGAATATTTAGGTCATTTTCGTCCTCCCTAAACTTAATCTTATCCAATTACGGTTTTTAACCAATCTTGTGCATCAAATAGGTGTTTTGTGTCATTGGATGAACATTTAGGTCATTTTCGTCCTCCCTACAGTTAATCTTGTTCAATTAGGGTTTCTAACCAATCTTGTGCATCCGATAGGTGTTTTTGTGTCATTGGATGAACATTTAGGTCATTTTCGTCCTCCCTACACTTAATCTTGTCCAATTAGGGTTTTTAACCAATCTTGTGCATCCCATAGGTGTTTTGTGTCATTGGATGAACATTTAGGTCATTTTCGTCCTTCCTACACTTAATCTTGTTCAATTAGGGTTTTTAACCAATCTTGTGCATCCAATAGGTGTTTTGTGTCATTGGATGAACAATTAGGTCATTTTCGTCCTCCCTAGGCTAATTCTTATCCAATTAGGGTTTTTAACCAATCTTGTGCATCTAATACGTGTTTTGTGTCATTGGATGAACATTTAGGTCATTTTCGTCCTCCCTACACTTAATCTTGTTCAATTAGGGTTTCTAACCAATCTTGTGCATCCGATAGGTGTTTTGTGTCATTGGATGAACATTTAGGTCATTTTCCTCCTCCCTACACTTAATCTTGTCCAATTAGGGTTTTTAACCAATCTTGTTCATTCAATAGGTGTTTTGTGTCATCGGATGAACATTTAGGTCATTTTCGTCCTCCTTAGGCTAATTCTTATCCAATTAGGGTTTTTAACCAATCTTGTGCATCCAATAGGTGTTTTGTGTCATTGGATGAACATTTAGGTCATTTTCGTCCTCCCTACACTTAATCTTGTTCAATTAGGGTTTCTGACCAATCTTGTGCATCCGACAGGTGTTTTTGTGTCATTGGATGAACAATTAGGTCATTTTCGTCCTCCCTAGGCTAATTCTTGTCCAATTAGGGTTTTTAACCAATCTTGTGCATCCAATAGGTGTTTTGTGTCATTGGATGAACTTAGGTCATTTTCGTCCTCCCTAAACTTTATCTTGTCCAATTAGGGTTTCTAACCAATCTTGTGCTTACAATTGGTGTTTTTGTGTCATTGGATCAACAATTAGTTCATTTTCGTCCTCCCTATGATAATTCTTGTCCAATTAGGGTTTTTAACCAATCTTGTGCATCCAACAGGTGTTTTGTGTCATTGGATGAACATTTAGGTCATTTTCGTCCTCCCTACACTTAATCTTGTTCAATTAGGGTTTCTGACCAATCTTGTGCATCCGACAGGTGTTTTTGTGTCATTGGATGAACAATTAGGTCATTTTCGTCCTCCCTAGGCTAATTCTTGTCCAATTAGGGTTTTTAACCAATCTTGTGCATCCAATAGGTGTTTTGTGTCATTGGATGAACTTAGGTCATTTTCGTCCTCCCTACACTTTATCTTGTCCAATTAGGGTTTCTAACCAATTGGTGTTTTTGTGTCATTGGATCAACAATTAGTTCATTTTCGTCCTCCCTATGATAATTCTTGTCCAATTAGGGTTTTTAACCAATCTTGTGCATCCAACAGGTGTTTTGTGTCATTGGATAAACATTTAGGTCATTTTCGTCCTCCTTAGGCTAATTCTTATCCAATTAGGGTTTTTAACCAATCTTGTGCATCCAATAGGTGTTTTGTGTCATTGGATGAACATTTAGGTCATTTTCGTCCTCCCTACACTTAATCTTGTTCAATTAGGGTTTCTGACCAATCTTGTGCATCCGACAGGTGGTTTTGTGTCATTGGATGAACAATTAGGTCATTTTCGTCCTCCCTAGGCTAATTCTTGTCCAATTAGGGTTTTTAACCAATCTTGTGCATCCAATAGGTGTTTTGTGTCATTGGATGAACTTAGGTCATTTTCGTCCTCCCTACACTTTATCTTGTCCAATTAGGGTTTCTAACCAATTGGTGTTTTTGTGTCATTGGATCAACAATTAGTTCATTTTCATCCTCCCTATGATAATTCTTGTCCAATTAGGGTTTTTAACCAATCTTGTGCATCCAACAGGTGTTTTGTGTCATTGGATAAACATTTAGGTCATTTTCGTCCTCCTTAGGCTAATTCTTATCCAATTAGGGTTTTTAACCAATCTTGTGCATCCAATAGGTGTTTTGTGTCATTGGATGAACATTTAGGTCATTTTCGTCCTCCCTACACTTAATCTTGTTCAATTAGGGTTTCTAACCAATCTTGTGCATCCGATAGGTGTTTTTGTGTCATTGGATGAACATTTAGGTCATTTTCGTCCTCCCTACACTTAATCTTGTCCAATTAGGGTTTTTAACCAATCTTGTTCATTCAATAGGTGTGTTGTGTCATTGGATGAACATTTAGGTCATTTTCTTCCTCCCTACAGTTAATCTTGTTCAATTAGTGTTTCTAACCAATCTTGTGCATCCGATAGGTGTTTTTGTGTCATTGGATGAACATTTAGGTCATTTTCGTCCTCCCTACACTTAATCTTGTCCAATTAGGGTTTTTAACCAATCTTGTGCATCCAATAGGTGTTTTGTGTCATTGGATGAACATTTAGGTCATTTTCGTCCTCCCTAAACTTAATCTTGTCCAATTAGGGTTTTTAAGCAATCTTGTGCATCCCATAGGTGTTTTGTGTCATTGGATAAACATTTAGGTCATTTTCGTCCTCCCTACACTTAATCTTGTTCAATTAGGGTTTTTAACCAATCTTGTGCATCCGATAGGTGTTTTTGTGTCATTGGATGAACATTTAGGTCATTTTCGTCCTCCCTACACTTAATCCTGTCCAATTAGGGTTTTTAACCAATCTTGTTCATTCAATAGGTGTGTTGTGTCATTGGATGAATATTTAGGTCATTTTCGTCCTCCCTAAACTTAATCTTGTCCAATTAGGGTTTTTAACCAATCTTGTGCATCCAATAGGTGTTTTGTGTCATTGGATGAACATTTAGGTCATTTTCGTCCTCCTTAGGCTAATTCTTATCCAATTAGGGTTTCTAACCAATCTTGTGCATCCAATTGGTGTTTTTGTGTCATTGGATGAACAATTAGGTCATTTTCGTCCTCCCTATGATAATTCTTGTCCAATTAGGGTTTTTAACCAATCTTGTGCATCCGATAGGTGTTTTGTGTCATTGGATGAACATTTAGGTCATTTTCCTCCTCCCTACACTTAATCTTGTCCAATTAGGGTTTTTAACCAATCTTGTTCATTCAATAGGTGTGTTGTGTCATTGGATGAATATTTAGGTCATTTTCGTCCTCCCTAAACTTAATCTTATCCAATTACGGTTTTTAACCAATCTTGTGCATCAAATAGGTGTTTTGTGTCATTGGATGAACATTTAGGTCATTTTCGTCCTCCCTACAGTTAATCTTGTTCAATTAGGGTTTCTAACCAATCTTGTGCATCCGATAGGTGTTTTTGTGTCATTGGATGAACATTTAGGTCATTTTCGTCCTCCCTAGGCTAATTCTTCTCCAATTAGGGTTTTTAACGAATCTTGTGCATCCCATAGGTGTTTTGTGTCATTGGATGAACATTTAGGTCATTTTCGTCCTTCCTACACTTAATCTTGTTCAATTAGGGTTTCTAACCAATCTTTTGCATCCGATAGGTGTTTTTGTGTCATTGGATGAACAATTAGGTCATTTTCGTCCTCCCTATGATAATTCTTTTCCAATTAGGGTTTTTAACCAATCTTGTGCATCCAATAGGTGTTTTGTGTCATTGGATGAACAGTTAGGTCATTTTCGTCCTCCCTAGGCTAATTCTTATCCAATTAGGGTTTTTAACCAATCTTGTGCATCTAATACGTGTTTTGTGTCATTGGATGAACATTTAGGTCATTTTCGTCCTCCCTACACTTAATCTTGTTCAATTAGGGTTTCTAACCAATCTTGTGCATCCGATAGGTGTTTTGTGTCATTGGATGAACATTTAGGTCATTTTCCTTCTCCCTACACTTAATCTTGTCCAATTAGGGTTTTTAACCAATCTTGTTCATTCAATAGGTGTTTTGTGTCATCGGATGAACATTTAGGTCATTTTCGTCCTCCTTAGGCTAATTCTTATCCAATTAGGGTTTTTAACCAATCTTGTGCATCCAATAGGTGTTTTGTGTCATTGGATGAACATTTAGGTCATTTTCGTCCTCCCTACACTTAATCTTGTTCAATTAGGGTTTCTGACCAATCTTGTGCATCCGACAGGTGTTTTTGTGTCATTGGATGAACAATTAGGTCATTTCCGTCCTCCCTAGGCTAATTCTTGTCCAATTAGGGTTTTTAACCAATCTTGTGCATCCAATAGGTGTTTTGTGTCATTGGATGAACGCTTAAGTCATTTTCGTCCTCCCTACACTTTATCTTGTCCAATTAGGGTTTCTGACCAATCTTGTGCATCCAATAGGTGTTTTGTGTCATTGGATGAACATTTAGGTCATTTTCGTCCTCCTTAGGCTAATTCTTATCCAATTAGGGTTTTTAACCAATCTTGTGCATCCAATAGGTGTTTTGTGTCATTGGATGAACATTTAGGTCATTTTCGTCCTCCCTACACTTAATCTTGTTCAATTAGGGTTTCTGACCAATCTTGTGCATCCGACAGGTGTTTTTGTGTCATTGGATGAACAATTAGGTCGTTTTCGTCCTCCCTATGCTAATTCTTGTCCAATTAGGGTTTTTAACCAATCTTGTGCATCCAATAGGTGTTTTGTGTCATTGGATGAACGCTTAGGTCATTTTCGTCCTCCCTACACTTTATCTTGTCCAATTAGGGTTTCTGACTATCTTGTGCATCCAATTGGTGTTTTTGTGTCATTCAATGAACAATTAGGTCATTTTCGTCCTCCCTATGATAATTCTTGTCCAATTAGGGTTTTTAACCAATCTTGTGCATCCAATAGGTGTTTTGTGTCATTGGATGAACATTTAGGTCATTTTCGTCCTCCTTAGGCTAATTCTTATCCAATTAGGGTTTTTAACCAATCTTGTGCATCCAATAGGTGTTTTGTGTCATTGGATGAACATTTAGGTCATTTTCGTCCTTCCTACACTTAATCTTGTTCAATTAGGGTTTCTAACCAATCTTGTGCATCCGATAGGTGTTTTTGTGTCATTGGATGAACAATTAGGTCATTTTCGTCCTCCCTAGGATAATTCTTGTCCAATTAGAGTTTTTAACCAATCTTGTGCATCCAATAGCTGTTTTGTGTCATTGGATGAACACTTAGGTCATTTTCGTCCTCCCTACACTTTATCTTGTCCAATTAGGGTTTCTAACCAATCTTGTGCTTCCAATTGGTGTTTTTGTGTCATTGGATGAACAATTAGGTCATTTTCGTCCTCCCTATGATAATTCTTGTCCAATTAGGGTTTTTAACCAATCTTGTGCATCCAATAGGTGTTTTGTGTCATTGGATGAACATTTAGGTCATTTTCGTCCTCCTTAGGCTAATTCTTATCCAATTAGGGTTTTTAACCAATCTTGTGCATATAATAGGTGTTTTGTGTCATTGGATGAACATTTAGGTTATTTTCGTCCTCCCTAAACTTAATCTTGTCCAATTAGGATTTTTAAGCAATCTTGTGCATCAAATAGGTGTTTTGTGTCATTGGATGAACATTTAGGTCATTTTCGTCCTCCCTACAGTTAATCTTGTACAATTAGGGTTTCTAACCAATCTTGTGCATCCGATAGGTGTTTTTGTGTCATTGGATGAACATTTAGGTCATTTTCGTCCTCCCTACACTTAATCTTGTCCAATTAGGGTTTTTAACCAATCTTGTTCATTCAATAGGTGTGTTGTGTCATTGGATGAATATTTAGGTCATTTTCGTCCTCCCTAAACTTAATCTTGTCCAATTAGGGTTTTTAACCAATCTTGTGCATCCAATAGGTGTTTTGTGTCATTGGATGAACATTTAGGTCATTTTCGTCCTCCCCAAACTTAATCTTGTCCAATTAGGGTTTTTAAGCAATCTTGTGAATCCAATAGGTGTTTTGTGTCATTGGATGAACATTTAGGTCATTTTTGTCCTCCCTACACTTAATCTTGTTCAATTAGGGTTTCTGACCAATCTTGTGCATCCGACAGGTGTTTTTGTGTCATTGGATGAACAATTAGGTCATTTTCGTCCTCCCTAGGCTAATTCTTGTCCAATTAGGGTTTTTAACCAATCTTGTGCATCCAATAGGTGTTTTGTGTCATTGGATGAACATTTTAGGTCATTTTCGTCCTCCCTACACTTTATCTTTTCCAATTAGGGTTTCTAACCAATCTTGTGCATCCAATTGGTGTTTTTGTGTCATTGGATGAACAATTAGGTCATTTTCATCCTCCCTATGATAATTCTTGTCCAATTAGGGTTTTTAACCAATCTTGTGCATCCAATAGGTGTGTTGTGTCATTGGATGAACATTTAGGTCATTTTCGTCCTCCTTAGGCTAATTCTTATCCAATTAGGGTTTTTAACCAATCTTGTGCATCCAATAGGTGTTTTGTGTCATTGGATGAACATTTAGGTCATTTTCGTCCTCCCTACACTTAATCTTGTCCAATTAGGGTTTTTAACCAATCTTGTTCATTCAATAGGTGTGTTGTGTCATTGGATGAATATTTATGTCATTTTCGTCCTCCCTAAACTTAATCTTATCCAATTACGGTTTTTAACCAATCTTGTGCATCCAATAGGTGTTTTGTGTCATTGGATGAACATTTAGGTCATTTTCGTCCTCCCTAAACTTAATCTTGTCCAATTAGGGTTTTTAAGCAATCTTGTGCATCCAATAGGTGTGTTGTGTCATTGGATGAACATTTAGGTCATTTTCGTCCTCCTTAGGCTAATTCTTATCCAATTAGGGTTTTTAACCAATCTTGTGCATCCAATAGGTGTTTTGTGTCATTGGATGAACATTTAGGTCATTTTCGTCCTCCCTACACTTAATCTTGTTCAATTAGGGTTTCTAACCAATCTTGTGCATCCGATAGGTGTTTTTGTGTCAATGGATGAACAATTAGGTCATTTTCGTCCTCCCTAGGCTAATTCTTGTCCAATTAGGGTTTTTAACCAATCTTGTGCATCCAATAGGTGTTTTGTGTCATTGGATGAACATTTAGGTCATTTTCGTCCTCCTTATGCTAATTCTTAACCAAATTAGGGTTTTTAACCAATCTTGTGCGTCCAATAGGTGTTTTGTGTCATTGGATGAACATTTCGGTCATTTTCGTCCTCCCTACACTTAATCTTGTTCAATTAGGGTTTCTAACCAATCTTGTGCATCCGATAGGTGTTTTTGTGTCATTGGATGAACATTTAGGTCATTTTCGTCCTCCCTACACTTAATCTTGTCCAATTAGGGTTTTTAACCAATCTTGTTCATTCAATAGGTGTGTTGTGTCATTGGATGAATATTTAGGTCATTTTCGTCCTCCCTAAACTTAATCTTGTCCAATTAGGGTTTTTAACCAATCTTGTGCATCCAATAGGTGTTTTGTGTCATTGGATGAACATTTAGGTCATTTTCGTCCTCCCTAAATTTAATCTTGTCCAATTAGGGTTTTTAAGCAATCTAGTGCATCCAATAGGTGTTTTGTGTCATTGGATGAACATTTAGGTAATTTTCGTCCACCCTATACTTAATCTTGTTCAATTAGGGTTTCTGACCAATCTTGTGCATCCGACAGGTGTTTTTGTGTCATTGGATGAACAATTAGGTCATTTTCGTCCTCCCTAGGCTAATTCTTGTCCAATTAGGGTTTTTAACCAATCTTGTACATCCAATAGGTGTTTTGTGTCATTGGATGAACATTTAGGTCATTTTCGTCCTCCCTAAACTTAATCTTGTCCAATTAGGGTTTTTAAGCAATCTTGTGCATCCAATAGGTGTTTTGTCTCATTGGATGAACATTTAGGTCATTTTCGTTCTCCTTAGGCTAATTCTTATCCAATTAGGGTTTTTAACCAATCTTGTGCATCCAATTGGTGTTTTGTGTCATTGGATGAACATTTTAGGTCATTTTCGTCCTCCCTACACTTTATCTTTTCCAATTAGGGTTTCTAACCAATCTTGTGCATCCAATTGGTGTTTTTGTGTCATTGGATGAACAATTAGGTCATTTTCGTCCTCCCTATGATAATTCTTGTCCAAATAGGGTTTTTAACCAATCTTGTGCATCCAATAGGTGTTTTGTGTCATTGGATAAACATTTAGGTCATTTTCGTCCTCCTTAGGCTAATTCTTATCCAATTAGGGTTTTTAACCAATCTTGTGCATCCAATAGGTGTTTTGTGTCATTGGATGAACATTTAGGTCATTTTCGTCCTCCCAACACTTAATCTTGTTCAATTTGGGTTTCTGACCAATCTTGTGCATCCGACAGGTGTTTTCGTGTCATTGGATGAACAATTAGGTCATTTTCGTCCTCCTTAGGCTAATTTTTGTCCAATTAGGGTTTTTAACCAATCTTGTGCATCCAATAGGTGTTATGTGTCATTGGATGAACACTTAGGTCATTTTCGTCCTCCCTACACTTTATCTTTTCCAATTAGGGTTTCTAACCAATCTTGTGCATCCAATTGGTGTTTTTGTGTCATTGGATGAACAATTAGGTCATTTTCGTCCTCCCTATGATAATTCTTGTCCAATTAGGGTTTTTAACCAATCTTGTGCATCCAATAGGTGTGTTGTGTCATTGGATGAACATTTAGGTCATTTTCGTCCTCCTTAGGCTAATTCTTATCCAATTAGGGTTTTTAACCAATCTTGTGCATCCAATAGGTGTTTTGTGTCATTGGATGAACATTTAGGTCATTTTCGTCCTCCCTACACTTAATCTTTTCCAATTAGGGTTTTTAACCAATCTTGTTCATTCAATAGGTGTGTTGTGTCATTGGAAGAATATTTATGTCATTTTCGTCCTCCCTAAACTTAATCTTATCCAATTACGGTTTTTAACCAATCTTGTGCATCCAATAGGTGTTTTGTGTCATTGGATGAACATTTAGGTCATTTTCGTCCTCCCTACAGTTAATCTTGTTCAATTAGGTTTTCTAACCAATCTTGTGCATCCGATAGGTGTTTTTGTGTCATTGGATAAACATTTAGGTCATTTTCGTCCTCCCTACACTTAATCTTGTCCAATTAGGGTTTTTAACCAATCTTGTGCATCCAATAGGTGTTTTGTGTCATTGGATGAACATTTAGGTCATTTTCGTTCTCCTTATGCTAATTCTTATCCAATTAGGGTTTTTAACCAATCTTGTGCATCCAATAGGTGTTTTTGTGTCATTGGATGAACATTTAGGTCATTTTCGTTCTCCTTATGCTAATTCTTATCCAATTAGGGTTTTTAACCAATCTTGTGCATCCAATAGGTGTTTTGTGTCATTGGATGAACATTTAGGTCATTTTCGTCCTCCCTACACTTAATCTTGTTCAATTAGGGTTTCTAACCAATCTTGTGCATCCGATAGGTGTTTTTGTGTCATTGGATGAACATTTAGGTCATTTTCGTCCTCCCTACACTTAATCTTGTCCAATTAGGGTTTTTAACCAATCTTGTTCATCCAATAGGTGTGTTGTGTCATTGGATGAATATTTATGTCATTTTCGTCCTCCCTAAACTTAATCTTATCCAATTACGGTTTTTAACCAATCTTGTGCATCCAATAGGTGTTTTGTGTCATTGGATGAACATTTAGGTCATTTTTGTCCTCCTTATGCTAATTCTTATCCAATTAGGGTTTTTAACCAATCTTGTGCATCCAATAGGTGTTTTGTGTCATTGGATGAACATTTAGGTCATTTTCGTCCTCCCTACACTTAATCTTGTTCAATTAGGGTTTCTAACCAATCTTGTGCATCCGATAGGTGTTTTTGTGTCATTGGATGAACATTTAGGTCATTTTCGTCCTCCCTACACTTAATCTTGTTCAATTAGGGTTTCTAACCAATCTTGTGCATCCGATATGTGTTTTTGTGTCATTGGATAAACATTTAGGTCATTTTCTTCCTCCGTACACTTAATCTTGTCCAATTAGGGTTTTTAACTAATCTTGTGCATCCAATAGGTGTTTTGTGTCATTGGATGAACATTTAGGTCATTTTTGTCCTCCTTATGCTAATTCTTATCCAATTAGGGTTTTTAACCAATCTTGTGCATCCAATAGGTGTTTTGTGTCATTGGATGAACATTTAGGTCATTTTCGTCCTCCCTACACTTAATCTTGTTCAATTAGGGTTTCTAACCAATCTTGTGCATCCGATAGGTGTTTTTGTGTCATTGGATGACCATTTAGGTCATTTTCGTCCTCCCTACACTTAATCTTGTCCAATTAGGGTTTTTAACCAATCTTGTTCATTCAATAGGTGTGTTGTGTCATTGGATGAATATTTAGGTCATTTTCGTCCTCCCTAAACTTAATCTTGTCCAATTAGGGTTTTTAACCAATCTTGTGCATCCAATAGGTGTTTTGTGTCATTGGATGAACATTTAGGTCATTTTCGTCCTCCCTAAACTTAATCTTGTCCAATTAGGGTTTTTAAGCAATCTTGTGCATCCAATAGGTGTTTTGTGTCATTGGATGAACATTTAGGTTATTTTCGTCCTCCCTACACTTAATCTTGTTCAATTAGTGTTTTTGACCAATCTTGTGCATCCGATAGGTGTTTTTCTGTCATTGGATGAACAATTAGGTCATTTTCGTCCTCCCTAGGCTAATTCTTGTCCAATTAGGGTTTTTAACCAATCTTGTTCATTCAATAGGTGTGTTGTGTCATTGGATGAATATTTAGGTCATTTTCGTCCTCCCTAAACTTAATCTTGTCCAATTAGGGTTTTTAACCAATCTTGTGCATCCAATAGGTGTTTTGTGTCATTGGATGAACATTTAGGTCATTTTCGTCCTCCCTACAGTTAATCTTGTTCAATTAGGGTTTCTAACCAATCTTGTTCATCCGATAGGTGTTTTTGTGTCATTGGATGAACATTTAGGTCATTTTCGTCTTCCCTACACTTAATCTTGTCCAATTAGGGTTTTTAACCAATCTTGTTCATTCAATAGGTGTGTTGTGTCATTGGATGAATATTTAGGTAATTTTCGTCCTCCCTAAACTTAATCTTGTCCAATTAGGGTTTTTAACCAATCTTGTGCATCCAATAGGTGTTTTGTGTCATTGGATGAACATTTAGGTCATTTTCGTCCTCCCTAAACTTAATCTTGTCCAATTAGGGTTTTTAAGCAATCTTGTGCATCCAATAGGTGTTTTGTGTCATTGGATGAACAATTAGGTCATTTTCGTCCTCCCTATGATAATTCTTGTCCAATTAGGGTTTTTAAGCAATCTTGTGCATCCAATAGGTGTTTTGTGTCATTGGATGAACATTTAGGTCATTTTCGTCCTCCCTACACTTAATCTTGTTCAATTAGGGTTTTTGACCAATCTTGTGCATCCGACAGGTGTTTTTGTGTCATTGGATGAACAATTAGGTCATTTTCGTCCTCCCTAGGCTAATTCTTGTCCAATTAGGGTTTTTAACCAATCCTGTGCATCCAATAGGTGTTTTGTGTCATTGGATGAACACTTAGCTCATTTTCGTCCTCACTACACTTTATCTTGTTCAATTAGGGTTTCTAACCAATCTTGTGCTTCCAATTGGTGTTTTTGTGTCATTGGATGAACAATTAGGTCATTTTCGTCCTCCCTATGATAATTCTTGTCCAATTAGGGTTTTTAACCAATCTTGTGCATCCAATAGGTGTTTTGTGTCATTGGATGAACATTTAGGTCATTTTCGTCCTCCCTACAGTTAATCTTGTTCAATTAGGGTTTCTAACCAATCTTGTGCATCCGATAGGTGTTTTTGTGTCATTGGATGAACATTTAGGTCATTTTCGTCCTCCCTACACTTAATCTTGTCCAATTAGGGTTTTTAACCAATCTTGTTCATTCAATAGGTGTGTTGTGTCATTGGATAAATATTTAGGTCATTTTCGTCCTCCCTAAACTTAATCTTGTCCAATTAGGGTTTTTAAGCAATCTTGTGCATCCCATAGGTGTTTTGTGTCATTGGATAAACATTTAGGTCATTTTCGTCCTCCCTACACTTAATCTTGTTCAATTAGGGTTTTTGACCAATCTTGTGCATCCGACAGGTGTTTTTGTGTCATTGGATGAACAATTAGGTCATTTTCGTCCTCCCTAGGCTAATTCTTGTCCAATTAGGGTTTTTAACCAATCTTGTGCATCCAATAGGTGTTTTGTGTCATTGGATGAACACTTAGGTCATTTTCGTCCTCCCTACACTTTATCTTGTCCAATTAGGGTTTCTAACCAATCTTGTGCTTCCAATTGGTGTTTTTGTGTCATTGGATGAACAATTAGGTCATTTTCGTCCTCCCTATGATAATTCTTGTCCAATTAGGGTTTTTAACCAATCTTGTGCATCCAATAGGTGTTTTGTGTCATTAGATGAACATTTAGGTCATTTTCGTCCTCCTTATGCTAATTCTTATCCAATTAGGGTTTTTAACCAATCTTGTGCATCCAATAGGTGTTTTGTGTCATTGGATGAACATTTAGGTCATTTTCGTCCTTCCTACACTTAATCTTGTTCAATTAGGGTTTCTAACCAATCTTGTGCATCCGATAGGTGTTTTTGTGTCATTGGATGAACAATTAGGTCATTTTCGTCCTCCCTAGGATAATTCTTGTCCAATTAGGGTTTTTAACCAATCTTGTGCATCCAATAGGTGTTTTGTGTCATTGGATGAACACTTAGGTCATTTTCGTCCTCCCTACACTTTATCTTGTCCAATTAGGGTTTTTGAACAATCTTGTGCATCCAATTGGTGTTTTTGTGTCATTGGATGAACAATTAGGTCATTTTCGTCCTCTCTACGATAATTCTTGTCCAATTAGGGTTTTTAACCAATCTTGTGCATCCAATAGGTGTTTTGTGTCATTGGATGAACATTTAGGTCATTTTCGTCCTCCCTACACTTAATCTTGTTCAATTAGGGTTTTTGACCAATCTTGTGCATCCGATAGGTGTTTTTGTGTCATTGGATGAACAATTAGGTCATTTTCGTCCTCCCTAGGCTAATTCTTGTCAAATTAGGGTTTTTAACCAATCTTGTGCATCCAATAGGTGTTTTGTGTCATTGGATGAACACTTAGGTCATTTTCGTCCTCCCTACACTTTATCTTGTCCAATTAGGGTTTTTGAACAATCTTGTGCATCCAATTGGTGTTTTTGTGTCATTGGATGAACAATTAGGTCATTTTCGTCCTCTCTACGATAATTCTTGTCCAATTAGGGTTTTTAACCAATCTTGTGCATCCAATAGGTGTTGTGTCATTGGATGAACATTTAGGTCATTTTCGTCTTCCCTACACTTAATCTTGTTCAATTAGGGTTTCAAACCAATCTTGTGCATCCGATAGGTGTTTTTGTGTCATCGGATGAACATTTAGGTCATTTTCGTCCTCCCTACACTTAATCTTGTCCAATTAGGGTTTTTAACCAATCTTGTTCATTCAATAGGTGTGTTGTGTCATTGGATGAATATTTAGGTCATTTTCGTCCTCCCTAAACTTAATCTTATCCAATTACGGTTTTTAACCAATCTTGTGCATCCAATAGGTGTTTTGTGTTATTGGATGAACATTTAGGCCATTTTCGTCTTCCCTACAGTTAATCTTGTACAATTAGGGTTTTTGACCAATCTTGTGCATCCAACAGGTGTTTTTGTGTCATTGGATGAACAATTAGGTCATTTTCGTCCTCCCTAGGCTAATTCTTGTCCAATTAGGGTTTTTAACCAATCTTGTGCATCCGATAGGTGTTTTTGTGTCATTGGATGAACATTTAGGTCATTTTCGTCCTCCCTACACTTAATCTTGTCCAATTAGGGTTTTTAACCAATCTTGTTCATTCAATAGGTGTGTTGTGTCATTGGATGAATATTTAGGACATTTTCGTCCTCCCTAAACTTAATCTTGTCCAATTAGGGTTTTTAACCAATCTTGTGCATCCAATAGGTGTTTTGTGTCATTGGATGAACATTTAGGTCATTTTCGTCCTACCTACACTTTATCTTGTCCAATTAGGGTTTCTAACCAATCTTGTGCATCCAATTGGTGTTTTTGTGTCATTGGATGAACAATTAGGTCATTTTCGTCCTCCCTATGATAATTCTTGTCCAATTAGGGTTTTTAACCAATCTTGTGCATCCAATAGGTGTTTTGTGTCATTCGATGAACACTTAGGTCATTTTCGTCCTCCCTACACTTTATTTTGTCCAATTAGGGTTTCTAACCAATCTTGTGCATCCAATTGGTGTTTTTGTGTCATTGGATGAACAATTAGGTCATTTTCGTCCTCCCTATGATAATTCTTGTCCAATTAGGGTTTTTAACCAATCTTGTGCATCCAATAGGTGTTTTGTGTCATTGGATGAACATTTAGGTCATTTTCGTCCTCCTTAGGCTAATTCTTATCCAATTAGGGTTTTTAACCAATCATGTGCATTCAATAGGTGTGTTGTGTCATTGGATGAATATTTAGGACATTTTCGTCCTCCCTAAACTTAATCTTGTCCAATTAGAGTTTTTAACCAATCTTGTGCATCCAATAGGTGTTTTGTGTCATTGGATGAACATTTAGGTCATTTTTGTCCTCCCTAAACTTAATCTTGTCCAATTAGGGTTTTTAAGTAGTCTTGTGCATCCAATAGGTGTTTTGTGTCATTGGATGAACATTTAGGTCATTTTCGTCCTCCCTACACTTTATCTTGTTCAATTAGGGTTTCTGACCAATCTTGTGCATCCGACAGGTGTTTTTGTGTCATTGGATGAACATTTAGGTCATTTCGTCCTCCTTAGGCTAATTCTTATCCAATTAGGGTTTTTAACATATCTTGTTCATTCAATAGGTGTGTTTTGTTATTGGATGAACATTTAGGTCATTTTCGTCCTCCCTACAGTTAATCTTGTTCAATTAGGGTTTCTAACCAATCTTGTGCATCCGATAGGTGTTTTTGTGTCATTGGATGAACATTTAGGTCATTTTCGTCCTCCCTACACTTAATCTTGTCCAATTAGGGTTTTTAACCAATCTTGTTCATTCAATAGGTGTGTTGTGTCATTGGATGAATATTTAGGTCATTTTCGTCCTCCCTAAACTTAATCTTGTCCAATTAGGGTTTTTAACCAATCTTGTGCATCCAATAGGTGTTTTGTGTCATTGGATGAACATTTAGGTCATTTTCGTCCTCCCTACACTTAATCTTGTTCAATTAGGGTTTTTGACCAATCTTGTGCATCCGACAGGTGTTTTTGTGTCATTGGATGAACAATTAGGTCATTTTCGTCCTCCCTAGGCTAATTCTTGTCCAATTAGGGTTTTTAACCAATCCTGTGCATCCAATAGGTGTTTTGTGTCATTGGATGAACACTTAGCTCATTTTCGTCCTCCCTACACTTTATCTTGTCCAATTAGGGTTTCTAACCAATCTTGTGCTTCCAATTGGTGTTTTTGTGTCATTGGATGAACAATTAGGTCATTTTCGTCCTCCCTATGATATTTCTTGTCCAATTAGGGTTTTTAACCAATCTTGTGCATCCATTAGGTGTTTTGTGTCATTGGATGAACACTTAGGTCATTTTCGTCCTCCCTAAACTTAATCTTGTCCAATTAGGGTTTTTAAGCAATCTTGTGCATCCAATAGGTGTTTTGTGTCATTGGATGAACATTTAGGTCATTTTCGTCCTCCCTACACTTAATCTTGTTCAATTAGGGTTTCTGAGCAATCTTGTGCATCCGACAGGTGTTTTTGTGTCATTGGATGAACAATTAGGTCATTTTTGTCCTACCTAGGCTAATTCTTGTCCAATTAGGGTTTTTAACCAATCTTGTGCATCCAATAGGAGTTTTGTGTCATTGGATGAACACTTTGGTCATTTTCGTCCTCCCTACACTTTATCTGGTCCAATTAGGGTTTCTCACAAATCTTGTGCATCCAATTGGTGTTTTTGTGTCATTGGATGAACAATTAGGTCATTTTCGTCCTCCCTATGATAATTCTTGTCCAATTAGGGTTTTTAACCAATCTTGTGCATCCAATAGGTGTTTTGTGTCATTGGATGAACATTTAGGTCATTTTCGTCCTCCTTAGGCTAATTCTTATCCAATTAGGGTTTTTAACCAATCTTGTTCATTCAACAGGTGTGTTGTGTCATTGGATGAATATTTAGGTCATTTTCGTCCTCCCTAAACTTAATCTTATCCAATTACGGTTTTTAACCAATCTTGTGCATCCAATAGGTGTTTTGTGTCATTGGATGAACATTTAGGTCATTTTCGTCCTCCCTACAGTTAATCTTGTTCAATTAGGGTTTCTAACCAATCTTGTGCATCCGATAGGTGTTTTTGTGTCATTGGATGAACATTTAGGTCATTTTCGTCCACCCTACACTTAATTTTGTCCAATTAGGGTTTTTAACCAATCTTGTGCATCCAATAGGTGTTTTTGTGTCATTGGATGAACAATTAGGTCATTTTCGTCCTCCCTAGGCTAATTCTTGTCCAATTAGGGTTTTTAACCAATCTTGTGCATCCAATAGGTATTTTGTGTCATTGGATGAACACTTAGGTCATTTTCGTCCTCCCTACACTTTATCTTGTCCAATTAGCGTTTCTAACGAATCTTGTGCATCCAATTGGTGTTTTTGTGTCATTGGATGAACAATTAGGTCATTTTCGTCCTCCCTATGATAATTCTTGTCCAATTAGGGTTTTTAACCAATCTTGTGCATCCAATAGCTGTTTTGTGTCATTGGATGAACACTTAGGTCATTTTCGTCCTCCCTACACTTTATCTTGTCCAATTAGGGTTTCTAACCAATCTTGTGCATCCAATTGGTGTTTTTGTGTTTTTGGATCAACAATTAGGTCATTTTCGTCCTCCCTAAACTTAATCTTGTCCAATTAGGGTTTTTAAGCAATCTTGTGCATCCAATAGGTGTTTTGTGTCATTGGAGGAACACTTAGGTCGTTTTCGTCCTCCCTAAACTTAATCTTGTCCAATTAGGGTTTTTAAGCAATCTTGTGCATCCAATAGGTGTTTTGTGTCATTGGATGAACATTTAGGTCATTTTCGTCCTCCCTACACTTAATCTTGTTCAATTAGGGTTTCTGAGCAATCTAGTGCATCCGACAGGTGTTTTTATGTCATTGGATGAACAATTAGGTCATTTTCGTCCTCCCTAGGCTAATTCTTGTCCAATTAGGGTTTTTAACCAATCTTGTGCATCCAATAGGTGTTTTGTGTCATTGGATGAACACTTAGGTCATTTTCGTCCTCCTTAGGCTAATTCTTATCCAATTAGGGTTTTTTACCAATCTTGTGCATCTAATAGGTGTTTTGTGTCATTGGATGAACATTTAGGTCATTTTCGTCCTCCCTACACTTAATCTTGTTCAATTAGGGTTTCTAACCAATCTTGTGCATCCAATAGGTGTTTTGTGTCATTGGATGAACATTTAGGTCATTTTCGTCCTCCTTAGGCTAATTCTTATCCAATTAGGGTTTTTAACCAATCTTGTGCATCCAATAGGTGTTTTGTGTCATTGGATGAACATTTAGGTCATTTTCGTCCTCCCTACACTTAATCTTGTTCAATTAGGGTTTCTAACCAATCTTGTGCATCCGATAGGTGTTTTTGTGTCATTGGATGAACATTTAGGTCATTTTCGTCCTCCCTACACTTAATCTTGTCCAATTAGGGTTTTTAACCAATCTTGTTCATTCAATAGGTGTGTTGTGTCATTGGATGAATATTTAGGTCATTTTCGTCCTCCCTAAACTTAATCTTATCTAATTACGGTTTTTAACCAATCTTGTGCATCCAATAGGTGTTTTGTGTCATTGGATGAACATTTAGGTCATTTTCGTCCTCCCTACAGTTTATCTTTTTCAATTAGGGTTTCTAACCAATCTTGTGCATCCGATAGGTGTTTTTGTGTCATTGGATGAACATTTAGGTCATTTTCGTCCTCCCTACACTTAATCTTGTCCAATTAGGGTTTTTAACCAATCTTGTTCATTCAATAGGTGTGTTGTGTCATTGGATGAATATTTATGTTATTTTCGCTCTACCTAAACTTAATCTTATCCAATTACGGTTTTTAACCAATGTTGTGCATCCAATAGGTGTTTTGTGTCATTGGATGAACATTTAGGTCATTTTCGTCCTCCCTACACTTAATCTTGTATAAATAGGGTTTCTAACCAATCTTGTGTATCCGATAGGTGTTTTAGTGTCATTGGATGAACATTTAGGTCATTTTCGTCCTCCCAACATTTAATCTTGTCCAATTAGGGTTTTCAACCAATCTTGTTCATTCAATAGGTGTGTTGTGTCATTGGATGAATATTTAGGTCATTTGCATCCTCCCTAAACTTAATCTTGTCCAATTAGGGTTTTTAACCAATCTTGTGCATCCAATAGGTGTTTTGTGTCATTGGATGAACATTTAGGTCATTTTCGTCCTCCCTAAACTTAATCTTGTCCAATTAGGGTTTTTAAGCAATCTTGTGCATCCAATAGGTGTTTTGTGTCATTGGATGAACATTTAGGTCATTTTCGTCCTCCCTACACTTAATCTTATTCAATTAGGGTTTCTGACCAATCTTGTGCATCCGTGTTTTTGTGTCATTGGATGAACAATTAGGTCATTTTCGTCCTCCCTATGATAATTCTTGTCCAATTAGGGTTTTTAACCAATCTTGTGCATCCAATAAGTGTTTTGTGTCATTGGATGAACACTTAGGTCATTTTCGTCCTCCCTACACTTAATCTTGTCCAATTAGGGTTTTTAACCAATCTTGTTCATTCAATAGGTGTGTTGTGTCATTGGATGAATATTTAGGTCATTTTCGTCCTCCCTAAACTTAAGCTTATCCAATTACGGTTTTTAACCAATCTTGTGCATCCAATAGGTGTTTTGTGTTATTGGATGAACATTTAGGTCATTTTCGTCTTCCCTACAGTTAATCTTGTTCAATTAGGGTTTTTGACCAATCTTGTGCATCCAACAGGTGTTTTTGTGTCATTGGATGAACAATTAGGTCATTTTCGTCCTCCCTAGGCTAATTCTTGTCCAATTAGGGTTTTTAACCAATCTTGTGCATCCGATAGGTGTTTTTGTGTCATTGGATGAACATTTAGGTCATTTTCGTCCTCCCTACACTTAATCTTGTCCAATTAGGGTTTTTAACCAATCTTGTTCATTCAATAGGTGTGTTGTGTCATTGGATGAACATTTAGGTCATTTTCGTCCTCCCTAAACTTAATCTTATCCAATTACGGTTTTTAACCAATCTTGTGCATCCAATAGGTGTTTTGTGTCATTGGATGAACATTTAGGTCATTTTCGTCCTCCCTAAACTTAATCTTGTCCAATTAGGGTTTCTAACAAATCTTGTGCATCCAATAGGTGTTTTGTGTCATTGGATGAACATTTAGGTCATTTTCGTCCTCCCTACACTTAATCTTGTTCAATTAGGGTTTTTGACCAATCTTGTGCATCCGACAGGTGTTTTTGTGTCATTGGATGAACAATTAGGTCATTTTCGTCCTCCCTAGGCTAATTCTTGTCCAATTAGGGTTTTTAACCAATCTTGTGCATCCAATAGGTGTTTTGTGTCATTGGATGAACGCTTAGGTCATTTTCGTCCTCCCTACACTTTATCTTGTCCAATTAGGGTTTCTAAGCAATCTTTTGGATCCAATTGGTGTTTTTGTGTCATTGGATGAACAATTAGGTCATTTTCGTCCTCCCTAGGCTAATTCTTGTCCAATTAGGGTTTTTAACCAATCTTGTGCATCCAATAGGTGTTTTGTGTCATTGGATGAACACTTAGGTCATTTTCGTCCTCCCTACACTTTATCTTGTCCAATTAGGGTTTCTGACCAATCTTGTGCATCCAATTGGTGTTTTTGTGTCATTGGATGAACAATTAGGTCATTTTCGTCTTCCCTATGATAATTCTTGTCCAATTAGGGTTTTTAACCAATCTTGTGCATCCAATAGGTGTTTTGTGTCATTGGATGAACATTTAGGTCATTTTCGTCCTCGCTACACTTTATCTTGTCCAATTAGGGATTCTGACCAATCTTGTGCATCCAATTGGTGTTTTTGTGTCATTGGATGAACAATTAGGTCATTTTCGTCCTCCCTAGGCTAATTCTTGTCCAATTAGGGTTTTTAACCAATCTTGTGCATCCAATAGGTGTTTTGTGTCATTGGATGAACACTTAGGTCATTTTCGTCCTCCCTACTCTTTATCTTGTCCAATTAGGGTTTCTAACCAATCTTGTGCATCCAATTGGTGTTTTTGTGTCATTGGATGAACAATTAGGTCATTTTCGTCCTCCCTATGATAATTCTTGTCCAATTAGGGTTTTTAACCAATCTTGAGCATCCAATAGGTGTTTTGTGTCATTGGATGAACATTTAGGTCATTTTCGTCCTGCCTACATTTAATCTTGTCCAATTAGGGTTTTTAACCAATCTTGTGCATCCAATAGGTGTTTTGTGTCATCGGATGAACATTTAGGTCATTTTCGTCCTCCCTACACTTAATCTTGTCCAATTAGGGTGTTTAACCAATCTGGTGCATCCAATAGGTGTCTTGTGTCATTGGATGAACATTTAGGTCATTTTCGCTCTCCCTACACTTTATCTTATCCAATTAGGGTTTCTAACCAATCTTGTGCATCCAATTGGTGTTTTTGTGTCATTGGATGAACAATTAGGTCATTTTCGTCCTCCCTATGATAATTCTTGTCCAATTAGGGTTTTTAACCAATCTTGTGCATCCAATAGGTGTTTTGTGTCATTAGATGAACATTTAGGTCATTTTCGTCCTCCTTATGCTAATTCTTATCCAATTAGGGTTTTTAACCAATCTTGTGCATCCAATAGGTGTTTTGTGTCATTGGATGAACATTTAGGTCATTTTCGTCCTTCCTACACTTAATCTTGTTCAATTAGGGTTTCTAACCAATCTTGTGCATCCGATAGGTGTTTTTGTGTCATTGGATGAACAATTAGGTCATTTTCGTCCTCCCTAGGCTAATTCTTATCCAATTAGGGTTTTTAACCAATCTTGTGCATCCAATAGGTGTTTTGTGTCATTGCATGAACACTTAGGTCATTTTCGTCCTCCCTACACTTTATCTTGTCCAATTAGGGTTTCTAACCAATCTTGTGCTTCCAATTGGTGTTTTTGTGTCATTGGATGAACAATTAGGTCATTTTCGTCCTCCCTATGATAATTCTTGTCCAATTAGGGTTTTTAACCAATCTTGTGCATCCAATAGGTGTTTTGTGTCATTGGATGTACATTTAGGTCATTTTCGCTCTCCCTACACTTTATCTTGTCCAATTAGGGTTTCTAACCAATCTTGTGCATCCAATTGGTGTTTTTGTGTCATTGGATGAACAATTAGGTCATTTTCGTCCTCCCTATGATAATTCTTGTCCAATTAGGGTTTTTAACCAATCTTGTGCATCCAATAGGTGTTTTGTGTCATTGGATGAACATTTAGGTCATTTTCGTCCTCCCTACACTTAATCTTGTCCAATTAGGGTGTTTAACCAATCTGGTGCATCCAATAGGTGTCTTGTGTCATTGGATGAACATTTAGGTCATTTTCGCACTCCCTACACTTTATCTTGTCCAATTAGGGTTTCTAACCAATCTTGTGCATCCAATTGGTGTTTTTGTGTCCTTGGTTGAACATTTAGGTCATTTTCGTCGTCCCTACACTTAATCTTGTCCAATTAGGGTTTCTAACCAATCTTGTGCATCCAATAGGTGTGTTTGTGTCATTGGATGAACAATTAGGTCATTTTCGTCCTCCCTAGGCTAATTCTTGTCCAATTAGGGTTTTTAACCAATCTTGTGCATCCAATAGGTGTTCTGTGTCATTGGAAGAACATTTAGGTCATTTTCGTATTTTCACCCTCCCTACACTTAATCTTGTCCAATTAGGGTTTTTAACCAATCTTGTGCATCCAATAGGCGTTTTGTGTCATTGGATGAACAATTAGGTCATTTTCGTCCTCCCTAGGCTAATTCTTGTCCAATTAGGGTTTTTAACCAATCTTGTGCATCCAATAGGTGTTTTGTGTCATTGGATGAACACTTAGGTCATTTTCGTCCTCCCTACACTTTATCTTGTCCAATTAGGGTTTCTAACCAATCTTGTGCATCCAATTGGTGTTTTTGTGTCATTGGATGAACAATTAGGTCATTTTCGTCCTCCCTATGATAATTCTTGTCCAATTAGGGTTTTTAACCAATCTTGTGCATCCAATAGGTGTTTTGTGTCATTGGATGAACATTTAGGTCATTTTCGTCCTCCTTATTCTATTTCTTATCCAATTAGGGTTTTTAACCAATCTTGTTCATCCAGTAGGTGTTTTGTGTCCTTGGATGAACATTTAGGTCATTTTCGTCCTCCCTACACTTAATCTTGTTCAATTAGGGTTTTTAACCAATCTTGTTCATTCAATAGGTGTGTTGTGTCATTGGATGAATATTTATGTCATTTTCGTCCTCCCTAAACTTAATCTTATCCAATTACGGTTTTTAACCAATCTTGTGCATCCAATAGGTGTTTTGTGTCATTGGATGAACATTTAGGTCATTTTCGTCGTCCCTACACTTAATCTTGTCCAATTAGGGTTTCTAACCAATCTTGCGCAATCAATTGGTGTGTTTGTGTCATTGGATGAACAATTAGGTCATTTTCGTCCTCCCTATGATAATTCTTGTCCAATTAGGGTTTTTAACCAATCTTGTGCATCCAATAGGTGTTTTGTGTCATTGGATGAACATTTAGGTCATTTTCGTCCTCCGTAGGCTAATTCTTATCCAATTAGGGTTTTTAACCAATCTTGTGCATCCAATAGGTGTTTTGTGTCATTGGATGAACATTTAGGTCATTTTCGTTCTCCCTACACTTAATCTTGTTCAATTAGGGTCTCTGACCAATCTTGTGCATCCGACAGGTGTTTTTGTGTCATTGGATGAACAATTAGGTCATTTTCGTCCTCCCTAGGCTAATTCTTGTCCAATTAGGGTTTTTAACCAATCTTGTGCATCCAATAGGTGTTTTGTGTCATTGGATGAACACTTAGGTCATTTTCGTCCTCCCTACAGTTAATCTTGTTCAATTAGGGTTTCTAACCAATCTAGTGCATCCGATAGGTGTTTTTGTGTCATTGGATGAACATTTAGGTCATTTTCGTCCTCCCTACACTTAATCTTGTCCAATTAGGGTTTTTAACCAATCTTGTGCATCCAATAGGTGTTTTGTGTCATTGGATGAACATTTAGGTCATTTTCGTCCTTCCTACACTTAATCTTGTTCAATTAGGGTTTCTAACCAATCTTGTGCATCCGATAGGTGTTTTTGTGTCATTGGATGAACAATTAGGTCATTTTCGTCCTCCCTTGGCTAATTCTTGTCCAATTAGGGTTTTTAACCAATCTTGTGCATCCAATAGGTGTTTTGTGTCATTGGATGAACACTTAGGTCATTTTCGTCCTCCCTACACTTTATCTTGTCCAATTAGGGTTTCTAACCAATCTTGTGCTTCCAATTGGTGTTTTTGTGTCATTGGATGAACAATTAGGTCAGTTTCGTCCTCCCTATGATAATTCTTGTCCAATTAGGGTTTTTAACCAATCTTGTGCATCCAATAGGTGTTTTGTGTCATTGGATGAACATTTAGGTCATTTTCGTCCTCCTTAGGCTAATTCTTATCCAATTAGAGTTTTTAACCAATCTTGTGCATCCAATAGGTGTTTTGTGTCATTGGATGAACATTTAGGTCATTTTCGTCCTTCCTACACTTAATCTTGTTCAATTAGGGTTTCTAACCAATCTTGTGCATCCGATAGGTGTTTTTGTGTCATTGGATGAACAATTAGGTCATTTTCGTCCTCCCTAGGCTAATTCTTGTCCAATTAGAGTTTTTAACCAATCTTGTGCATCCAATAGGTGTTTCGTGTCATTGGATGAACACTTAGGTCATTTTCGTCCTCCCTACACTTTTTCTTGTTCAATTAGGGTTTCTAACCAATCTTGTGCATCCGATAGGTGTTTTTGTGTCATTGGATGAAAATTTAGGTCATTTTCGTCCTCCCCACACTTAATCTTGTCCAATTAGGGTTTTTAACCAATCTTGTTCATTCAATAGGTGTGTTGTGTCATTGGATGAACATTTAGGTCATTTTCGTCCTCCCTACAGTTAATCTTGTTCAATTAGGGTTTCTAACCAATCTTGTGCATCCGATAGGTGTTTTTGTGTCATTGGATGAACATTTAGGTCATTTTCGTCCTCCCTACACTTAATCTTGTTCAATTAGGGTTTTTGACCAATCTTGTGCATCCAACAGGTGTTTTTGTGTCATTGGATGAATAATTAGGTCATTTTCGTCCTCCCTAGGCTAATTCTTGTCCAATTAGGGTTTTTAACCAATCTTGTGCATCCGATAGGTGTTTTTGTGTCATTGGATGAACATTTAGGTCATTTTCGTCCTCCCTACACTTAATCTTGTCCAATTAGGGTTTTTAACCAATCTTGTTCATTCAATAGGTGTGTTGTGTCATTGGATGAACATTTAGGTCATTTTAGTCCTCCCTAAACTTAATCTTGTTCAATTAGGGTTTCTAACTAATCTTGTCCATCCGATATGTGTTTTTGTGTCATTGGATGAACATTTAGGTCATTTTCGTCCTCCCTACACTTAATCTTGTCCAATTAGGGTTTTTAACCAATATTGTTCATTCAATAGGTGTGTTGTGTCATTGGATGAATATTTAGGTCATTTTCGTCCTCCCTAAACTTAATCTTATCCAATTACGGTTTTAAACCAATCTTGTGCATCCAATAGGTGTTTTGTGTCATTGGATGAACATTTAGGTCATTTTCGTCCTCCCTATAGTTAATCTCGTTCAATTAGGGTTTCTAACCAATCTTGTGCATCCGATTGGTGTTTTTGTGTCACTGGATGAACATTTAGGTCATTTTCGTCCTCCCTACACTTAATCTTGTCCAATTAGGGTTTTTAACCAATCTTGTTCATTCAATAGGTGTGTTGTGTCATTGGATGAATATTTGTGACATTTTCGTCCTCCCTAAACTTAATCTTGTCCAATTAGGGTTTTTAACCAATCTTGTGCATCCAATAGGTGTTTTGTGTCATTGGATGAACATTTAGGTCATTTTCGTCCTCCCTAAACTTAATCTTGTCCAATTAGGGTTTTTAAGCAATCTTGTGCATCCAAGAGGTGTTTTGTGTCATTGGATGAACATTTAGGTCATTTTCGTCCTCCCTACACTTAATCTTGTTCAATTAGGGTTTTTGACCAATCTTGTGCATCCGACAGGTGTTTTTGTGTCATTGGATGAACAATTAGGTCATTTTCGTCCTCCCTACACTTAATCCTGTCCAATTAGGGTTTTTAACCAATCTTGTTCATTCAATAGGTGTGTTGTGTCATTGGATGAATATTTAGGTCATTTTCGTCCTCCCTAAACTTAATCTTGTCCAATTAGGGTTTTTAACCAATCTTGTGCATCCAATAGGTGTTTTGTGTCATTGGATGAACATTTAGGTCATTTTCGTCCTCCCTAAACTTAATCTTGTCCAATTAGGGTTTTTAAGCAATCTTGTGCATCCAATAGGTGTTTTGTGTCAGTGGATGAACATTTAGGTCATTTTCGTCCTCCCTACACTTAATCTTGTTCAATTAGGGTTTCTAACCAATCTTGTGCATCCGATAGGTGTTTTTGTGTCATTGGATGAACATTTAGGTCATTTTCGTCCTCCCTACACTTAATCTTGTCCAATTAGGGTTTTTAACCAATCTTGTTCATTCAATAGGTGTGTTGTGTCATTGGATAAATATTTAGGTCATTTTCGTCCTCCCTAAACTTAATCTTGTCCAATTAGGGTTTTTAACCAATCTTGTTCATCCAATAGGTGTTTTGTGTCATTGGATGAACATTTAGGTCATTTTCGTCCTCCCTAAACTTAATCTTGTCCAATTAGGGTTTTTAAGCAATCTTGTGCATCCAATAGGTGTTTTGTGTTATTGGATGAACATTTATGTCATTTTCGTCGTCCCTACACTTAATCTTGTCCAATTAGGGTTTTTAAGCAATCTTGTGCATCCAATAGGTGTTTTGTGTCATTGGATGAACATTTAGGTCATTTTCGTCCTCCCTACACTTTATCTTGTTCAATTAGGGTTTCTGACCAATCTTGTGCATCCGACAGGTGTTTTTGTGTCATTGGATGAACAATTAGGTCATTTTCGTCCTCCCTAGGCTAATTCTTGTCCAATTAGGGTTTTTAACCAATCTTGTGCATCCAATAGGTGTTTTGTGTCATTGGATGAACACTTAGGTCATTTCCGTCCTCCCTACACTTTATCTTGTCCAATTAGGGTTTCTAACCAATCTAGTGCATCCAATTGGTGTTTTTGTGTCATTGGATGAACAATTAGGTCATTTTCGTCCTCCCTATGATAATTCTTGTCCAATTAGGGTTTTTAACCAATCTTGTGCATCCAATAGGTGTTTTGTGTCATTGGATGAACATTTAGGTCATTTTCGTCCTCCTTAGGCTAATTCTTATCCAATTAGGGTTTTTAACCAATCTTGTGCATCCAATAGGTGTTTTGTGTCATTGGATGAACATTTAGGTCATTTTCGTCGTCCCTAAACTTAATCTTGTCCAATTAGGGTTTTTAACCAATCTTGTGCATCCAATAGGTGTTTTGTGTCATTGGATGAACATTTAGGTCATTTTCGTCCTCCTTATGCTAATTCTTATCCAATTAGGGTTTTTAACCAATCTTGTGCATCCAATAGGTGTTTTGTGTCATTGGATGAACATTTAGGTCATTTTCGTCCTCCCTACACTTAATCTTGTTCAATTAGGGTTTCTAACCAATCTTGTGCATCCGATAGGTGTTTTTGTGTTATTGGATGAACATTTAGGTCATTTTCGTCCTCCTTAGGCTAATTCTTATCCAATTAGGGTTTTTAACCAATCTTGTGCATCCAATAGGTGTTTTGTGTCATTGGATGAACATTTAGGTCATTTTCGTCCTCCCTACACTTTATCTTTTCCAATTAGGGTTTCTAACTAATCTTGTGCATCCAATTGGTGTTTTTGTGTCATTGGATGAACAATTAGGTCATTTTCCTCCTCCCTATGATAATTCTTGTCCAATTAGGGTTTTTAACCAATCTTGTGCATCCAATAGGTGTTTTGTGTCATTGGATGAACATTTAGGTCATTTTCGTCCTCCTTAGGCTAATTCTTATCCAATTAGGGTTTTTAACCAATCTTGTGCATCCAATAGGTGTTTTGTGTCATTGGATGAACATTTAGGTCATTTTCGTCCTCCCTACACTTAATCTTGTTCAATTAGGGTTTCTAACCAATCCTGTGCATCCGATAGGTGTTTTTGTGTCATTGGATGAACAATTAGGTCATTTTCGTCCTCCCTATGATAATTCTTGTCCAATTAGGGTTTTTAACCAATCTTGTGCATCCAATAGGTGTTTTGTGTCATTGGATGAACATTTAGGTCATTTTCGTCCTCCTTAGGCTAATTCTTATCCAATTAGGGTTTTTAACCAATCTTGTGCATCCAATAGGTGTTTTGTGTCATTGGATGAACATTTAGGTCATTTTCGTCCTCCTTAGGCTAATTCTTATCCAATTAGGGTTTTTAACCAATCTTGTGCATCCAATAGGTGTTTTGTGTCATTGGATGAACACTTAGGTCATTTTCGTCCTTCCTAAACTTAATCTTGTTCAATTAGGGTTTTTAACCAATCTTGTGCATCCGATTGGTGTTTTTGTGTCATTGGATCAACAATTAGGTCATTTTCGTCCTCCCTATGATAATTCTTGTCCAATTAGGGTTTTTAACCAATCTTGTGCATCCAATAGGTGTTTTGTGTCATTGGATGAACACTTAGGTCATTTTCGTCCTCCCTACACTTTATCTTGTCCAATTAGGGTTTCTAACCAATCTTGTGCTTCCAATTGGTGTTTTTGTGTCATTGGATGGACAATTAGGTCATTTTCGTCCTCCCTATGATAATTCTTGTCCAATTAGGGTTTTTAACCAATCTTGTGCATCCAATAGGTGTTTTGTGTCATTGGATGAACATTTAGGTCATTTTCGTCCTCCTTAGGCTAATTCTTATCCAATTAGGGTTTTTAACCAATCTTGTGCATCCAATAGGTGTTTTGTGTCATTGGATGAACATTTAGGTCATTTTCGTCCTTCCTACACTTAATCTTGTTCAATTAGGGTTTCTAACCAATCTTGTGCATCCGATAGGTGTTTTTGTGTCATTGGATGAACAATTAGGTCATTTTCGTCCTCCCTAGGATAATTCTTGTCCAATTAGAGTTTTTAACCAATCTTGTGCATCCAATAGCTGTTTTGTGTCATTGGATGAACACTTAGGTCATTTTCGTCCTCCCTACACTTTATCTTGTCCAATTAGGGTTTCTAACCAATCTTGTGCTTCCAATTGGTGTTTTTGTGTCATTGGATGAACAATTAGGTCATTTTCGTCCTCCCTATGATAATTCTTGTCCAATTAGGGTTTTTAACCAATCTTGTGCATCCAATAGGTGTTTTGTGTCATTGGATGAACATTTAGGTCATTTTCGTCCTCCTTAGGCTAATTCTTATCCAATTAGGGTTTTTAACCAATCTTGTGCATATAATAGGTGTTTTGTGTCATTGGATGAACATTTAGGTTATTTTCGTCCTCCCTAAACTTAATCTTGTCCAATTTGGATTTTTAAGCAATCTTGTGCATCAAATAGGTGTTTTGTGTCATTGGATGAACATTTAGGTCATTTTCGTCCTCCCTACAGTTAATCTTGTACAATTAGGGTTTCTAACCAATCTTGTGCATCCGATAGGTGTTTTTGTGTCATTGGATGAACATTTAGGTCATTTTCGTCCTCCCTACACTTAATCTTGTCCAATTAGGGTTTTTAACCAATCTTGTTCATTCAATAGGTGTGTTGTGTCATTGGATGAATATTTAGGTCATTTTCGTCCTCCCTAAACTTAATCTTGTCCAATTAGGGTTTTTAACCAATCTTGTGCATCCAATAGGTGTTTTGTGTCATTGGATGAACATTTAGGTCATTTTCGTCCTCCCCAAACTTAATCTTGTCCAATTAGGGTTTTTAAGCAATCTTGTGAATCCAATAGGTGTTTTGTGTCATTGGATGAACATTTAGGTCATTTTTGTCCTCCCTACACTTAATCTTGTTCAATTAGGGTTTC
>JBBPBS010001031.1:90926-129450 GCA_037974835.1 Cicer judaicum
GCTAATTCTTATCCAATTAGGGTTTTTAACCAATCTTGTGCATCCAATAGGTGTTTTGTGTCATTGGATGAACATTTAGGTCATTTTCGTCCTCCCTACACTTAATCTTTTCCAATTAGGGTTTTTAACCAATCTTGTTCATTCAATAGGTGTGTTGTGTCATTGGAAGAATATTTATGTCATTTTCGTCCTCCCTAAACTTAATCTTATCCAATTACGGTTTTTAACCAATCTTGTGCATCCAATAGGTGTTTTGTGTCATTGGATGAACATTTAGGTCATTTTCGTCCTCCCTACAGTTAATCTTGTTCAATTAGGTTTTCTAACCAATCTTGTGCATCCGATAGGTGTTTTTGTGTCATTGGATAAACATTTAGGTCATTTTCGTCCTCCCTACACTTAATCTTGTCCAATTAGGGTTTTTAACCAATCTTGTGCATCCAATAGGTGTTTTGTGTCATTGGATGAACATTTAGGTCATTTTCGTTCTCCTTATGCTAATTCTTATCCAATTAGGGTTTTTAACCAATCTTGTGCATCCAATAGGTGTTTTGTGTCATTGGATGAACATTTAGGTCATTTTCGTCCTCCCTACACTTAATCTTGTCCAATTAGGGTTTTTAAGCAATCTTGTGCATCCAATAGGTGTTTTGTGTCATTGGATGAACATTTAGGTCATTTTCGTCCTCCCTACACTTAATCTTGTTCAATTAGGGTTTTTGACCAATCTTGTGCATCCGATAGGTGTTTTTGTGTCATTGGATGAACAATTAGGTCATTTTCGTCCTCCCTAGGCTAATTCTTGTCAAATTAGGGTTTTTAACCAATCTTGTGCATCCAATAGGTGTTTTGTGTCATTGGATGAACACTTAGGTCATTTTCGTCCTCCCTACACTTTATCTTGTCCAATTAGGGTTTCTGAACAATCTTGTGCATCCAATTGGTGTTTTTGTGTCATTGGATGAACAATTAGGTCATTTTCGTCCTCTCTACGATAATTCTTGTCCAATTAGGGTTTTTAACCAATCTTGTGCATCCAATAGGTGTTTTGTGTCATTGGATGAACATTTAGGTCATTTTCGTCTTCCCTACACTTAATCTTGTTCAATTAGGGTTTCAAACCAATCTTGTGCATCCGATAGGTGTTTTTGTGTCATCGGATGAACATTTAGGTCATTTTCGTCCTCCCTACACTTAATCTTGTCCAATTAGGGTTTTTAACCAATCTTGTTCATTCAATAGGTGTGTTGTGTCATTGGATGAATATTTAGGTCATTTTCGTCCTCCCTAAACTTAATCTTATCCAATTACGGTTTTTAACCAATCTTGTGCATCCAATAGGTGTTTTGTGTTATTGGATGAACATTTAGGCCATTTTCGTCTTCCCTACAGTTAATCTTGTACAATTAGGGTTTTTGACCAATCTTGTGCATCCAACAGGTGTTTTTGTGTCATTGGATGAACAATTAGGTCATTTTCGTCCTCCCTAGGCTAATTCTTGTCCAATTAGGGTTTTTAACCAATCTTGTGCATCCGATAGGTGTTTTTGTGTCATTGGATGAACATTTAGGTCATTTTCGTCCTCCCTACACTTAATCTTGTCCAATTAGGGTTTTTAACCAATCTTGTTCATTCAATAGGTGTGTTGTGTCATTGGATGAACATTTAGGTCATTTTCTTCCTCCCTACAGTTAATCTTGTTCAATTAGGGTTTCTAACCAATCTTGTGCATCCGATAGGTGTTTTTGTGTCATTGGATGAACAATTAGGTCATTTTCGTCCTCCCTAGGCTAATTCTAGTCCAATTAGGGTTTTTAACCAATCTTGTGCATCCGATAGGTGTTTTTGTGTCATTGGATGAACATTTAGGTCATTTTCGTCCTCCCTACACTTAATCTTGTCCAATTAGGGTTTTTAACCAATCTTGTTCATTCAATAGGTGTGTTGTGTCATTGGATGAATATTTAGGTCATTTTCGTCCTCCCTAAACTTAATCTTATCCAATTACGGTTTTAAACCAATCTTGTGCATCCAATAGGTGTTTTGTGTCATTGGATGAACATTTAGGTCATTTTCGTCCTCCCTATAGTTAATCTCGTTCAATTAGGGTTTCTAACCAATCTTGTGCATCCGATTGGTGTTTTTGTGTCATTGGATGAACATTTAGGTCATTTTCGTCCTCCCTACACTTAATCTTGTCCAATTAGGGTTTTTAACCAATCTTGTTCATCCAATAGGTGTGTTGTGTCATTGGATGAATATTTATGACATTTTCGTCCTCCCTAAACTTAATCTTGTCCAATTAGGGTTTTTAACCAATCTTGTGCATCCGATAGGTGTTTTTGTGTCATTGGATGAACATTTAGGTCATTTTCGTCCTCCCTACACTTAATCTTGTCCAATTAGGGTTTTTAACCAATCTTGTTCATTCAATAGGTGTGTTGTGTCATTGGATGAATATTTATGACATTTTCGTCCTCCCTAAACTTAATCTTGTCCAATTAGGGTTTTTAACCAATCTTGTGCATCCAATAGGTGTTTTGTGTCATTGGATGAACATTTAGGTCATTTTCGTCCTCCCTAAACTTAATCTTGTCCAATTAGGGTTTTTAAGCAATCTTGTGCATCCAATAGGTGTTTTGTGTCATTGGATGAACGTTTAGGTCATTTTCGTCCTCCCTAAACTTAATCTTGTCCAATTAGGGTTTTTAAGCAATCTTGTGCATCCAAGAGGTGTTTTGTGTCATTGGATGAACATTTAGGTCATTTTCGTCCTCCTTACACTTAATCTTGTTCAATTAGGGTTTTTGACCAATCTTGTGCATCCGACAGGTGTTTTTGTGTCATTGGATGAATAATTAGGTCATTTTCGTCCTCCCTAGGCTAATTCTTGTCCAATTAGGGTTTTTAACCAATCTTGTGCATCCAATAGGTGTTTTGTGTCATTGGATGAACACTTAGGTCATTTTCGTCCTCCCTACACTTTATCTTGTCCAATTAGGGTTTCTAACCAATCTTGTGCATCCAATTGGTGTTTTTGTGTCATTGGATGAACAATTAGGTCATTTTCGTCCTCCCTATGATAATTCTTGTCCAATTAGGGTTTTTAACCAATCTTGTGCATCCAATAGGTGTTTTGTGTCATTGGATGAACATTTTGGTCATTTTCGTCCTCCTTAGCCTAATTCTTATCCAATTAGGGTTTTTAACCAATCTTGTGCATCCAATAGGTGTTTTGTGTCATTGGATGAACACTTAGGTCATTTTCGTCCTCCCTACACTTTATCTTGTCCAATTAGGGTTTCTAACCAATCTTGTGCATCCAATTGGTGTTTTTGTGTCATTGGATGAACAATTAGGTCATTTTCGTCCTCCCTATGATAATTCTTGTCCAATTAGGGTTTTTAACCAATCTTGTGCATCCAATAGGTGTTTTTGTCATTGGATGAACATTTAGGTCATTTTCGTCCTCCTTAGGCTAATTCTTATCCAATTAGGGTTTTTAACCAGTCTTGTTCATTCAATAGGTGTGTTGTGACATTGGATGAATATTTAGGTTATTTTCGTCCTCCCTAAACTTAATCTTATCCAATTACGGTTTTTAACCAATCTTGTGCATCCAATAGGTGTTTTGTGTCATTGGATGAACATTTAGGTCATTTTCGTCCTCCCTACAGTTAATCTTGTTCAATTAGGGTTTCTAACCAATCTTGTGCATCCGATAGGTGTTTTTGTGTCATTGGATGAACATTTAGGTCATTTTCGTCCTCCTACACTTAATCTTGTCCAATTAGGGTTTTTAACCAATCTTGTTCATTCAATAGGTGTGTTGTGTCATTGGATGAATATTTAGGTCATTTTCGTCCTCCCTAAACTTAATCTTGTCCAATTAGGGTTTTTAACCAATCTTGTTCATCCAATAGGTGTTTTGTGTCATTGGATGAACATTTAGGTCATTTTCGTCCTCCCTAAACTTAATCTTGTCCAATTAGGGTTTTTAAGCAATCTTGTGCATCCAATAGGTGTTTTGTGTCATTGGATGAACATTTAGGTCATTTTCGTCGTCCCTACACTTAATCTTGTTCAATTAGGGTTTCTGACCAATCTTGTGCATCCGACAGGTGTTTTTGAGTCATTGGATGAACAATTAGGTCATTTTCGTCCTCCCTAGCCTAATTCTTGTCCAATTAGGGTTTTTAACCAATCTTGTGCATCCAATAGGTGTTTTGTGTCATTGGATGAACATTTAGGTCATTTTCGTCCTCCCTAAACTTAATCTTGTCCAATTAGGGTTTTTAACCACTCTTGTGCATCCAATAGGTGTTTTGTGTCATTGGATGAACATTTAGGTCATTTTCGTCCTCCCTAAACTTAATCTTGTCCAATTAGGGTTTTTAAGCAATCTTGTGCATCCAATAGGTGTTTTGTGTCATTGGATGAACATTTAGGTCATTTTCGTCCTCCCTACACTTAATCTTGTTCAATTAGGGTTTTTAACCAATCTTGTGCATCCAATAGGTGTTTTATGTCATTGGATGAACATTTAGGTCATTTTCGTCCTCCCTACACTTAATCTTGTCCAATTAGGGTTTTTAACCAATCTTGTTCATTCAATAGGTGTGTTGTGTCATTGGATGAACATTTAGGTCATTTTCGTCCTCCCTACAGTTAATCTTGTTCAATTAGGGTTTCTAACCAATCTTGTGCATCCGATAGGTGTTTTTGTGTCATTGGATGAACATTTAGGTCATTTTCGTCCTCCTACACTTAATCTTGTCGAATTAGGGTTTTTAACCAATCTTGTTCATTCAATAGGTGTGTTGTGTCATTGGATGAATATTTAGGTCATTTTCGTCCTCCCTAAACTTAATCTTGTCCAATTAGGGTTTTTAACCAATCTTGTGCATCCAATAGGTGTTTTGTGTCATTGGATGAACATTTAGGTCATTTTCGTCCTTCCTACACTTAATCTTGTTCAATTAGGGTTTCTAACCAATCTTGTGCATCCGATAGGTGTTTTTGTGTCATTGGATGAACAATTAGGTCATTTTCGTCCTCCCTAGGCTAATTCTTGTCCAATTAGAGTTTTTAACCAATCTTGTGCATCCAATAGGTGTTTTGTGTCATTGGATGAACACTTAGGTCATTTTCGTCCTCCCTACACTTTATCTTGTCCAATTAGGGTTTCTAACCAATCTTGTGCTTCTTAGTGGTGTTTTTGTGTCATTGGATGAACAATTAGGTCATTTTCGTCCTCCCTATGATAACTCTTGTCCAATTAGGGTTTTTAACCAATCTTGTGCATCCAATAGGTGTTTTGTGTCATTGGATGAACATTTAGGTCATTTTCGTCCTCCTTAGGCTAATTCTTATCCAATTAGGGTTTTTAACCAATCTTGTGCATCCAATAGGTGTTTTGTGTCATTGGATGAACATTTAGGTCATTTTCGTCCTCCCTACACTTAATCTTGTTCAATTAGGGTTTCTAACCAATCCTGTGCATCCGATAGGTGTTTTTGTGTCATTGGATGAACAATTAGGTCATTTTCGTCCTCCCTATGATAATTCTTGTCCAATTAGGGTTTTTAACCAATCTTGTGCATCCAATAGGTGTTTTGTGTCATTGGATGAACATTTAGGTCATTTTCGTCCTCCTTAGGCTAATTCTTATCCAATTAGGGTTTTTAACCAATCTTGTGCATCCAATAGGTGTTTTGTGTCATTGGATGAACATTTAGGTCATTTTCGTCCTCCTTAGGCTAATTCTTATCCAATTAGGGTTTTTAACCAATCTTGTGCATCCAATAGGTATTTTGTGTCATTGGATGAACATTTAGGTCATTTTCGTCCTCCCTAAACTTAATCTTGTCCAATTAGGGTTTTTAACCAATCTTGTGCATCCAATAGGTGTTTTGTGTCATTGGATGAACATTTAGGTCATTTTCGTCCTCCCTACAGTTAATCTTGTTCAATTAGGTTTTCTAACCAATCTTGTGCATCCGATAGGTGTTTTGTGTCATTGGATGAACATTTAGGTCATTTTCGTCCTCCCTACAGTTAATCTTGTTCAATTAGGGTTTCTAACCAATCTTGTGCATCCGATAGGTGTTTTTGTGTCATTGGATGAACATTTAGGTCATTTTCGTCCTCCCTATGATAATTCTTGTCCAATTAGGGTTTTTAACCAATCTTGTGCATCCAATAGGTGTTTTGTGTCATTGGATGAACATTTAGGTCATTTTCGTCCTCCTTAGGCTAATTCTTATCCAATTAGGGTTTTTAACCAATCTTGTGCATCCATTAGGTGTTTTGTGTCAATGGATGAACATTAAGGTCATTTTCGTCCTCCTTAAACTTAATCTTGTTCAATTAGGGTTTTTAACTAATCTTGTGCATCCAATAGGTGTTTTGTGTCATTGGATGAACATTTAGGTCATTTTCGTCCTCCCTACACTTAATCTTGTTCAATTAGGGTTTCTAACCAATCTTGTGCATCCGATAGGTGTTTTTGTGTCATTGGATGAACAGTTAGGTCATTTTCGTCCTCCCTAGGCTAACTCTTGTACAATTAGGGTTTTTAACCAATCTTGTGCATCCAATAGGTGTTTTGTGTCATTGGATGAACATTTAGGTCATTTTCGTCCTCCCTAAACTTAATCTTGTCCAATTAGGGTTTTTAAGCAATCTTGTGCATCCAATAGGTGTTTTGTGTCATTGGATGAACATTTAGGTCATTTTCGTCCTCCCTACACTTAATCTTGTTCAATTAGGGTTTCTGAGCAATCTTGTGCATCCGACAGGTGTTTTTGTGTCATTGGATGAACAATTAGGTCATTTTTGTCCTACCTAGGCTAATTCTTGTCCAATTAGGGTTTTTAACCAATCTTGTGCATCCAATAGGAGTTTTGTGTCATTGGATGAACACTTTGGTCATTTTCGTCCTCCCTACACTTTATCTGGTCCAATTAGGGTTTCTCACAAATCTTCTGCATCCAATTGGTGTTTTTGTGTCATTGGATGAACAATTAGGTCATTTTCGTCCTCCCTATGATAATTCTTGTCCAATTAGGGTTTTTAACCAATCTTGTGCATCCAATAGGTGTTTTGTGTCATTGGATGAACATTTAGGTCATTTTCGTCCTCCGTATGCTAATTCTTATCCAATTAGGGTTTTTAACCAATCTTGTGCATCCAGTAGGTGTTTTGTGTCATTGGATGAATATTTAGGTCATTTTCGTCCTCCCTACACTTTATCTTGTTCAATTAGGGTTTCTAACCAATCTTGTGCATCCGATAGGTGTTTTTGTGTCATTGGATGAACATTTAGGTCATTTTCGTCCTCCCTACACTTAATCTTGTCCAATTAGGGTTTTTAACCAATCTTGTTCATTCAATAGGTGTGTTGTGTCATTGGATGAATATTTATGACATTTTCGTCCTCCCTAAACTTAATCTTGTCCAATTAGGGTTTTTAACCAATCTTGTTCATTCAATAGGTGTGTTGTGTCATTGGATGAACATTTAGGTCATTTTCGTCCTCCCTACAGTTAATCTTGTTCAATTAGGGTTTCTAACCAATCTTGTGCATCCGATAGGTGTTTTTGTGTCATTGGATGAACATTTAGGTCATTTTCGTCCTCCCTACACTTAATCTTGTTCAATTAGGGTTTTTGACCAATCTTGTGCATCCAACAGGTGTTTTTGTGTCATTGGATGAATAATTAGGTCATTTTCGTCCTCCCTAGGCTAATTCTTGTCCAATTAGGGTTTTTAACCAATCTTGTGCATCCGATAGGTGTTTTTGTGTCATTGGATGAACATTTAGGTCATTTTCGTCCTCCCTACACTTAATCTTGTCCAATTAGGGTTTTTAACCAATCTTGTTCATTCAATAGGTGTGTTGTGTCATTGGATGAACATTTAGGTCATTTTAGTCCTCCCTAAACTTAATCTTGTTCAATTAGGGTTTCTAACTAATCTTGTCCATCCGATATGTGTTTTTGTGTCATTGGATGAACATTTAGGTCATTTTCGTCCTCCGTACACTTAATCTTGTCCAATTAGGGTTTTTAACCAATATTGTTCATTCAATAGGTGTGTTGTGTCATTGGATGAATATTTAGGTCATTTTCGTCCTCCCTAAACTTAATCTTATCCAATTACGGTTTTAAACCAATCTTGTGCATCCAATAGGTGTTTTGTGTCATTGGATGAACATTTAGGTCATTTTCGTCCTCCCTACAGTTAATCTTGTTCAATTAGGGTTTCTAACCAATCTTGTGCATCCGATAGGTGTTTTTGTGTCATTGGATGAACAATTAGGTCATTTTCGTCCTCCCTAGGCTAATTCTTGTCCAATTAGAGTTTTTAACCAATCTTGTGCATCCAATAGGTGTTTTGTGTCATTGGATGAACACTTAGGTCATTTTCATCCTCCCTACACTTTTTCTTGTCCAATTAGGGTTTCTAACCAATCTTGTGCTTCCAATTGGTGTTTTTGTGTCATTGGATGAACATTTAGGTCATTTTCGTCCTCCCTACACTTAATCTTGTCCAATTAGGGTTTTTAACCAATCTTGTTCATTCAATAGGTGTGTTGTGTCATTGGATGAATATTTAGGTCATTTTCGTCCTTCCTAAACTTAATCTTATCCAATTACGGTTTTTAACCAGTCTTTTGCATCCAATAGGTGTTTTGTGTCATTGGATGAACATTTAGGTCATTTTCTTCCTCCCTACAGTTAATCTTGTTCAATTAGGGTTTCTAACCAATCTTGTGCATCCGATAGGTGTTTTTGTGTCATTGGATGAACATTTAGGTCATTTTCGTCCTCCCTACACTTAATCTTGTCCAATTAGGGTTTTTAACCAATCTTGTTCATTCAATAGGTGTGTTGTGTCATTGGATGAATATTTAGGTCATTTTCGTCCTCCCTAAACTTAATCTTATCCAATTACGGTTTTTAACCAATCTTGTGCATCCAATAGGTGTTTTGTGTTATTGGATGAACATTTAGGCCATTTTCGTCTTCCCTACAGTTAATCTTGTACAATTAGGGTTTTTGACCAATCTTGTGCATCCAACAGGTGTTTTTGTGTCATTGGATGAACAATTAGGTCATTTTCGTCCTCCCTAGGCTAATTCTTGTCCAATTAGGGTTTTTAACCAATCTTGTGCATCCGATAGGTGTTTTTGTGTCATTGGATGAACATTTAGGTCATTTTCGTCCTCCCTACACTTAATCTTGTCCAATTAGGGTTTTTAACCAATCTTGTTCATTCAATAGGTGTGTTGTGTCATTGGATGAACATTTAGGTCATTTTAGTCCTCCCTAAACTTAATCTTGTTCAATTAGGGTTTCTAACTAATCTTGTCCATCCGATATGTGTTTTTGTGTCATTGGATGAACATTTAGGTCATTTTCGTCCTCCCTACACTTAATCTTGTTCAATTAGGGTTTTTGACCAATCTTGTGCATCCAACAGGTGTTTTTGTGTCATTGGATGAACAATTAGGTCATTTTCGTCCTCCCTAGGCTAATTCTTGTCCAATTAGGGTTTTTAACCAATCTTGTGCATCCGATAGGTGTTTTTGTGTCATTGGATGAACATTTAGGTCATTTTCGTCCTCCCTACACTTAATCTTGTCCAATTAGGGTTTTTAACCAATCTTGTGCATCCAATAGGTGTTTTGTGTCATTGGATGAACATTTAGGTCATTTTCGTCCTCCCTACACTTAATCTTGTCTAATTAGGGTTTTTAACCAATCTTGTTCATTCAATAGGTGTGTTGTGTCATTGGATGAACATTTAGGTCATTTTCGTCCTCCCTACAGTTAATCTTGTTCAATTAGGGTTTCTAACCAATCTTGTGCATCCGATAGGTGTTTTTGTGTCATTGGATGAACATTTAGGTCATTTTCGTCCTCCTACACTTAATCTTGTCGAATTAGGGTTTTTAACCAATCTTGTTCATTCAATAGGTGTGTTGTGTCATTGGATGAATATTTAGGTCATTTTCGTCCTCCCTAAACTTAATCTTGTCCAATTAGGGTTTTTAACCAATCTTGTGCATCCAATAGGTGTTTTGTGTCATTGGATGAACATTTAGGTCATTTTCGTCCTCCCTAAACTTAATCTTGTCCAATTAGGGTTTTTAAGCAATCTTGTGCATCCAATAGGTGTTTTGTGTCATTGGATGAACATTTAGGTTATTTTCATCCTCCCTACAGTTAATCTTGTTCAATTAGGGTTTCTAACCAATCTTGTGCATCCGATAGGTGTTTTTGTGTCATTGGATGAACATTTAGGTCATTTTCGTCCTCCTACACTTAATCTTGTCCAATTAGGGTTTTTAACCAATCTTGTTCATTCAATAGGTGTGTTGTGTCATTGGATGAATATTTAGGTCATTTTCGTCCTCCCTAAACTTAATCTTGTCCAATTAGGGTTTTTAACCAATCTTGTGCATCCAATAGGTGTTTTGTGTCATTGGATGAACATTTAGGTCATTTTCGTCCTCCCTAAACTTAATCTTGTCCAATTAGGGTTTTTAAGCAATCTTGTGCATCCAATAGGTGTTTTGTGTCATTGGATGAACATTTAGGTTATTTTCGTCCTCCCTACACTTAATCTTGTTCAATTAGTGTTTTTGACCAATCTTGTGCATCCGATAGGTGTTTTTCTGTCATTGGATGAACAATTAGGTCATTTTCGTCCTCCCTAGGCTAATTCTTGTCCAATTAGGGTTTTTAACCAATCTTGTTCATTCAATAGGTGTGTTGTGTCATTGGATGAATATTTAGGTCATTTTCGTCCTCCCTAAACTTAATCTTGTCCAATTAGGGTTTTTAACCAATCTTGTGCATCCAATAGGTGTTTTGTGTCATTGGATGAACATTTAGGTCATTTTCGTCCTCCCTACAGTTAATCTTGTTCAATTAGGGTTTCTAACCAATCTTGTGCATCCGATAGGTGTTTTTGTGTCATTGGATGAACATTTAGGTCATTTTCGTCCTCCTTAGGCTAATTCTTATCCAATTAGGGTTTTTAACCAATCTTGTGCATCCAATAGGTGTTTTGTGTCATTGGATGAACATTTAGGTCATTTTCGTCCTCCTTAGGCTAATTCTTATCCAATTAGGGTTTTTAACCAATCTTGTGCATCCAATAGGTGTTTTGTGTCATTGGATGAACATTTAGGTCATTTTCGTCCTCCTTAGGCTAATTCTTATCCAATTAGGGTTTTTAACCAATCTTGTGCATCCAATAGGTGTTTTGTGTCATTGGATGAACACTTAGGTCATTTTCGTCCTTCCTAAACTTAATCTTGTTCAATTAGGGTTTTTAACCAATCTTGTGCATCCGATTGGTGTTTTTGTGTCATTGGATCAACAATTAGGTCATTTTCGTCCTCCCTATGATAATTCTTGTCCAATTAGGGTTTTTAACCAATCTTGTGCATCCAATAGGTGTTTTGTGTCATTGGATGAACACTTAGGTCATTTTCGTCCTCCCTACACTTTATCTTGTCCAATTAGGGTTTCTAACCAATCTTGTGCTTCCAATTGGTGTTTTTGTGTCATTGGATGGACAATTAGGTCATTTTCGTCCTCCCTATGATAATTCTTGTCCAATTAGGGTTTTTAACCAATCTTGTGCATCCAATAGGTGTTTTGTGTCATTGGATGAACATTTAGGTCATTTTCGTCCTCCTTAGGCTAATTCTTATCCAATTAGAGTTTTTAACCAATCTTGTGCATCCAATAGGTGTTTTGTGTCATTGGATGAACATTTAGGTCATTTTCGTCCTTCCTACACTTAATCTTGTTCAATTAGGGTTTCTAACCAATCTTGTGCATCCGATAGGTGTTTTTGTGTCATTGGATGAACAATTAGGTCATTTTCGTCCTCCCTAGGCTAATTCTTGTCCAATTAGGGTTTTTAACCAATCTTGTGCATCCAATAGGTGTTATGTATCATTGGATGAACACTTAGGTCATTTTCGTCCTCCCTACACTTTATCTTGTCCAATTAGGGTTTCTAACCAATCTTGTGCATCCAATTGGTGTTTTTGTGTCATTGGATGAACAATTAGGTCATTTTCGTCCTCCCTATGATAATTCTTGTCCAATTAGGGTTTTTAACCAATCTTGTGCATCCAATAGGTGTTTTGTGTCATTGGATGAACATTTTGGTCATTTTCGTCCTCCCTAAACTTAATCTTGTCCAATTAGGGTTTTTAACCAATCTTGTGCATCCAGTAGGTGTTTAGTGTCATTGGATGAACATTTTAGGTCATTTTCGTCCTCCCTACACTTTATCTTTTCCAATTAAGATTTCTAACCAATCTTGTGCATCCAATTGGTGTTTTTGTGTCATTGGATAAACAATTAGGTCATTTTCGTCCTCCCTATGATAATTCTTGTCCAATTAGGGTTTTTAACCAATCTTGTGCATCCAATAGGTGTTTTGTGTCATTGGATGAACATTTAGGTCATTTTCGTCCTCCTTAGGCTAATTCTTATCCAATTAGGGTTTTTAACCAATCTTGTGCATCCAATAGGTGTTTTGTGTCATTGGATGAACATTTAGGTCATTTTCGTCCTCCCTACACTTAATCTTGTTCAATTAGGGTTTCTAACCAATCTTGTGCATCCGATAGCTGTTTTTGTGTCATTGGATGAACAATTAGGTCATTTTCGTCCTCCCTAGGCTAATTCTTGTCCAATTAGGGTTTTTAACCAATCTTGTTCATCCAATAGGTGTTATGTGTCATTGGATGAACACTTAGTTCATTTTCATCCTCCCTAAACTTAATCTTGTCCAATTAGGGTTTTTAACCAATCTTGTGCATCCAATAGGTGTTCTGTGTCATTGGATGAACACTTAGGTCATTTTCGTCCTCCCTACACTTTATCTTGTCCAATTAGGGTTTCTAACCAATCTTGTGCATCCAATTGGTGTTTTTGTGTCATTGGATGAACAATTAGGTCATTTTCGTCCTCCCTATGATAATTCTTGTCCAATTAGGGTTTTTAACCAATCTTGTGCATCCAATAGGTGTTTTGTGTCATTGGATGAACATTTAGGTCATTTTCGTCCTCCTTAGGCTAATTCTTATCCAATTAGGGTTTCTAACCAATCGTGTGCATCCGATAGGTGTTTTTGTGTCATTGGATGAACAATTAGGTCATTTTCGTCCTCCCTAGGCTAATTCTTGTCCAATTAGGGTTTTTAACCAATCTTGTTCATCCAATAGGTGTTATGTGTCATTGGATGAACACTTAGGTCATTTTCGTCCTCCCTACACTTTTTCTTGTCCAATTTGGGTTTCTAACCAATCTTGTGCATCCAATTGGTGTTTTTGTGTCATTGGATGAACAATTAGGTCATTTTCGTCCTCCCTATGATAATTCTTGTCCAATTAGGGTTTTTAACCAATCTTGTGCATCCAATAGGTGTTTTGTGTCATTGGATGAACATTTAGGTCATTTTCGTCCTCCCTAAACTTAATCTTGTCCAATTAGGGTTTTTAACCACTCTTGTGCATCCAATAGGTGTTTTGTGTCATTGGATGAACATTTAGGTCATTTTCGTCCTCCCTAAACTTAATCTTGTCCAATTAGGGTTTTTAAGCAATCTTGTGCATCCAATAGGTGTTTTGTGTCATTGGATGAACATTTAGGTCATTTTCGTCCTCCCTACACTTAATCTTGTTCAATTATGGTTTTTGACCAATCTTGTGCATCCAACAGGTGTTTTTGTGTCATTGGATGAACAATTAGGTCATTTTCGTCCTCCCTAGGCTAATTCTTGTCCAATTAGGGTTTTTAACCAATCTTGTGCATCCGATAGGTGTTTTTGTGTCATTGGATGAACATTTAGGTCATTTTCGTCCTCCCTACACTTAATCTTGTCCAATTAGGGTTTTTAAATAATCTTGTTCATTCAATAGGTGTGTTGTGTCATTGGATGAACATTTAGGTCATTTTAGTCCTCCCTAAACTTAATCTTGTTCAATTAGGGTTTCTAACTAATCTTGTCCATCCGATATGTGTTTTTGTGTCATTGGATGAACATTTAGGTCATTTTCGTCCTCCCTAAACTTAATCTTGTCCAATTAGGGTTTTTAAGCAATCTTGTGCCTCCAATAGGTGTTTTGTATCATTGGATGAACATTTAGGTCATTTTCGTCCTCCCTAAACTTAATCTTGTCCAATTAGGGTTTTTAAGCAATTTTGTGCATCCAATAGGTGTTTTGTGTCATTGGATGAACATTTAGGTCATTTTCGTCCTCCCTACACTTTAGCTTGTCCAATTAGGGTTTCTAACCAATCTTGTGCGTCCAATTGGTGTTTTTGTGTCATTGGATGAACAATTAGGTCATTTTCGTCCTCCCTATGATAATTCTTGTCCAATTAGGGTTTTTAATCAATCTGGTGCATCCAATAGGTGTTTTGTGTCATTGGATGAACATTTAGGTCATTTTCGTCCTCCCAATGATAATTCTTGTCCAATTAGGGTTTTTAACCAATCTTGTGCATCCAATAGGTGTTTTGTGTCATTCGATGAACACTTAGGTCATTTTCGTCCTCCCTACACTTTATCTTGTCCAATTAGGGTTTCTAACCAATATTGTTCATTCAATAGGTGTGTTGTGTCATTGGATGAATATTTAGGTCATTTTCGTCCTCCCTATGATAATTCTTGTCCAATTAGGGTTTTTAACCAATCTTGTGCATCCAATAGGTGTTTTGTGTCATTGGATGAACATTTAGGTCATTTTCGTCCTCCTTAGGCTAATTCTTATCCAATTAGGGTTTTTAACCAATCATGTGCATTCAATAGGTGTGTTGTGTCATTGGATGAAAATTTAGGACATTTTCGTCCTCCCTAAACTTAATCTTGTCCAATTAGAGTTTTTAACCAATCTTGTGCATCCAATAGGTGTTTTGTGTCATTGGATAAACATTTAGGTCATTTTCGTCCTCCCTAAACTTAATCTTGTCCAATTAGGGTTTTTAAGTAATCTTATGCATCCAATAGGTGTTTTGTGTCATTGGATGAACATTTAGGTCATTTCCGTCCTCCCTACACTTTATCTTGTTCAATTAGGGTTTCTGACCAATCTTGTGCATCCGACAGGTGTTTTTGTGTCATTGGATGAACATTTAGGTCATTTCGTCCTCCTTAGGCTAATTCTTATCCAATTAGGGTTTTTAACATATCTTGTTCATTCAATAGGTGTGTTTTGTCATTGAATGAATATTTAGGTCATTTTCGTCCTCCCTAAACTTAATCTTATCCAATTACGGTTTTTAACCAACCTTGTGCATTCAATAGGTGTTTTGTGTCATTGGATGAACATTTAGGTCATTTTCGTCCTCCCTACAGTTAATCTTGTTCAATTAGGGTTTCTAACCAATCTTGTGCATCCGATAGGTGTTTTTGTGTCATTGGATGAACATTTAGGTCATTTTCGTCCTCCCTACACTTAATCTTGTCCAATTAGGGTTTTTAACCAATCTTGTTCATTCAATAGGTGTGTTGTGTCATTGGATGAATATTTAGGTCATTTTCGTGCTCCCTAAACTTAATCTTGTCCAATTAGGGTTTTTAACCAATCTTGTGCATCCAATAGGTGTTTTGTGTCATTGGATGAACATTTAGGTCATTTTCGTCCTCCCTAAACTTAATCTTGTCCAATTAGGGTTTTTAAGCAAAATATTGTGCATCCAATAGGTGTTTTGTGTCATTGGATGAACATTTAGGTCATTTTCGTCCTCCCTACACTTAATCTTGTTCAATTAGGGTTTTTGACCAATCTTGTGCATCCGACAGGTGTTTTTGTGTCATTGGATGAACAATTAGGTCATTTTCGTCCTCCCTAGGCTAATTCTTGTCCAATTAGGGTTTTTAACCAATCCTGTGCATCCAATAGGTGTTTTGTGTCATTGGATGAACACTTAGCTCATTTTCGTCCTCCCTACACTTTATCTTGTCGAATTAGGGTTTCTAACCAATCTTGTGCTTCCAATTGGTGTTTTTGTGTCATTGGATGAACAATTAGGTTATTTTCGTCCTCCCTATGATAATTCTTGTCCAATTAGGGTTTTTAACCAATCTTGTGCATCCATTAGGTGTTTTGTGTCATTGGATGAACATTTAGGTCATTTTCGTCCTCCCTACAGTTAATCTTGTTCAATTAGGGTTTCTAACCAATCTTGTGCATCCGATAGGTGTTTTTGTGTCATTGGATGAACATTTAGGTCATTTTCGTCCTCCCTACACTTAATCTTGTCCAATTAGGGTTTTTAACCAATCTTGTTCATTCAATAGGTGTGTTGTGTCATTGGATGAATATTTAGGACATTTTCGTCCTCCCTAAACTTAATCTTGTCCAATTAGGGTTTTTAACCAATCTTGTGCATCCAATAGGTGTTTTGTGTCATTGGATGAACATTTAGGTTATTTTCGTCCTCCCTAAACTTAATCTTGTCCAATTAGGGTTTTTAAGCAATCTTGTGCATCCAATAGGTGTTTTGTGTCATTGGATGAACATTTAGGTCATTTTCGTCCTCCCTACACTTTATCTTGTCCAATTAGGGTTTCTAACCAATCTTGTGCATCCAATAGGTGTTTTTCTGTCATTGGATGAACAATTAGGTCATTTTCGTCCTCCCTATGATAATTCTTGTCCAATTAGGGTTTTTAACCAATCTTGTGCATCCAATAGGTGTTTTGTGTCATTGGATGAACATTTAGGTCATTTTCGTCCTCCTTAGGCTAATTCTTGTCCAATTAGGGTTTTTAACCAATCTTGTGCATCCAATAGGTGTTTTGTGTCATTGGATGAACATTTAGGTTATTTTCGTCCTCCCTACACTTAATCTTGTTCAATTAGGGTTTCTAACCAATCTTGTGCATCCGATAGGTGTTTTTGTGTCATTGGATGAACAATTAGGTCATTTTCGTGCTCCCTAGGCTAATTCTTGTCCAATTAGGGTTTTTAACCAATCTTGTGCATCCAAGAGGTGTTTTGTGTCATTGGATGAACACTTAGCTCATTTTCGTCCTCCCTACACTTTATCTTGTCCAATTAGGGTTTCTAACCAATCTTGTGCATCCAATTGGTATTTTTGTGTCATTGGATGAACAATTAGGTCATTTTCGTCCTCCCTATGATAATTCTTGTCCAATTAGGGTTTTTAACCAATCTTGTGCATCCAATAGGTGTTTTGTGTCATTGGATGAACATTTAGGTCATTTTCGTCCTCCTTAGGCTAAGTCTTATCCAATTAGGGTTTTTAACCAATCTTGTGCATCCAATAGATGTTTTGTGTCATTGGATGAACATTTAGGTCATTTTCGTCCTCCCTAAACTTAATCTTGTCCAATTAGGGTTTTTAACCAATCTTGTGCATCCAATAGGTGTTTTGTGTCATTGGATGAACATTTAGGTCATTTTCGTCCTCCCTAAACTTAATCTTGTCCAATTAGGGTTTTGAACCAATCTTGTGCATCCAATAGGTGTTTTGTGTCATTGGATGAACATTTTAGGTCATTTTCGTCCTCCCTACACTTTATCTTTTCCAATTAGGGTTTCTAACCAATCTGGTGCATCCAATTGGTGTTTTTGTGTCATTGGATGAACAATTAGGTCATTTTCGTCCTCCCTATGATAATTCTTGTCCAATTAGGGTTTTTAACCAATCTTGTGCATCCAATAGGTGTTTTGTGTCATTGGATGAACATTTAGGTCATTTTCGTCCTCCTTAGGCTAATTCTTATCCAATTAGGGTTTTTAACCAATCTTGTTCATTCAATAGGTGTGTTGTGTCATTGGATGAATATTTAGGTTATTTTCGTCCTCCCTAAACTTAATCTTATCCAATTACGGTTTTTAACCAATCTTGTGCATCCAATAGGTGTTTTGTGTTATTGGATGAACATTTAGGTCATTTTCGTCCTCCCTACAGTTAATCTTGTTCAATTAGGGTTTCTAACCAATCTTGTTCATCCGATAGGTGTTTTTGTGTCATTGGATGAACATTTAGGTCATTTTCGTCTTCCCTACACTTAATCTTGTCCAATTAGGGTTTTTAACCGATCTTGTTCATTCAATAGGTGTGTTGTGTCCTTGGATGAATATTTAGGTCATTTTCGTCCTCCCTAAACTTAATCTTGTCCAATTAGGGTTTTTAACCAATCTTGTGCATCCAATAGGTGTTTTGTGTCATTGGATGAACATTTAGGTCATTTTCGTCCTCCCTAAACTTAATCTTGTCCAATTAGGGTTTTTAAGCAATCTTGTGCATCCAATAGGTGTTTTGTGTCATTGGATGAACATTTAGGTCATTTTCGTCCTCCCTACACTTAATCTTGTTCAATTAGGGTTTCTGACGAATCTTGTGCATCCGACAGGTGTTTTTGTGTCATTGGATGAACAATTAGGTCATTTTCGTCCTCCCTAGGCTAATTCTTGTCCAATTAGGGTTTTTAACCAATCTTGTGCATCCAATAGGTGTTTTGTGTCATTGGATGAACACTTAGGTCATTTTCGTCCTCCCTACACTTTATCTTGTCCAATTAGGGTTTCTGACCAATCTTGTGCATCCAATTGGTGTTTTTGTGTCATTGGATGAACATTTAGGTCATTTTCGTCCTCCCTAAACTTAATCTTGTCCAATTATGGTTTTTAAGCAATCTTGTGCATCCAATAGGTGTTTTGTGTCATTGGATGAACATTTAGGTCATTTTCGTTCTCCCTACACTTAATCTTGTTCAATTAGGGTTTCTGACCAATCTTGTGCATCCGACAGGTGTTTTTGTGTCATTGGATGAACAATTAGGTCATTTTCGTCCTCCCTAGGCTAATTCTTGTTCAATTAGGGTTTTTAACAAATCTTGTGCATCCAATAGGTGTTTTGTGTCATTGGATGAACGCTTAAGTCATTTTCGTCCTCCCTACACTTTATCTTGTCCAATTAGGGTTTCTAACAAATCTTGTGCATCCAATTGGTGTTTTTGTGTCATTGGATGAACAATTAGGTCATTTTCGTCCTCCCTATGATAATTCTTGTCCAATTAGGGTTTTTAACCAATCTTGTGCATCCAATAGGTGTTTTGTGTCATTGGATGAACACTTAGGTCATTTTCGTCCTCCCTACACTTAATCTTGTCCAATTAGGGTTTTTAACCAATCTTGTTCATTCAATAGGTGTGTTGTGTCATTGGATGAATATATAGGTCATCTTCGTCTTCCCTAAACTTAATCTTGTCCAATTAGGGTTTTTAACCAATCTTGTGCATCCAATTGGTGTTTTGTGTCATTGGATGAACACTTAAGTCATTTTCGTCCTCCCTACACTTTATCTTGTCCAATTAGGGTTTCTAACCAATCTTGTGCATCCAATTGGTGTTTTGGTGTCATTGGATGAACAATTAGGTCATTTTCGTCCTCCCCATGATAATACTTGTCCAATTAGGGTCTTTAACAAATCTTGTGCATCCCATACGTGTTTTGTGTCATTGGATGAACATTTAGGTCATTTTCGTCCTCCTTATGCTAATTCTTATCCAATTAGGGTTTTTGACCAATCTTGTGCATCCAGTAGGTGTTTTGTGTCATTGGATAAACATTTAGGTCATTTTCGTCTTCCCTACACTTAATCTTGTTCAATTAGGGTTTCTAACCAATCTTGTGCATCCGATAGGTGTTTTTTTGTCATTGGATGAACATTTAGGTCATTTTCGTCCTCCCTACACTTAATCTTGTCCAATTAGGATTTTTAACCAATCTTGTTCATTCAATAGGTGTGTTGTGTCATTGGATGAATATTTATGTCATTTTCGTCCTCCCTAAACTTAATCTTATCCAATTACGGTTTTTAACCAATCGTGTGCATCCAATAGGTGTTTTGTGTCATTGGATGAACATTTAGGTCATTTTCGTCCTCCCTACACTTAATCTTGTTCAATTAGGGTTTCTAACCAATCTTGTGCATCCAATTGGTGTTTTTGTGTCATTGGATGAACAATTAGGTCATTTTCGTCCTCCTTATGATAATTCTTGTCCAATTAGGGTTTTTAACCAATCTTGTGCATCCAATAGGTGTTTTGTGTCATTGGATGAACATTTAGGTCATTTTCGTCCTCCTTATGCTAATTCTTATCCAATTAGGGTTTTTAACCAATCTTGTGCATCCAGTAGGTGTTTTGTATCATTGGATGATCATTTAGGTCATTTTCGTCGTCCCTACACTTAATCTTGTTCAATTAGGGTTTCTAACCAATCTTGTGCATCCGATAGGTGTTTTTGTTTAATTGGATGAACATTTAGGTCATTTTCGTCCTCCCTACACTTAATCTTGTCCAATTAGGGTTTTTAACCAATCTTGTTCATTCAATAGGTGTGTTGTGTCATTGCATGAATATTTAGGTCATTTTCGTCCTCCCTAAACTTAATCTTGTCCAATTAGGTTTTTAACCAATCTTGTGCATCCAATAGGTGTTTTGTGTCATTGGATGAACATTTAGGTCATTTTCGTCCTCCCTACACTTTATCTTCTCCAATTAGGGTTTCTAACCAATCTTGTGCATCCAACAGGTGTTTTGGTGTCATTGGATGAATAATTAGGTCATTTTCGTCCTCGCTAGGCTAATTCTTGTCCAATTAGGGTTTTTAACCAATCTTGTGCATCCGATAGGTGTTTTTGTGTCATTGGATGAACATTTAGGTCATTTTCGTCCTTCCTACACTTAATCTTGTTCAATTAGGGTTTCTAACCAATCTTGTGCATCCGATAGGTGTTTTTGTGTCATTGGATGAACAATTAGGTCATTTTCGTCCTCCCTAGGCTAATTCTTGTCCAATTAGGGTTTTTAACCAATCTTGTTCATTCAATAGGTGTGTTGTGTCATTGGATGAATATTTAGGTCATTTTCGTCCTCACTAAACTTAATCTTGTCCAATTAGGGTTTTTAACCAATCTTGTGCATCCAATAGGTGTTTTGTGTCATTGGATGAACATTTAGGTCATTTTCGTCCTCCCTAAACTTAATCTAGTCCAATTAGGGTTTTTAAGCAATCTTGTGCATCCAATAGGTGTTTTGTGTCATTGGATGAACATTTAGGTCATTTTCGACCTCCCTACACTTTATCTTGTTCAATTAGGGTTTTTGACCAATCTTGTGCATCCGACAGGTGTTTTTGTCTCATTGGATGAACAATTAGGTCATTTTCGTCCTCCCTAGGCTAATTCTTGCCCAATTAGGGTTTTTAACCAATCTTGTGCATCCAATAGGTGTTTTGTGTCATTGGATGAACACTTAGGTCATTTTCGTCCTCCCTACACTTTATCTTGTCCAATTAGGGTTTCTAACCAATCTTGTGCATCCAATTGGTGTTTTTGTGTCATTGGATGAACAATTAGGTCATTTTCGTCCTCCCTTTGATAATTCTTGTCCAATTAGGGTTTTTAACCAATCTTGTGCATCCAATAGGTGTTTTGTGTCATTGGATGAACATTTAGGTCATTTTCGTCCTCCTTAGGCTAATTCTTATCCAATTAGGGTTTTTAACCAATCTTGTTCATTCAACAGGTGTGTTGTGTCATTGGATGAATATTTAGGTCATTTTCGTCCTCCCTAAACTTAATCTTATCCAATTACGGTTTTTAACCAATCTTGTGCATCCAATAGGTGTTTTGTGTCATTGGATGAACATTTAGGTCATTTTCGTCCTCCCTACACTTAATCTTGTCCAATTAGGGTTTTTAACCAATCTTGTGCATCCAATAGGTATTTTGTGTCATTGGATGAACATTTAGGTCATTTTCGCTCTCCCTACACTTTATCTTGTCCAATTAGGGTTTCTAACCAATCTTGTGCATCCAATTGGTGTTTTTGTGTCATTGGATGAACAATTAGGTCATTTTCGTCCTCCCTAGGATAATTCTTATCCAATTAGGGTTTTTAACAAATCTTGTGCATCCAATAGGTGTTTTGTGTCATTGGATGAACATTTAGGTTATTTTCGTCCTCCCTACACTTAATCTTGACCAATTAGGGTTTTTAACCAATCTTGTGCATCCAATAGGTGTTTTGTGTCATTGGATGAATATTTAGGTCATTATCGTCCTCCCTACACTTAATCTTGTCCAATTAGGGTTTTTAACCAATCTTGTGCATCCAATAGGTGTTTTGTGTTATTGGATTAACAATTAGGTTAATTTCGTCCTCCCTACACTTAATCTTGTCCAATTATGGTTTTTAACCAATCTTGTGCATCCAATAGGTGTTTTTGTGTCATTGGAAGAACAATTAGGTCATTTTCGTCCTCCCAAGGATAATTCTTGTCCATTTAGGGTTTTTAACCAATCTTGGGCTTCCAATAGGTGTTTTGTGTCATTGGATAAACATTTAGGTCATTTTCGTCCTCCCTAGACTAATTCTTATCCAATTAGGGTTTTTAACCAATCTTGTGCATCCAATAGGTGTTTTGTGTCATTGGATGAACGTCTAGGTCATTTTCGTCCTCCCTACCCTTAATCTTGTCCAATTAGGGTTTTTAACCAATCTTGTGCATCGAATAGGTGTTTTGTGTCATTGGATGAACATTTAGGTCATTTTCGTCCTCCCTACACTTTATCTTGTCCAATTAGGGTTTCTAACCAATCTTGTGCATCCAATTGGTGTTTTTGTATCATTGGATGAACAATTAGGTCATTTTCGTCCTCCCTATGATAATTCTTGTCCAATTAGGGTTTTTAACCAATCTTGTGCATCCAATAGGTGTTTTGTGTCATTGGATGAACATTTAGGTCATTTTCGTCCTCCTTAGTCTAATTCTTATCCAATTAGGGTTTTTAACCAATCTTGTGCATCCAATAGATGTTTTGTGTCATTGGATGAACATTTAGGTCATTTTCGTCCTCCCAAAACTTAATCTTGTCCAATTAGGGTTTTTAATCAATCTTGTGCATCCAATAGGTGGTTTGTGTCATTGGATGAACATTTTAGGTCATTTTCGTCCTCCCTACACTTTATCTTTTCCAATTAGGGTTTCTAACCAATCTTGTGCATCCAATTGGTGTTTTTGTGTCATTGGATGAACAATTAGGTCATTTTCGTCCTCCCTATGATAATTCTTGTCCAATTAGGGTTTTTAACCAATCTTGTGCATCCAATAGGTGTTTTGTGTCATTGGATGAACATTTAGGTCATTTTCGTCCTCCTTAGGCTAATTCTTATCCAATTAGGGTTTTTAACCAATCTTGTCCATCCAGTAGGTGTTTTGTGTTATTGGATGAACATTTAGGTCCTTTTCGTCCTCCCTACACTTAATCTTGTTCAATTAGGGTTTCTAACTAATCTTGTGCATCCGAGAGGTGTTTTTGTGTCATTGGATGAACAATTAGGTCATTTTCGTCCTCCCTAGGCTAATTCTTGTCCAATTAGGGTTTTTAACCAATCTTGTGCATCCAATAGGTGTTTTGTGTCATTAGATGAACACTTAGGTCATTTTCGTCCTCCCTACACTTTATCTTGTCCAATTAGGGTTTCTAACCAATCTTGTGCATCCAATTGGTGTTTTTGTGTCATTGGATGAACAATTAGGTCATTTTCGTCCTCCCTATGATAATTCTTGTCCAATTAGGGTTTTTAACCAATCTTGTGCATCCAATAGGTGTTTTGTGTCATTGGATGAACATTTAGGTCATTTTCGTCCTCCTTATGCTAATTCTTATCCAATTAGGGTTTTTAACCAATCTTGTGCATCCAATAGGGGTTTTGTGTCATTGGATGAACATTTTGGTCATTTTCGTCCTCCCTACACTTAATCTTGTTCAATTAGGGTTTCTAACCAATCTTGTGCATCCGATAGGTGTTTTTGTGTCATTGGATGAACATTTAGGTCATTTTCGTCCTCCCTACACTTAATCTTGTCCAATTACGGTTTTTAACCAATCTTGTTCATTCAAAAGGTGTGTTGTGTCATTGGATGAATATTTATGTCATTTTCGCTCTCCATAAACTTAATCTTATCCAATTTCGGTTTTTAACCAATCTTGCGCATCCAATAGGTGTTTTGTGTCATTGGATGAACATTTAGGTCATTTTCGTCCTCCTTAAACTTAATCTTGTCCAATTAGGGTTTCTAACCAATCTTGTGCATCCAATAGGTGTTTTGTGTCATTGGATGAACATTTAGGTCATTTTCGTCCTCCCTAAACTTAATCTTGTCCAATTAGGGTTTTTAAGCAATCTTGTGCATCCAATAGGTGTTTTGTGTCATTGGATGAACATTTAGGTTATTTTCGTCCTCCCTACACTTTATCTTGTTCAATTAGGGTTTCTGACCAATCTTGTGCATCCGACAGGTGTTTTTGTGTCATTGGATGAACAATTAGGTCATTTTCGTCCTCCCTAGGCTAATTCTTGTCCAATTAGGGTTTTTAACCAATCTTGTGCATCCAATAGGTGTTTTGTGTCATTGGATGAACACTTAGGTCATTTCCGTCCTCCCTACACTTTATCTTGTCCAATTAGGGTTTCTAACCAATCTAGTGCATCCAATTGGTGTTTTTGTGTCATTGGATGAACAATTAGGTCATTTTCGTCCTCCCTATGATAATTCTTGTCCAATTAGGGTTTTTAACCAATCTTGTGCATCCAATAGGTGTTTTGTGTCATTGGATGAACATTTAGGTCATTTTCGTCCTCGTTAGGCTAATTCTTATCCAATTAGGGTTTTTAACCAATCTTGTGCATCCAATAGGTGTTTTGTGTCATTGGATGAACATTTAGGTCATTTTCGTCCTCCCTAAACTTAATCTTGTCCAATTAGGGTTTTTAACCAATCTTGTGCATCCAATAGGTGTTTTGTGTCATTGGATGAACAGTTAGGTCATTTTCGTCCTCCCTACACTTTATCTTGTCCAATTACGGTTTCTAACCAATCTTGTGCTTCCAATTGGTGTTTTTGTGTCATTGGATGAACAATTAGGTCATTTTCGTCCTCCCTATGATAATTCTTGTCCAATTAGGGTTTTTTACCAATCTTGTTCATCCAATAGGTGTTTTGTGTCATTGGATGAACATTTAGGTCATTTTCGTCCTCCTTAGGCTAATTCTTATCCAATTAGGGTTTTTAACCAATCTTGTGCATCCAATAGGTGTTTTGTGTCATTGGATGAACATTTAGGTCATTTTCGTCCTCCCTACACTTAATCTTGTTCAATTAGGGTTTCTAACCAATCTTGTGCATCCGATAGGTGTTTTTGTGTCATTGGATGAACATTTAGGTCATTTTCGTCCTCCCTACACTTAATCTTGTCCAATTAGGGTTTTTAACCAATCTTGTTCATTCAATAGGTGTGTTGTGTCATTGGATGAATATTTTGGTCATTTTCGTCCTCCCTAAACTTAATCTTATCCAATTACGGTTTTTAACCAATCTTGTGCATCCAATAGGTGTTTTGTGTCATTGGATGAATATTTAGGTCATTTTCGTCCTCCCTACAGTTAATCTTGTTCAATTAGGGTTTCTAACCAATCTTGTGCATCCGATAGGTGTTTTTGTGTCATTGGATGAACATTTAGGTCATTTTCGTCCTCCCTACACTTAATCTGGTCCAATTAGGGTTTTTAACCAATCTTGTTCATTCAATAGGTGTGTTGTGTCATTGGATGAATATTTAGGTCATTTTCGTCCTCCCTATACTTAATCTTGTCCAATTAGGGTTTTTAACCAATCTTGTGCATCCAATAGGTGTTTTGTGTCATTGGATGAACATTTAGGTCATTTTCGTCCTCCCTAAACTTAATCTAGTCCAATTAGGGTTTTTAAGCAATCTTGTGCATCCAATAGGTGTTTTGTGTCATTGGATGAACATTTCGGTCATTTTCGTCCTCCCTACACTTTATCTTGTTCAATTAGGGTTTTTGACCAATCTTGTGCATCCGACAGGTGTTTTTGTGTCATTGGATGAACAATTAGGTCATTTTCGTCCTCCCTAGGCTAATTCTTGTCCAATTAGGGTTTTTAACCAATCTTGTGCATCCAATAGGTGTTTTGTGTCATTGGATGAACACTTAGGTCATTTTCGTCCTCCCTACACTTTATCTTGTCCAATTAGGGTTTCTAACCAATCTTGTGCTTCCAATTGGTGTTTTTGTGTCATTGGATGAACAATTAGGTCATTTTCGTCCTCCCTATGATAATTCTTGTCCAATTAGGGTTTTTAACCAATCTTGTGCATCCAATAGGTGTTTTGTGTCATTAGATGAACATTTAGGTCATTTTCGTCCTCCTTATGCTAATTCTTATCCAATTAGGGTTTTTAACCAATCTTGTGCATCCAATAGGTGTTTTGTGTCATTGGATGAACATTTAGGTCATTTTCGTCCTTCCTACACTTAATCTTGTTCAATTAGGGTTTCTAACCAATCTTGTGCATCCGATAGGTGTTTTTGTGTCATTGGATGAACAATTAGGTCATTTTCGTCCTCCCTAAACTTAATCTTGTCCAATTAGGGTTTTTAACCAATCTTGTGCATCCAATAGGTGTTTTGTGTCATTGGATGAACATTTAGGTCATTTTCGTCCTCCCTACACTTTATCTTCTCCAATTAGGGTTTCTAACCAATCTTGTGCATCCAACAGGTGTTTTGGTGTCATTGGATGAATAATTAGGTCATTTTCGTCCTCGCTAGGCTAATTCTTGTCCAATTAGGGTTTTTAACCAATCTTGTGCATCCGATAGGTGTTTTTGTGTCATTGGATGAACATTTAGGTCATTTTCGTCCTTCCTACACTTAATCTTGTTCAATTAGGGTTTCTAACCAATCTTGTGCATCCGATAGGTGTTTTTGTGTCATTGGATGAACAATTAGGTCATTTTCGTCCTCCCTAGGCTAATTCTTGTCCAATTAGGGTTTTTAACCAATCTTGTGCATCCAATAGGTGTTTCGTGTCATTGGATGAACACTTAGGTCATTTTCGTCCTCCAGACACTTTATCTTGTCCAATTAGGGTTTCTAACCAATCTTGTGCTTCCAATTGGTGTTTTTGTGTCATTGGATGAACAATTAGGTCATTTTCGTCCTCCCTATGATAATTCTTGTCCAATTAGGGTTTTTAACCAATCTTGGGCATCCAATAGGTGTTTTGTGTCATTGGATGAACATTTAGGTCATTTTCGTCCTCCTTAGGCTAATTCTTATCCAATTAGGGTTTTTAACCAATCTTGTGCATCCAATAGGTGTTTTGTGTCATTGGATAAACATTTAGGTCATTTTCGTCCTCCCTACACTTGATCTTGTTCAATTAGGGTTTCTAACCAATCTTGTGCATCCGAAAGGTGTTTTTGTGTCATTGGATGAACATTTAGGTCATTTTCGTCCTCCCTACACTTAATCTTGTCCAATTAGGGTTTTTAACCAATCTTGTTCATTCAATAGGTGTGTTGTGTCATTGCATGAATATTTAGGTCATTTTCGTCCTCCCTAAACTTAATCTTATCCAATTACGGTTTTTAACCAATCTTGTGCATCCAATAGGTGTTTTGTGTTATTGGATGAACATTTAGGTCATTTTCGTCCTCCCTACAGTTAATCTTGTTCAATTAGGGTTTTTGACCAATCTTGTGCATCCAACAGGTGTTTTTGTGTCATTGGATGAACAATTAGGTCATTTTCGTCTTCCCTAGGCTAATTCTTGTCCAATTAGGGTTTTTAACCAATCTTGTGCATCCGATAGGTGTTTTTGTGTCATTGGATGAACATTTAGGTCATTTTCGTCCTCCCTACAATCTTGTCCAATTACGGTTTTTAACCAATCTTGTTCATTCAATAGGTGTATTGTGTCATTGGATGAACATTTAGGTCATTTTCGTCCTCCCTAAACTTAATCTTGTTCAATTAGGGTTTCTAACCAATCTTGTGCATCCGATAGGTGTTTTTGTGTCATTGGATGACCGTTTAGGTCATTTTCGTCCTCCCTACACTTAATCTTGTCCAATTAGGGTTTTTAACCAATCTTGTTCATTCAATAGGTGTGTTGTGTCATTGGATGAATATTTAGGTCATTTTCGTCCTCCCTAAACTTAATCTTATCCAATTACGGTTTTTAACCAATCTTGTGCATCCAATAGGTGTTTTGTGTCATTGGATGAACATATAGGTTATTTTAGTCCTCCCTAAAGTTAATCTTGTTCAATTAGGGTTTCTAACCAATCTTGTGCATCCGATAGGTGTTTTTGTGTCATTGGATGAACATTTAGGTCATTTTCGTCCTCCCTACACTTAATCTTGTCCAATTAGGGTTTTTAACCAATCTTGTTCATTCAATAGGTGTGTTGTGTCATTGGATGAATATTTAGGACATTTTCGTCCTCCCTAAACTTAATCTTGTCCAATTAGGGTTTTTAACCAATCTTGTGCATCCAATAGGTGTTTTGTGTCATTGGATGAACATTTAGGTTATTTTCGTCCTCCCTAAACTTAATCTTGTCCAATTAGGGTTTTTAAGCAATCTTGTGCATCCAATAGGTGTTTTGTGTCATTGGATGAACATTTAGGTCATTTTCGTCCTCCCTACACTTTATCTTGTCCAATTAGGGTTTCTAACCAATCTTGTGCATCCAATAGGTGTTTTTCTGTCATTGGATGAACAATTAGGTCATTTTCGTCCTCCCTATGATAATTCTTGTCCAATTAGGGTTTTTAACCAATCTTGTGCATCCAATAGGTGTTTTGTGTCATTGGATGAACATTTAGGTCATTTTCGTCCTCCCTACACTTAATCTTATTCAATTAGGGTTTCTGACCAATCTTGTGCATCCGACAGGTGTTTTTTTGTCATTGGATGAACAATTAGGTCATTTTCGTCCTCCCTAGGCTAATTCTTGTCCAATTAGGGTTTTTAACCAATCTTGTGCATCCAATAGGTGTTTTGTGTCATTGGATGAACACTTAGGTCATTTTCGTCCTCCCTACACTTTATCTTGTCGAATTAGGGTTTCTGACCAATCTTGTGCATCCGTGTTTTTGTGTCATTGGATGAACAATTAGGTCATTTTCGTCCTCCCTATGATAATTCTTGTCCAATTAGGGTTTTTAACCAATCTTGTGCATCCAATAAGTGTTTTGTGTCATTGGATGAACACTTAGGTCATTTTCGTCCTCCCTACACTTAATCTTGTCCAATTAGGGTTTTTAACCAATCTTGTTCATTCAATAGGTGTGTTGTGTCATTGGATGAATATTTAGGTCATTTTCGTCCTCCCTAAACTTAATCTTATCCAATTACTGTTTTAAACCAATCTTGTGCATCCAATAGGCGTTTTGTGTCATTGGATGAACATTTAGGTCATTTTCGTCCTCCCTACAGTTAATCTTGTTCAATTAGGGTTTCTAACCAATCTTGTGCATCCGATTGGTGTTTTTGTGTCATTGGATGAACATTTAGGTCATTTTCGTCCTCCCTACACTTAATCTTGTCCAATTAGGGTTTTTAACCAATCTTGTTCATGCAATAGGTGTGTTGTGTCATTGGATGAATATTTATGACATTTTCGTCCTCCCTAAACTTAATCTTGTCCAATTAGGGTTTTTAACCAATCTTGTGCATCCAATAGGTGTTTTGTGTCATTGGATGAACATTGAGGTCATTTTCGTCCTCCCTAAACTTAATCTAGTCCAATGAGGGTTTTTAAGCAATCTTGTGCATCCAATAGGTGTTTTGTGTCATTGGATGAACATTTAGGTGATTTTCGTCCTCCCTACACTTTATGTTGTTCAATTAGGGTTTTTGACCAATCTTGTGCATCCGACAGGTGTTTTTGTGTCATTGGATGAACAATTAGGTCATTTTCGTCCTCCCTAGGCTAATTCTTGTCCAATTAGGGTTTTTAACCAATCTTGTGCATCCAATAGGTGTTTTGTGTCATTGGATGAACACTTAGGTCATTTTCGTCCTCCCTACACTTTATCTTGTCCAATTAGGGTTTCTGAACAATCTTGTGCATCCAATTGGTGTTTTTGTGTCATTGGATGAACAATTAGGTCATTTTCGTCCTCTCTATGATAATTCTTGTCCAATTAGGGTTTTTAACCAATCTTGTGCATCCAATAGGTGTTTTGTGTCATTGGATGAACATTTAGGTCATTTTCGTCCCCCTTAGGCTAATTCTTATCCAATTAAGGTTTTTAACCAATCTTGTGAATCCAATAGGTGTTTTGTGTCATTGGATGAACATTTAGGTCATTTTCGTCCTTCCTACACTTAATCTTGTTCAATTAGGGTTTCTAACCAATCTTGTGCATCCGATAGGTGTTTTTGTGTCATTGGATGAACAATTAGGTCATTTTCGTCCTCCCTAGGCTAATTCTTGTCCAATTAGGGTTTTTAACCAATCTTGTGCATCCAATAGCTGTTTTGTGTCATTGGATGAACATTTAGGTCATTTTCGTCCTCCCTATACTTAATCTTGTTCAATTAGGGTTTCTAACCAATCTTGTGCATCCGATAGGTGTTTTTGTGTCATTGGATGAACATTTAGGTCATTTTCGTCCTCCCTACACTTAATCTTGTCCAATTAGGGTTTTTAACCAATCTTGTTCATTCAATAGGTGTGTTGTGTCATTGGATGAATATTTAGGTCATTTTCGTCCTCCCTAAACTTAATCTTATCCAATTACGGTTTTAAACCAATCTTGTGCATCCAATAGGTGTTTTGTGTCATTGGATGAACATTTAGGTCATTTTCGTCCTCCCTACAGTTAATCTTGTTCAATTAGGGTTTCTAACCAATCTTGTGCATCCGATAGGTTTTTTTGTGTCATTGGATGAACATTTAGGTCATTTTCGTCCTCCCTACACTTAATCTTGTCCAATTAGGGTTTTTAACCAATCTTGTGCATCCAATAGGTGTTTTGTGTCATTGGATGAACTTTTAGGTCATTTTCGTCCTCCCTACACTTAATCTTGTCCAATTAGGGTTTTTAACCAATCTTGTTCATTCAATAGGTGTGTTGTGTCATTGGATGAATATTTAGGTCATTTTCGTCCTCCCTAAACTTAATCTTGTCCAATTAGGGTTTTTAACCAATCTTGTGCATCCAATAGGTGTTTTGTGTCATTGGATGAACATTTAGGTCATTTTCGTCCTCCCTAAACTTAATCTTGTCCAATTAGGGTTTTTAACAAATCTTGTGCATCCAATAGGTGTTTTGTGTCATTGGATGAACATTTAGGTCATTTTCGTCCTCCCTACACTTAATCTTGTTCAATTAGGGTTTCTGACCAATCTTGTGCATCCGACAGGTGTTTTTGTGTCATTGGATGAACAATTAGGTCATTTTCGTCCTCCCTAGGCTAATTCTTGTCCAATTAGGGTTTTTAACCAATCTTGTGCATCCAATAGGTGTTTTGTGTCATTGGATGAACACTTAGGTCATTTTCGTCCTCCCTACACTTTATCTTGTCCAATTAGGGTTTCTGACCAATCTTATGCATCCAATTGGTGTTTTTGTGTCATTGGATGAACAATTAGGTCATTTTCGTCCTCTCTATGATAATTCTTGTCCAATTAGGGATTTTAACCAATCTTGTGCATCCAATAGGTGTTTTGTGTCATTGGATGAACATTTAGGTCATTTTCGTCCTCCTTAGGCTAATTCTTATCCAATTAGGGTTTTTAACCAATCTTGTGCAACCAATAGGTGTTTTGTGTCATTGGATGAACATTTAGGTCATTTTCGTCCTCCCTACACTTAATCTTGTTCAATTAGGGTTTGTAACCAATCTTGTGCATCCGATAGGTGTTATTGTGTCATTGGATGAACAATTAGGTCATTTTCGTCCTCCCTAGGCTAGTTCTTGTCCAATTAGGGTTTCTAACCAATCTTGTGCATCCAATTGGTGTTTTTGTGTCATTGGATGAACAATTAGGTCATTTTCGTCCTCCCTATGATAATTCTTGTCCAATTAGGGTTTTTAACCAATCTTGTGCATCCAATAGGTGTTTTGTGTCATTGGATGAACATTTAGGTCATTTTCGTCCTCGCTACACTTAATCTTGTTCAATTAGGGTTTCTAACAATTCTTGTGCATCCGATAGGTGTTTTTGTGTCATTGGATGAACAATTAGGTCATTTTCGTCCTCCCTAGGCTAATTCTTGTCCAATTAGGGTTTTTAACCAATCTTGTTCATCAAATAGGTGTTATGTGTCATTGGATGAACACTTAGTTCATTTTCGTCCTCCCTACACTTTTTCTTGTCCAATTTGGGTTTCTAACCAATCTTGTGCATCCAATTGGTGTTTTTGTGTCATTGGATGAACAATTAGGTCATTTTCGTCCTCCCTATGATAATTCTTGTCCAATTAGGGTTTTTAACCAATCTTGTGCATCCAATAGGTGTTTTGTGTCATTGGATGAACATTTAGGTCATTTTCGTCCTCCTTAGGCTTAATCTTATCCAATTAGTGTTTTTAACCAATCTTGTGCATCCAATAGGTGTTTTGTGTTATTGGATAAACATTTAGGTAATTTTCGTCCTCCTTACACATAATCTTTCAATTAGGGTTTCTAACCAATCTTTTGCATCCGATAGGTGTTTTTGTGTCATTGGATGAACAATTAGGTCATTTTCGTCCTCCCTATGATAATTCTTGTCCAATTAGGGTTTTTAACCAATCTTGTGCATCCAATAGGTGTTTTGTGTCATTGGATGAACATTTAGGTCATTTTCGTCCTCCCTATACTTAATCTTGTTCAATTAGGGTTTCAAACCAATCTTGTGCATCCGATAGGTGTTTTTGTGTCATTGGATGAACAATTAGGTCATTTTCGTCCTCCCCAGGCTAAATCTTGTCCAATTAGGGTTTTTAACCAATCTTGTGCATCCAATAGGTGTTTTGTGTCATTGGATGAACATTTAGGTCATTTTCGTCCTCCCTACATTTAATCTTGTTGAATTAGGGTTTCTAACCAATCTTGTGCATCCAATAGGTGTTTTTGTGTCATTGGATGAACAATTAGGTCATCTTCGTCCTCCCTAGGCTAAATCTTGTCCAATTAGGGTTTTAAACCAATCTTGTGCATCCAATAGGTGTTTTGTGTCATTGGATAAACACTTAGGTCATTTTCGTCCTGCCTACACTTTATCTTGTCCAATTAGGGTTTCTAACCAATCTTGTGCATCCAATTGGTGTTTTTGTGTCATTGGATGAACAATTAGGTCATTTTCGTCCTCCCTATGATAATTCTTGTCCAATTAGGGTTTTTAACCAATCTTGTGCATCCAATAGGTGTTTTGTGTCATTGGATGAACATTTAGGTCATTTTCGTCCTCCTTAGGCTAATTCTTATCCAATTAGGGTTTTTAACCAATCTTGTGCATCCAATAGGTGTTTTGTGTCATTGGATGAACATTTAGGTCAGTTTCGTCCTCCCTACACTTAATCTTGTTCAATTAGGGTTTCTGAACAATCTTGTGCATCCGACAGGTGTTTTTGTGTCATTGGATGAACAATTAGGTCATTTTCGTCCTCCCTAGGCTAATTCTTGTCCAATTAGGGTTTTTAACCAATCTTGTGCATCCAATAGGTGTTTTGTGTCATTGGATGAACACTTAGGTCATTTTCGTCCTCCCTACACTTTATCTTGTCCAATTAGGGTTTCTAACAAATCTTGTGCATCCAATTGGTGTTTTTGTGTCATTGGATGAACAATTAGGTCATTTTCGTCCTCCCTATGATAATTCTTGTCCAATTAGGGTTTTTAACCAATCTTGTGCATCCAATAGGAGTTTTGTGTCATTGGATGAACACTTCGGTCATTTTCGTCCTCCCTACACTTTATCTTGTCCAATTAGGGTTTCTAACAAATCTTGTGCATCCAATAGGTGTTTTGTGTCATTGGATGAACATTTAGATCATTTTCGTCCTCCTTAGACTAATTCTTATCCAATTAGGGTTTTTAACCAATCTTGTTCATTCAATAGGTGTGATGTGTCATTGGATGAATATTTAGGTCATTTTCGTCCTCCCTAAACTTAATCTTATCCTATTACGGTTTCTAACCAATCTTGTGCATCCGATAGGTGTTTTTGTGTCATTGGATGAACATTTAGGTCATTTTCGTCCTCCCTACACTTAATCTTGTCCAATTAGGGTTTTTAACCAATCTTGTTCATTCAATAGGTGTGTTGTGTCATTGGATGAACATTTAGGTCATTTTCGTCCTCCTTAGGCTAATTCTTATCCAATTAGGGTTTTTAACCAATCTTGTGCATCCAATAGGTGTTTTGTGTCATTGGATGAACATTTAGGTCATTTTCGTCCTCCCTATACTTAATCTTGTTCAATTAGGGTTTCTAACCAATCTTGTGCATCCGATAGGTGTTTTTGTGTCATTGGATGAACAATTAGGTCATTTTCGTCCTCCCTAGGCTAATTCTTGTCCAATTAGGGTTTTTAACCAATCTTGTGCATCCAATAGGTGTTTTGTGTCATTGGATGAACAGTTAGGTCATTTTCGTCCTCCCTACACTTTATCTTGTCCAATTAGGGTTTCTAACCAATCTTGTGCTTCCAATTGGTTTTTTTGTATCATTGGATGAACAATTAGGTCATTTTCGTCCTCCCTATGATAATTCTTGTCCAATTAGGGTTTTTAACCAATCTTGTGCATCCAATAGGTGTTTTGTGTCATTGGATGAACATTTAGGTCATTTTCGTCCTCCCTACACTTAATCTTGTTCAATTAGGGTTTCTGACCAATCTTGTGCATCCGACAGGTGTTTTTGTGTCATTGGATGAACAATTAGGTCATTTTCGTCCTCCCAAGGCTAATTCTTGTCCAATTAGGGTTTTTAACCAATCTTGTGCATCCAATAGGTGTTTTGTGTCATTGGATGAACGCTTAAGTCATTTTCGTCCTCCCTACACTTTATCTTGTCCAATTAGGGTTTCTAACCAATCTTGTGCATCCAATTGGTGTTTTTGTGTCATTGGATGAACAATTAGGTCATTTTCGTCCTCCCTATAATAATTCTTGTCCAATTAGGGTTTTTAACCAATCTTGTGCATCCAATAGGTGTTTTGTGTCATTGGATGAACATTTTAGGTCATTTTCGTCCTCCCTACACTTTATCTTTTCCAATTAGGGTTTCTAACCAATCTTGTGCATCCAATTGGTGTTTTTGTGTCATTGGATGAACAATTAGGTCATTTTCGTCCTCCCTATGATAATTCTTGTCCAATTAGTGTTTTTAACCAATCTTGTGCATCCAATAGGTGTTTTGTGTCATTGGATGAACATTTAGGTCATTTTCGTCCTCCTTAGGCTAATTCTTATCCAATTAGGGTTTTTAACCAATCTTGTCCATCCAGTAGGTGTTTTGTGTCATTGGATGAACATTTAGGTCATTTTCGTCCTCCCTACACTTAATCTTGTTCAATTAGGGTTTCTAACCAATCTTGTGCATCCGAGAGGTGTTTTTGTGTCAATGGATGAACAATAAGGTCATTTTCGTCCTCCCTAGGCTAATTCTTGTCCAATTAGGGTTTTTAACCAATCTTGTGCATCCAATAGGTGTTTTGTGTCATTAGATGAACACTTAGGTCATTTTCGTCCTCCCTACACTTTATCTTGTCCAATTAGGGTTTCTAACCAATCTTGTGCATCCAATTGGTGTTTTTGTGTCATTGGATGAACAATTAGGTCATTTTCGTCCTCCCTATGATAATTCTTGTCCAATTAGGGTTTTTAACCAATCTTGTGCATCCAATAGGTGTTTTGTGTCATTGGATGAACATTTAGGTCATTTTCGTCCTCCTTAGGCTAATTCTTATCCAATTAGGGTATTTAACCAATCTTGTGCATCCAATAGGTGTTTTGTGTCATTGGATGAACATTTAGGTCATTTTCGTCCTCCCTACACTTAATCTTGTCCAATTAGGGTTTTTAACCAATCTTGTTCATTCAATAGGTGTGTTGTGTCATTGGATGAACATTTTAGGTCATTTTCGTCCTCCCTACACTTTATCTTTTCCAATTAGGGTTTCTAACCAATCTTGTGCATCCAATTGGTGTTTTTGTGTCATTGGATGAACAATTAGGTCATTTTCGTCCTCCCTATGATAATTCTTGTCCAATTAGGGTTTTTAACCAATCTTGTGCATCCAATAGGTGTGTTGTGTCATTGGATGAACATTTAGGTCATTTTCGTCCTCCTTAGGCTAATTCTTATCCAATTAGGGTTTTTAACCAATCTTGTGCATCCAATAGGTGTTTTGTGTCATTGGATGAACATTTAGGTCATTTTCGTCCTCCCTACACTTAATCTTGTCCAATTAGGGTTTTTAACCAATCTTGTTCATTCAATAGGTGTGTTGTGTCATTGGATGAATATTTATGTCATTTTCGTCCTCCCTAAACTTAATTTTATCCAATTACGGTTTTTAACCAATCTTGTGCATCCAATAGGTGTTTTGTGTCATTGGATGAACATTTAGGTCATTTTCGTCCTCCCTAAACTTAATCTTGTCCAATTAGGGTTTTTAAGCAATCTTGTGCATCCAATAGGTGTTTTGTGTCATTGGATGAACATTTAGGTCATTTTCGTCCTCCCTACACTTTATCTTGTTCAATTAGGGTTTCTGACCAATCTTGTGCATCCGACAGGTGTTTTTGTGTCATTGGATGAATAATTAGGTCATTTTCGTCCTCCCTAGGCTAATTCTTGTCCAATTAGGGTTTTTAACCAATCTTGTGCATCCAATAGGTGTTTTGTGTCATTGGATGAACACTTAGGTCATTTTCGTCCTCCCTACACTTTATCTTGTCCAATTAGGGTTTCTAACCAATCTTGTGCATCCAATTGGTGTTTTTGTGTCATTGGATGAACAATTAGGTCATTTTCGTCCTCCCTATGATAATTCTTGTCCAATTAGGGTTTTTAACCAATCTTGTGCATCCAATAGGTGTTTTGTGTCATTGGATGAACATTTTGGTCATTTTCGTCCTCCTTAGCCTAATTCTTATCCAATTAGGGTTTTTAACCAATCTTGTGCATCCAATAGGTGTTTTGTGTCATTGGATGAACACTTAGGTCATTTTCGTCCTCCCTACACTTTATCTTGTCCAATTAGGGTTTCTAACCAATCTTGTGCATCCAATTGGTGTTTTTGTGTCATTGGATGAACAATTAGGTCATTTTCGTCCTCCCTATGATAATTCTTGTCCAATTAGGGTTTTTAACCAATCTTGTGCATCCAATAGGTGTTTTGTGTCATTGGATGAACATTTAGGTCATTTTCGTCCTCCCTACACTTAATCTTGTTCAATTAGGGTCTCTGACCAATCTTGTGCATCCGACAGGTGTTTTTGTGTCATTGGATGAACAATTAGGTCATTTTCGTCCTCCCTAGGCTAATTCTTGTCCAATTAGGGTTTTTAACCAATCTTGTGCATCCAATAGGTGTTTTGTGTCATTGGATGAACACTTAGGTCATTTTCGTCCTCCCTACACTTTATCTTGTCCAATTAGGGTTTCTAACCAATCTTGTGCATCCCATTGGTGTTTTTGTGTCATTGGATGAACAATTAGGTCATTTTCGTCCTCCCTATGATAATTCTTGTCCAATTAGGGTTTTTAACCAATCTTGTGCATCCAATAGGTGTTTTGTGTCATTGGATGAACAGTTAGGTCATTTTCGTCCTCCCTACACTTTATCTTGTCCAATTAGGGTTTCTAACCAATCTTGTGCATCCAATTGGTGTTTTTGTGTCATTGGATGAACAATTAGGTCATTTTCGTCCTCCCTATGATAATTCTTGTCCAATTAGGGTTTTTAACCAATCTTGTGCATCCAATAGGTGTTTTGTGTCATTGGATGAACATTTAGGTCATTTTCGTCCTCCTTAGGCTAATTCTTATCCAATTAGGGTTTTTAACCAATCTTGTGCATTCAATAGGTGTGTTGTGTCATTGGATGAATATTTAGGACATTTTCGTCCTCCCTAAACTTAATGTTGTCCAATTAGAGTTTTTAACCAATCTTGTGCATCCAATAGGTGTTTTGTATCATTGGATGAACATTTAGGTCATTTTCGTCCTCCCTAAACTTAATCTTGTCCAATTAGGGTTTTTAAGCAATCTTGTGCATCCAATAGGTGTTTTGTGTCATTGGATGAACATTTAGGTCATTTTCGTCCTCCCTACACTTTATCTTGTTCAATTAGGGTTTCTGACCAATCTTGTGCATCCGACAGGTGTTTTTGTCTCATTGGATGAACATTTAGGTCATTTCGTCCTCCTAAGGCTAATTCTTATCCAATTAGGGTTTTTAACCAATCTTGTTCATTCAATAGGTGTGTTATGTCATTGGATGAATATTTAGGTCATTTTCGTCCTCCCTAAACTTAATCTTATCCAATTACGGTTTTTAACCAATCTTGTGCATCCAATAGGTGTTTTGTGTCATGGGATGAACATTTAGGTCATTT
>JBBPBS010001031.1:129489-203021 GCA_037974835.1 Cicer judaicum
CCAATCTTGTGCATCCGACAGGTGTTTTTGTCTCATTGGATGAACATTTAGGTCATTTCGTCCTCCTAAGGCTAATTCTTATCCAATTAGGGTTTTTAACCAATCTTGTTCATTCAATAGGTGTGTTGTGTCATTGGATGAATATTTAGGTCATTTTCGTCCTCCCTAAACTTAATCTTATCCAATTACGGTTTTTAACCAATCTTGTGCATCCAATAGGTGTTTTGTGTCATGGGATGAACATTTAGGTCATTTTCGTCCTCCCTACAGTTAATCTTATTCAATTAGGGTTTCTAACCAATCTTGTGCATCCGATAGGTGTTCTTGTGTCATTGGATGAACATTTAGGTCATTTTCGTCCTCCCTACACTTAATCTTGTCCAATTAGGGTTTTTAACCAATCTTGTTCATTCAATAGGTGTGTTGTGTCATTGGATGAATATTTAGGTCATTTTCGTCCTCCCTAAACTTAATCTTCTCCAATTAGGGTTTTTAACCAATCTTGTGCATCGAATAGGTGTTTTGTGTCATTGGATGAACATTTAGGTCATTTTCGTCCTCCCTATAATAATTCTTGTCCAATTAGGGTTTTTAACCAATCTTGTGCATCCAACAGGTGTTTTGTGTCATTGGATGAACATTTAGGTCATTTTCGTCCTCCTTAGGCTAATTCTTATCCAATTAGGGTTTTTAACCAATCTTGTGCATCCAATAGGTGTTTTGTGTCATTGGATGAACATTTAGGTCATTTTCGTCCTCCCTATATTTAATCTTGTTCAATTAGGGTTTCTAACCAATCTTGTGCATCCGATAGGTGTTTTTGTGTCATTGGATGAACATTTAGGTCATTTTCGTCCTCCCTACACTTAATCTTGTCCAATTAGGGTTTTTAACCAATCTTGTTCTTTCAATAGGTGTGTTGTGTCATTGGATGAATATTTAGGTCATTTTCGTCCTCCCTAAACTTAATCTTGTCCAATTAGGGTTTTTAACCAATGTTGTGCATCCAATAGGTGTTTTGTGTCATTGGATGAACATTTAGGTCATTTTCGTCCTCCCTAAACTTAATCTTGTCCAATTAGGGTTTTTAAGCAATCTTGTGCATCCAATAGGTGTTTTGTGTCATTAGATGAACATTTAGGTCATTTTCGTCCTCCCTACACTTTATCTAGTCCAATTATGGTTTCTAACCAATCTTGTGCATCCAATTGGTGTTTTTGTGTCATTGGATGAACAATTAGGTCATTTTCGTCCTCCCTATGATAATTCTTGTCCAATTAGGGTTTTTAACCAATCTTGTGCATCCAATAGGTGTTTTGTGTCATTGGATGAAAATTTTAGGTCATTTTCGTCCTCCCTACACTTTATCTTTTCTAATTAGGGTTTCTAACCAATCTTGTGCATCCAATTGGTGTTTTTGTGTCATTGGATGAACAATTAGGTCATTTTCGTCCTCCCTATGATAATTCTTGTCCAATTAGGGTTTTTAACCAATCTTGTGCATCCAATAGGTGTTTTGTGTCATTGGATGAACATTTTGGTCATTTTCGTCCTCCCTAAACTTAATCTTGTCCAATTAGGGTTTTTAACCAATCTTGTGCATCCAATAAGTGTTTTGTGTCATTGGATGAACACTTAGGTCATTTCCGTCCTCCCTACACTTTATCTTGTCCAATTAGGGTTTCTAACCAATCTTGTGCATCCAATTGGTGTTTTTGTGTCATTGGATGAACAATTAGGTCATTTTCGTCCTCCCTATGATAATTCTTGTCCAATTAGGGTTTTTAACCAATCTTGTGTATCCAATAGGTGTTTTGTGTCATTGGATGAACATTTAGGTCATTTTCGTCCTCCCTACACTTAATCTTGTTCAATTAGGGTTTCTAACCAATCTTGTGCATTCGATAGGTGTTTTTGTGTCATTGGATGAACAATTAGGTCATTTTCGTCCTCCCTATGATAATTCTTGTCCAATTAGGGTTTTTAACCTATCTTCTGCATCCAATAGGTGTTTTGTGTCATTGGATGAACATTTAGGTCGTTTTCGTCCTCCTTAGGCTAATTCTTATCCAATTACGGTTTTTAACCAATCTTGTGCATCCAATAGGTGTTTTGTGTCAATGGATGAACATTTAGGTCATTTTCGTCCTCCCTACACTTAATCTTGTTCAATTAGGGTTTCTAACCAATCTTGTGCATCTGATAGGTGTTTTTGTGTCATTGGATGAACATTTAGGTCATTTCGCTCTCCCTACACTTTATCTTGTCCAATTAGGGTTTCTAACCAATGTTGTACATCCAATTGGTGTTTTTGTGTCATTGGATGAACAATTAGGTCACTTTCGTCCTCCCTATGCTAATTCTAATCCAATTAGGGTTTTTAACCAATCTTGTGCATCCAATAGGTGTTTTGTGTCATTGGATGAACATTTAGGTCATTTTCGTCCTCCTTAGGCTAATTCTTATCCAATTAGGGTTTTTAACCAATCTTGTGCATCCAATAGGTGTTTTGTGTCATTGGATGAACATTTAGGTCATTTTCGTCCTCCCTACACTTAATCTTGTTCAATTAGGGTTTCTAACCAATCTTGTGCATCCAATAGGTGTTTTTGTGTCATTGGATGAACATTTAGGTCATTTCGCTCTCCCTACACTTTATCTTGTCCAATTAGGGTTTCTAACCAATCTTGTACATCCAATTGGTGTTTTTGTGTCATTGGATGAACAATTAGGTCACTTTCGTCCTCCCTACGCTAATTCTTATCCAATTAGGGTTTTTAACCAATCTTGTGCATCCAATAGGTGTTTTGTGTCATTGGATGAACATTTAGGTCATTTTCGTCCTCCCTAAACTTAATCTTGTCCAATTAGGGTTTTTAACCAATCTTGTGCATCCAATAGGTGTTTTGTGTCATTGGATGAACATTTAGGTCATTTTCGTCCTCCCTACACTTAATCTTGTTCAATTAGGGTTTCTAACCAATCTTGTGCATCTGATAGGTGTTTTTGTGTCATTGGATGAACATTTAGGTCATTTCGCTCTCCCTACACTTTATCTTGTCCAATTAGGGTTTCTAACCAATCTTGTACATCCAATTGGTGTTTTTGTGTCATTGGATGAACAATTAGGTCACTTTCGTCCTCCCTACGCTAATTCTTATCCAATTAGGGTTTTTAACCAATCTTGTGCATCCAATAGGTGTGTTGTGTCATTGGATGAATATTTAGGTCATTTTCGTCCTCCCTAAACTTAATCTTGTCCAATTAGGGTTTTTAACCAATCTTGTGCATCCAATAGGTGTTTTGTGTCATTGGATGAACATTTAGGTCATTTTCGTCCTCCCTACACTTAATCTTGTTCAATTAGGGTTTCTAACCAATCTTGTGCATCTGATAGGTGTTTTTGTGTCATTGGATGAACATTTAGGTCATTTCGCTATCCCTACACTTTATCTTGTCCAATTAGGGTTTCTAACCAATCTTGTACATCCAATTGGTGTTTTTGTGTCATTGGATGAACAATTAGGTCACTTTCGTCCTCCCTATGCTAATTCTTATCCAATTAGGGTTTTTAACCAATCTTGTGCATCCAATAGGTGTTTTGTGTCATTGGATGAACATTTAGGTCATTTTCGTCCTCCTTAGGCTAATTCTTATCCAATTAGGGTTTTTAACCAATCTTGTGAATTCAATAGGTGTTTTGTGTCATTGGATGAACATTTAGGTCATTTTCGTCCTCCCTACACTTAATCTTGTTCAATTAGGGTTTCTAACCAATCTTGTGCATCCGATAAGTGTTTTTGTGTCATTGGATGAACAATTAGGTCATTTTCGTCCTCCCTAGGCTAATTCTTGTCCAATTAGGGTTTCTAACCAATCTTGTGCATCCAATTGGTGTTTTTGTGTCATTGGATGAACAATTAGGTCATTTTCGTCCTCCCTATGATAATTCTTGTCCAATTAGGGTTTTTAACCAATCTTGTGCATCCAATAGGTGTTTTGTGTCACTGGATGAACATTTAGGTCATTTTCGTCCTCCTTAGGCTAATTCTTATCCAATTAGGATTTTTAACCAATCTTGTGCATCCAATAGGTGTTTTGTGTCCTTGGATGAACATTTAGGTCATTTTCGTCCTCCCTACACTTAATCTTGTTCAATTAGGGTTTCTAACCAATCTTGTGTATCCGATAGATGTTTTTGTGTCATTGGATGAACAATTAGGTCATTTTCGTCCTCCCTAGGCTAATTCTTGTCCAATTAGGGTTTCTAACCAATCTTGTGCATCCAATTGGTGTTTTTGTGTCATTGGATGAACAATTAGGTCATTTTCGTCCTCCCTATGATAATTCTTGTCCAATTAGGGTTTTTAACCAATCTTGTGCATCCAATAGGTGTTTTGTGTCATTGGATGAACATTTAGGTCATTTTCGTCCTCCTTAGGCTAATTCTTATCCAATTAGGGTTTTTAACCAATCTTGTGCATCCAATAGGTGTTTTGTGTCATTGGATGAACATTTAGGTCATTTTCGTGCTCCCTACACTTAATCTTGTTCAATTAGGGTTTCTAACTAATCTTGTGCATCCGATAGGTGTTTTGTGTCATTGGATGAACATTTAGGTCATTTTCGTCCTCCCTACACTTAATCTTGTTCAATTAGGGTTTCTAGACAATCTTGTGCATCCGATAGGTGTTTTTGTGTCATTGGATGAACATTTAGGTCATTTTCGTCCTCCCTACACTTAATCTTGTCCAATTAGGGTTTTTAACCAATCTTGTTCATTCAATAGGTGTGTTGTGTCATTGGATGAATATTTAGGTCATTTTCGTCCTCCCTAAACTTAATCTTATCCAATTACGGTTTTTAACCAATCTTGTGCATCCAATAGGTGTTTTGTGTCATTGGATGAACATTTAGGTTATTTTCGTCCTCCCTACAGTTAATCTTGTTCAATTACGGTTTCTAACCAATCTTGTGCATCCGATAGGTGTTTTTGTGTCATTGGATGAACATTTAGGTCATTTTCGTCCTCCCTACACTTAATCTTGTCCAATTAGGGTTTTTAACCAATCTTGTTCATTCAATTGGTGTGTTGTGTCATTGGATGAATATTTAGGTCATTTTCGTCCTCCCTAAACTTAATCTTGTCCAATTAGGGTTTTTAACCAATCTTGTGCATCCAATAGGTGTTTTGTGTCATTGGATGAACATTTAGGTAATTTTCGTCCTCCCTAAACATAATCTTGTCCAATTAGGGTTTTTAAGCAATCTTGTGCATCCAATAGGTGTTTTGTGTCATTGGATGAACATTTAGGTCATTTTCGTTCTCCCTACACTTAATCTTGTTCAATTAGGGTTTTTGACCAATCTTGTGCATCCGACAGGTGTTTTTGTGTCATTGGATGAACAATTAGGTCATTTTCGTCCTCCCTAGGCTAATTCTTGTCCAATTAGGGTTTTTAACCAATCTTGTGCATCCAATAGGTGTTTTGTGTCATTGGATCAACACTTAGGTCATTTTCGTCCTCCCTACACTTTATCTTGTCCAATTAGGGTTTCTAACCAATCTTGTGCATCCGATAGGTGTTTTTGTGTCATTGGATGAACATTTAGGTCATTTTCGTCCTCCCTACACTTAATCTTGTCCAATTAGGGTTTTTAACCAATCTTGTTCATTCAATAGGTGTGTTGTGTCATTGGATGAATATTTAGGTCATTTTCGTCCTCCCTAAACTTAATCTTATCCAATTACGGTTTTTAACCAATCTTGTGCATCCAATAGGTGTTTTGTGTCAATGGATGAACATTTAGGTCATTTTCGTCCTCCCTACAGTTAATCTTGTTCAATTAGGGTTTCTAACCAATCTTGTGCATCCGATAGGTGTTTTTGTGTCATTGGATGAACATTTAGGTCATTTTCGTCCTCCCTACACTTTATCTTGTCCAATTAGGGTTTTTAACCAATCTTGTGCATTCAATAGGTGTGTTGTGTCATTGGATGAATATTTAGGTCATTTTCGTCCTCCCTAAACTTAATCTTGTCCAATTAGGGTTTTTAACCAATCTTGTGCATCCAATAGGTGTTTCGTGTCATTGGATGAACATTTAGGTCATTTTCGTCCTCCCTAAACTTAATCTTGTCCAATTAGGGTTTTTAAGCAATCTTGTGCATCCAAAAGGTGTTTTGTGTCATTGGATGAACATTTAGGTCATTTTCGTCCTCCCTACACTTAATCTTGTTCAATTAGGGTTTCTGACCAATCCTGTGCATCCGACAGGTGTTTTTGTGTCATTGGATGAACAATTAGGTCATTTTCGTCCTCCCTAGGCTAATTCTTGTCCAATTAGGGTTTTTAACCAATCTTGTGCATCCAATAGGTGTTTTGTGTCATTGGATGAACACTTAGGTCATTTTCGTCCTCCCTACACTTTATCTTGTCCAATTAGGGTTTCTAACAAATCTTGTGCATCCAATAGGTGTTTTGTGTCATTGGATGAACATTTAGGTCATTTTCGTCCTCCCTACACTTTATCTTGTTCAATTAGGGTTTTTGACCAATCTTGTGCATTCAATAGGTGTGTTGTGTCATTGGATGAATATTTAGGTCATTTTCGTCCTCCCTAAACTTAATCTTGTCCAATTAGGGTTTTTAACCAATCTTGTGCATCCAATAGGTGTTTTGTGTCATTAGATGAACATTTAGGTCATTTTCGTCCTCCCTAAACTTAATCTTGTCCAATTAGGGTTTTTAAGCAATCTTGTGCAACCAAAAGGTGTTTTCTGTAATTGGATGAACTTTTAGGTCATTTTCGTCCTCCCTACACTTAATCTTGTTCAATTAGGGTTTCTAACCAATCTTGTGCATCCGACAGGTGTTTTTGTGTCATTGGATGAACAATTAGGTCATTTTCGTCCTCCCTTGGCTAATTCTTGTCCAATTAGGGTTTTTAACCAATCTTGTGCATCCAATAGGTGTTTTGTGTCATTGGATGAACACATAGGTAATTTTCGTCCTCCCTACACTTTATCTTGTCCAATTGGGGTTTCTAACCAATCTTGTGCATCCAATTGGTGTTTTTGTGTCATTGGATGAACAATTAGGTCATTTTCGTCCTCCCTATGATAATTCTTGTCCAATTAGGGTTTTTAACCAATCTTGTGCATCCAATAGGTGTTTTGTGTCATATGATGAACATTTAGGTCATTTTCGTCCTCCTTAGGCTAATTCTTATCCAATTAGGGTTTTTAACCAATCTTGTTCATTCAATAGGTGTGATATGTCATTGGATGAATATTTAGGTCATTTTCGTCCTCCCTAAACTTAATCTTATCCTATTACGGTTTCTAACCAATCTTGTTCATCCGATAGGTGTTTTTGTGTCATTGGATGAACATTTAGGTCATTTTCGTCCTCCCTACACTTAATCTTGTCCAATTAGGGTTTTTAACCAATCTTGTTCATTCAATAGGTGTGTTGTGTCATTGGATGAATATTTAGGTCATTTTCGTCCTCCCTAAACTTAATCTTATCCAATTACGGTTTTTAACCAATCTTGTGCATCCAATAGGTGTTTTGTGTCATTGGATGAATATTTAGGTCATTTTCGTCCTCCCTACACTTAATCTTGTTCAATTAGGGTTTCTAACCAATCTTGTGCATCCGATAGGTGTTTTTGTGTCATTGGATGAACATTTAGGTCATTTTCGTCCTCCCTACACTTAATCTTGTCCAATTAGGGTTTTTAACCAATCTTGTTCATTCAATAGGTGTGTTGTGTCATTGGATGAATATTTAGGTCATTTTCGTCCTCCCTAAACTTAATCTTATCCAATTACGGTTTTTAACCAATCTTGTGCATCCAATAGCTGTTTTGTGTCATTGGATGAACATTTAGGTCATTTTCGTCCTCCTTAGGCTAATTCTTATCCAATTAGGGTTTTTAACCAATCTTGTGCATCCAATAGGTGTTTTGTGTCATTGGATGAACATTTAGGTCATTTTCGTCCTCCCTACACTTTATCTTTTCCAATTAGGGTTTCTAACCAATCTTGTGCATCCAATAGGTGTTTTTGTGTCATTGGATGAACAATTAGGTCATTTTCGTCCTCCCTATGATAATTCTTGTCCAATTAGGGTTTTTAACCAATCTTGTGCATCCAATAGGTGTTTTGTGTCATTGGATGAACATTTAGGTCATTTTCGTCCTCCTTAGGCTAATTCTTATCCAATTAGGGTTTTTAACCAATCTTGTGCATCCAATAGGTGTTTTGTGTCATTGGATGAACATTTAGGTCATTTTCGTCCTTCCTACACTTAATCTTGTTCAATTAGGGTTTCTAACCAATCTTGTGCATCCGATAGGTGTTTTTGTGTCATTGGATGAACAATTAGGTCATTTTCGTCCTCCCTAGGATAATTCTTGTCCAATTAGAGTTTTTAACCAATCTTGTGCATCCAATAGCTGTTTTGTGTCATTGGATGAACACTTAGGTCATTTTCGTCCTCCCTACACTTTATCTTGTCCAATTAGGGTTTCTAACCAATCTTGTGCTTCCAATTGGTGTTTTTGTGTCATTGGATGAACAATTAGGTCATTTTCGTCCTCCCTATGATAATTCTTGTCCAATTAGGGTTTTTAACCAATCTTGTGCATCCAATAGGTGTTTTGTGTCATTGGATGAACATTTAGGTCATTTTCGTCCTCCTTAGGCTAATTCTTATCCAATTAGGGTTTTTAACCAATCTTGTGCATATAATAGGTGTTTTGTGTCATTGGATGAACATTTAGGTTATTTTCGTCCTCCCTAAACTTAATCTTGTCCAATTTGGATTTTTAAGCAATCTTGTGCATCAAATAGGTGTTTTGTGTCATTGGATGAACATTTAGGTCATTTTCGTCCTCCCTACAGTTAATCTTGTACAATTAGGGTTTCTAACCAATCTTGTGCATCCGATAGGTGTTTTTGTGTCATTGGATGAACATTTAGGTCATTTTCGTCCTCCCTACACTTAATCTTGTCCAATTAGGGTTTTTAACCAATCTTGTTCATTCAATAGGTGTGTTGTGTCATTGGATGAATATTTAGGTCATTTTCGTCCTCCCTAAACTTAATCTTATCCAATTACGGTTTTTAACCAATCTTGTGCATCCAATAGGTGTTTTCTGTCATTGGATGAACATTTAGGTCATTTTCGTCCTCCCTACAGTTAATCTTGTTCAATTAGGGTTTCTAACCAATCTTGTGCATCCGATAGGTGTTTTTGTGTCATTGGATGAACATTTAGGTCATTTTCGTCCTCCCTACACTTAATCTTGTTCAATTAGGGTTTCTAACCAATCTTGTGCATCCGATAGGTGTTTTTGTGTCATTGGATGAACATTTAGGTCATTTTCGTCCTCCCTACACTTAATCTTGTCCAATTAGGGTTTTTAACCAATCTTGTTCATCCAATAGGTGTGTTGTGTCATTGGATGAATATTTATGTCATTTTCGTCCTCCCTAAACTTAATCTTATCCAATTACGGTTTTTAACCAATCTTGTGCATCCAATAGGTGTTTTGTGTCATTGGATGAACATTTAGGTCATTTTCGTCCTCCCTACACTTAATCTTGTTCAATTAGGGTTTCTAACCAATCTTGTGCATCCGATAGGTGTTTTTGTATCATTGGATAAACATTTAGGTCATTTTCGTCCTCCCTACACTTAATCTTGTCCAATTAGGGTTTTTAACCAATCTTGTTCATTCAATAGGTGTGTTGTGTCATTGGATGAATATTTAGGTCATTTTCGTCCTCCCTAAACTTAATCTTGTTCAATTAGGGTTTTTAACCAATCTTGTGCATCCAATAGATGTTTTGTGTCATTGGATGAATGTTTAGGTCATTTTCGTCTTCCCTACACTTAATCTTGTTCAATTAGGGTTTCTAACCAATCTTGTGCATCCGATAGGTGTTTTTGTGTCATTGGATGAACATTTAGGTCATTTTCGTCCTCCCTACACTTAATCTTGTTCAATTAGGGTTTCTGACCAATCTTGTGCATCCGACAGGTGTTTTTGTGTCATTGGATGAACAATTAGGTCATTTTCGTCCTCCCTAGGCTTATTCTTGTCCAATTAGGGTTTTTAACCAATCTTGTGCATCCAATAGGTGTTTTGTGTCATTGGATGAACACTTAGGTCATTTTCGTCCTCCCTACACTTTATCTTGTCCAATTAGGGTTTCTGAACAATCTTGTGCATCCAATTGGTGTTTTTGTGTCATTGGATGAACAATTAGGTCATTTTCGTCCTCTCTATGAGAATTCTTGTCCAATTAGGGTTTTTAACCAATCTTGTGCATCCAATAGGTGTTTTGTGTCATTGGATGAACATTTAGGTCATTTTCGTCCTCCTTAGGCTAATTCTTATCCAATTAAGGTTTTTAACCAATCTTGTGAATCCAATAGGTGTTTTGTGTCATTGGATGAACATTTAGGTCATTTTCGTCCTCCCTATATTTAATCTTGTTCAATTAGGGTTTCTAACCAATCTTGTGCATCCGATAGGTGTTTTTGTGTCATTGGATGAACATTTAGGTCATTTTCGTCCTCCCTACACTTAATCTTGTCCAATTAGGGTTTTTAACCAATCTTGTTCATTCAATAGGTGTGTTGTGTCATTGGATGAATATTTAGGTCATTTTCGTCCTCCCTAAACTTAATCTTATCCAATTACGGTTTTTAACCAATCTTGTGCATCCAATAGGTGTTTTGTGTTATTGGATGAACATTTAGGCCATTTTCGTCTTCCCTACAGTTAATCTTGTACAATTAGGGTTTTTGACCAATCTTGTGCATCCAACAGGTGTTTTTGTGTCATTGGATGAACAATTAGGTCATTTTCGTCCTCCCTAGGCTAATTCTTGTCCAATTAGGGTTTTTAACCAATCTTGTGCATCCGATAGGTGTTTTTGTGTCATTGGATGAACATTTAGGTCATTTTCGTCCTCCCTACACTTAATCTTGTCCAATTAGGGTTTTTAACCAATCTTGTTCATTCAATAGGTGTGTTGTGTCATTGGATGAACATTTAGGTCATTTTCGTCCTCCCTAAACTTAATCTTATTCAATTAGGGTTTCTAACCAATCTTGTGCATCCGATAGGTGTTTCTGTGTCATTGGATGAACATTTAGGTCATTTTCGTCCTCCCTACACTTAATCTTGTTCAATTAGGGTTTCTAACCAATCTTGTGCATCCGATAGGTGTTTTTGTGTCATTGGATGAACAATTAGGTCATTTTCGTCCTCCCTAGGCTAATTCTTGTCCAATTAGGGTTTTTAACCAATCTTGTGCATCCAATAGGTGTTTTGTGTCATTGGATGAACATTCAGGTCATTTTCGTCCTCCCTAAACTTAATCTTGTCCAATTAGGGTTTTTAAGCAATCTTGTGCATCCAATAGGTGTTTTGTGTCATTGGATGAACATTTAGGTCATTTTCGTCCTCCCTACACTTAATCTTGTTCAATTAGGGTTTTTGACCAATCTTGTGCATCCGATAGGTGTTTTTGTGTCATTGGATGAACAATTAGGTCATTTTCGTCCTCCCTAGGCTAATTCTTGTCAAATTAGGGTTTTTAACCAATCTTGTGCATCCAATAGGTGTTTTGTGTCATTGGATGAACACTTAGGTCATTTTCGTCCTCCCTACACTTTATCTTGTCCAATTAGGGTTTCTGAACAATCTTGTGCATCCAATTGGTGTTTTTGTGTCATTGGATGAACAATTAGGTCATTTTCGTCCTCTCTACGATAATTCTTGTCCAATTAGGGTTTTTAACCAATCTTGTGCATCCAATAGGTGTTTTGTGTCATTGGATGAACATTTAGGTCATTTTCGTCTTCCCTACACTTAATCTTGTTCAATTAGGGTTTCAAACCAATCTTGTGCATCCGATAGGTGTTTTTGTGTCATCGGATGAACATTTAGGTCATTTTCGTCCTCCCTACACTTAATCTTGTCCAATTAGGGTTTTTAACCAATCTTGTTCATTCAATAGGTGTGTTGTGTCATTGGATGAATATTTAGGTCATTTTCGTCCTCCCTAAACTTAATCTTATCCAATTACGGTTTTTAACCAATCTTGTGCATCCAATAGGTGTTTTGTGTTATTGGATGAACATTTAGGCCATTTTCGTCTTCCCTACAGTTAATCTTGTACAATTAGGGTTTTTGACCAATCTTGTGCATCCAACAGGTGTTTTTGTGTCATTGGATGAACAATTAGGTCATTTTCGTCCTCCCTAGGCTAATTCTTGTCCAATTAGGGTTTTTAACCAATCTTGTGCATCCGATAGGTGTTTTTGTGTCATTGGATGAACATTTAGGTCATTTTCGTCCTCCCTACACTTAATCTTGTCCAATTAGGGTTTTTAACCAATCTTGTTCATTCAATAGGTGTGTTGTGTCATTGGATGAATATTTAGGACATTTTCGTCCTCCCTAAACTTAATCTTGTCCAATTAGGGTTTTTAACCAATCTTGTGCATCCAATAGGTGTTTTGTGTCATTGGATGAACATTTAGGTCATTTTCGTTCTCCCTAAACTTAATCTTGTCCAATTAGGGTTTTTAAGCAATCCTGTGCATCCAATAGGTGTTTTGTGTCATTGGATGAACATTTAGGTCATTTTCGTCCTCCCTACACTTTATCTTGTCCAATTAGGGTTTCTAACCAATCTTGTGCATCCAATTGGTGTTTTTGGGTCATTGGATGAACAATTAGGTCATTTTCGTCCTCCCTAGGCTAATTCTTGTCCAATTAGGGTTTTTAACCAATCTTGTGCATCCAATAGGTGTTTTGTGTCATTGGATGAACACTTAGGTCATTTTCGTCCTCCCTACACTTTATCTTGTCCAATTAGGGTTTCTGAACAATCTTGTGCATCCAATTGGTGTTTTTGTGTCATTGGATGAACAATTAGGTCATTTTCGTCCTCTCTATGAGAATTCTTGTCCAATTAGGGTTTTTAACCAATCTTGTGCATCCAATAGGTGTTTTGTGTCATTGGATGAACATTTAGGTCATTTTCGTCCTCCTTAGGCTAATTCTTATCCAATTAAGGTTTTTAACCAATCTTGTGAATCCAATAGGTGTTTTGTGTCATTGGATGAACATTTAGGTCATTTTGGTCCTTCCTACACTTAATCTTGTTCAATTAGGGTTTCTAACCAATCTTGTGCATCCGATAGGTGTTTTTGTGTCATTGGATGAACAATTAGGTCATTTTCGTCCTCCCTAGGCTAATTCTTGTCCAATTAGGGTTTTTAACCAATCTTGTGCATCCAATAGCTGTTTTGTGTCATTGGATGAACATTTAGGTCATTTTCGTCCTCCTTAGGCTAATTCTTATCCAATTAGGGTTTTTAACCAATCTTGTGCATCCAATAGGTGTTTTGTGTCATTGGATGAACATTTAGGTCATTTTCGTCCTCCTTAGGCTAATTCTTATCCAATTAAGGTTTTTAACCAATCTTGTGAATCCAATAGGTGTTTTGTGTCATTGGATGAACATTTAGGTCATTTTCGTCCTTCCTACACTTAATCTTGTTCAATTAGGGTTTCTAACCAATCTTGTGCATCCGATAGGTGTTTTTGTGTCATTGGATGAACAATTAGGTCATTTTCGTCCTCCCTAGGCTAATTCTTGTCCAATTAGGGTTTTTAACCAATCTTGTGCATCCAATAGCTGTTTTGTGTCATTGGATGAACATTTAGGTCATTTTCGTCCTCCCTATACTTAATCTTGTTCAATTAGGGTTTCTAACCAATCTTGTGCATCCGATAGGTGTTTTTGTGTCATTGGATGAACATTTAGGTCATTTTCGTCCTCCCTACACTTAATCTTGTCCAATTAGGGTTTTTAACCAATCTTGTTCATTCAATAGGTGTGTTGTGTCATTGGATGAATATTTAGGTCATTTTCGTCCTCCCTAAACTTAATCTTATCCAATTACGGTTTTTAACCAATCTTGTGCATCCAATAGGTGTTTTCTGTCATTGGATGAACATTTAGGTCATTTTCGTCCTCCCTACAGTTAATCTTGTTCAATTAGGGTTTCTAACCAATCTTGTGCATCCGATAGGTGTTTTTGTGTCATTGGATGAACATTTAGGTCATTTTCGTCCTCCCTACACTTAATCTTGTTCAATTAGGGTTTCTAACCAATCTTGTGCATCCGATAGGTGTTTTTGTGTCATTGGATGAACATTTAGGTCATTTTCGTCCTCCCTACACTTAATCTTGTCCAATTAGGGTTTTTAACCAATCTTGTTCATCCAATAGGTGTGTTGTGTCATTGGATGAATATTTATGTCATTTTCGTCCTCCCTAAACTTAATCTTATCCAATTACGGTTTTTAACCAATCTTGTGCATCCAATAGGTGTTTTGTGTCATTGGATGAACATTTAGGTCATTTTCGTCCTCCCTACACTTAATCTTGTTCAATTAGGGTTTCTAACCAATCTTGTGCATCCGATAGGTGTTTTTGTATCATTGGATAAACATTTAGGTCATTTTCGTCCTCCCTACACTTAATCTTGTCCAATTAGGGTTTTTAACCAATCTTGTTCATTCAATAGGTGTGTTGTGTCATTGGATGAATATTTAGGTCATTTTCGTCCTCCCTAAACTTAATCTTGTTCAATTAGGGTTTTTAACCAATCTTGTGCATCCAATAGATGTTTTGTGTCATTGGATGAATGTTTAGGTCATTTTCGTCTTCCCTACACTTAATCTTGTTCAATTAGGGTTTCTAACCAATCTTGTGCATCCGATAGGTGTTTTTGTGTCATTGGATGAACATTTAGGTCATTTTCGTCCTCCCTACACTTAATCTTGTCCAATTAGGGTTTTTAACCAATCTTGTTCATTCAATAGGTGTGTTGTGTCATTGGATGAATATTTAGGTCATTTTCGTCCTCCGTACACTTAATCTTGTCCAATTAGGGTTTTTAACCAATCTTGTGCATCCAATAGGTGTTTTGTGTCATTGGATGAACATTTAGGTCATTTTCGTCCTCCCTAAACTTAATCTTGTCCAATTAGGGTTTCTAACCAATCTTGTGCATCCGATAGGTGTTTTTGTGTCATTGGATGAACATTTAGGTCATTTTCGTCCTCCCTACACTTAATCTTGTCCAATTAGGGTTTTTAACCAATCTTGTTCATTCAATTGGTGTGTTGTGTCATTGGATGAATATTTAGGTCATTTTCGTCCTCCCTAAACTTAATCTTGTCCAATTAGGGTTTTTAACCAATCTTGTGCATCCAATAGGTGTTTTGTGTCATTGGATGAACATTTAGGTAATTTTCGTCCTCCCTAAACTTAATCTTGTCCAATTAGGGTTTTTAAGCAATCTTGTGCATCCAATAGGTGTTTTGTGTCATTGGATGAACATTTAGGTCATTTTCGTTCTCCCTACACTTAATCTTGTTCAATTAGGGTTTTTGACCAATCTTGTGCATCCGACAGGTGTTTTTGTGTCATTGGATGAACCATTAGGTCATTTTCGTCCTCCATAGGCTAATTCTTGTCCAATTAGGGTTTTTAACCAATCTTGTGCATCCAATAGGTGTTTTGTGTCATTGGATGAACACTTAGGTCATTTTCGTCCTCCCTACACTTTATCTTGTCCAATTAGGGTTTCTAACCAATCTTGTGCATCCAATTGGTGTTTTTGTGTCATTGGATGAACAATTAGGTCATTTTCGTCCTCTCTATGATAATTCTTGTCCAATTAGGGTTTTTAACCAATCTTGTGCATCCAATAGGTGTTTTGTGTCATTGGATGAACATTTAGGTCATTTTCGTCCTCCCTACAGTTAATCTTGTTCAATTAAGGTTTCTAACCAATCTTGTGCATCCGATAGGTGTTTTTGTGTCATTGGATGAACATTTAGGTCATTTTCGTCCTCCCTACACTTAATCTTGTCCAATTAGGGTTTTTAACCAATCTTGTTCATTCAATTGGTGTGTTGTGTCATTGGATGAATATTTAGGTCATTTTCGTCCTCCCAAAACTTAATCTTGTCCAATTAGGGTTTTTAACCAATCTTGTGCATCCAATAGGTGTTTTGTGTCATTGGATGAACATTTAGGTAATTTTCGTCCTCCCTAAACTTAATCTTGTCCAATTAGGGTTTTTAAGCAATCTTGTGCATCCAATAGGTGTTTTGTGTCATTGGATGAACATTTAGGTCATTTTCGTTCTCCCTACACTTAATCTTGTTCAATTAGGGTTTTTGACCAATCTTGTGCATCCGACAGGTGTTTTTGTGTCATTGGATGAACAATTAGGTCATTTTCGTCCTCCCTAGGCTAATTCTTGTCCAATTAGGGTTTTTAACCAATCTTGTTCATTCAATTGGTGTGTTGTGTCATTGGATGAATATTTAGGTCATTTTCGTCCTCCCTAAACTTAATCTTGTCCAATTAGGGTTTTTAACCAATCTTGTGCATCCAATAGGTGTTTTGTGTCATTGGATGAACATTTAGGTAATTTTCGTCCTCCCTAAACTTAATCTTGTCCAATTAGGGTTTTTAAGCAATCTTGTGCATCCAATAGGTGTTTTGTGTCATTGGATGAACATTTAGGTCATTTTCGTCCTCCCTACAGTTAATCTTGTTCAATTACGGTTTCTAACCAATCTTGTGCATCCGATAGGTGTTTTTGTGTCATTGGATGAACATTTAGGTCATTTTCGTCCTCCCTACACTTAATCTTGTCCAATTAGGGTTTTTAACCAATCTTGTTCATTCAATTGGTGTGTTGTGTCATTGGATGAATATTTAGGTCATTTTCGTCCTCCCTAAACTTAATCTTGTCCAATTAGGGTTTTTAACCAATCTTGTGCATCCAATAGGTGTTTTGTGTCATTGGATGAACATTTAGGTAATTTTCGTCCTCCCTAAACTTAATCTTGTCCAATTAGGGTTTTTAAGCAATCTTGTGCATCCAATAGGTGTTTTGTGTCATTGGATGAACATTTAGGTCATTTTCGTTCTCCCTACACTTAATCTTGTTCATTTAGGGTTTTTGACCAATCTTGTGCATCCGACAGGTGTTTTTGTGTCATTGGATGAACAATTAGGTCATTTTCGTCCTCCCTAGGCTAATTCTTGTCCAATTAGGGTTTTTAACCAATCTTGTGCATCCAATAGGTGTTTTGTGTCATTGGATGAACACTTAGGTCATTTTCGTCCTCCCTACACTTTATCTTGTCCAATTAGGGTTTCTAACCAATCTTGTGCATCCAATTGGTGTTTTTGTGTCATTGGATGAACAATTAGGTCATTTTCGTCCTCTCTATGATAATTCTTGTCCAATTAGGGTTTTTAACCAATCTTGTGCATCCAATAGCTGTTTTGTGTCATTGGATGAACATTTAGGTCATTTTCGTCCTCCCTACACTTAATCTTGTTCAATTAGGGTTTCTAACCAATCTTGTGCATCCGATAGGTGTTTTTGTGTCATTGGATGAACAATTAGGTCATTTTCGTCCTCCCTAGGCTTATTCTTGTCCAATTAGGGTTTCTAACCAATCTTGTGCATCCAATTGGTGTTTTTGTGTCATTGGATGAACAATTAGGTCATTTTCGTCCTCCCTATGATAATTCTTGTCCAATTAGGGTTTTTAACCAATCTTGTGCATCCAATAGGTGTTTTGTGTCATTGGATGAACATTTAGGTCATTTTCGTCCTCCTTAGGCTAATTCTTATCCATTTAGGGTTTTTAACAAATCTTGTGCATCCAATAGGTGTTTTGTGTCATTGGATGAACATTTAGGTCATTTTCGTCCTCCCTACACTAAATCTTGTTCAATTAGGGTTTCTGACCAATCTTGTGCATCCGACAGGTGTTTTTGTGTCATTGGATGAACAATTAGGTCATTTTCGTCCTCCCTAGGCTAATTCTTGTCCAATTAGGGTTTTTAACCAATCTTGTGCATCCAATAGGAGTTTTGTGTCATTGGATGAACACTTAGGTCATTTTCGTCCTTCCTACACTTTATCTTGTCCAATTAGGGTTTCTAACCAATCTTGTGCATCCAATTGGTATTTTTGTGTCATTGGATTAACAATTAGGTCATTTTCGTCCTCCCTATGATAATTCTTGTCCGATTAGGGTTTTTAACCAATCTTGTGCATCCAATAGGTGTTTTGTGTCATTGGATGAACATTTAGGTCACTTTCGTCCTCCTTAGGCTAATTCTTATCCAATTAGGGTTTTTAACCAATCTTGTGCATCCAATAGGTGTTTTGTGTCATTGGATGAACATTTAGGTCATTTTCGTCCTCCCTACACTTAATCTTGTTCAATTAGGGTTTTTGACCAATCTTGTGCATCCAACAGGTGTTTTTGTGTCATTGGATGAACAATTAGGTCATTTTAATCCCCCTAGGCTAATTCTTGTCCAATTAGGGTTTTTAACCAATCTTGTGCATCCAATAGGTGTTTTGTGTCATTGGATGAACATTTAGGTCATTTTCGTCCTCCCTAAAGTTAATCTTGTTCAATTAGGGTTTCTAACCAATCTTGTGCATCCGATAGGTGTTTTTGTGTCATTGGATGAACATTTAGGTCATTTTCGTCCTCCCTACACTTAATCTTGTCCAATTAGGGTTTTTAACCAATCTTGTTCATTCAATAGGTGTGTTGTGTCATTGGATGAATATTTAGGTCATTTTCGTCGTCCCTAAACTTAATCTTATCCAATTACGGTTTTTAACCAATCTTGTGCATCCAATAGGTGTTTTGTGTCATTGGATGAACATTTAGGTCATTTTCGTCCTCCCTACAGTTAATCTTGTTCAATTAGGGTTTCTAACCAATCTTGTGCATCCGATAGGTGTTTTTGTGTCATTGGATGAACATTTAGGTCATTTTCGTCCTCCCTACACTTAATCTTGTCCAATTAGGGTTTTTAACCAATCTTGTGCATCCAATAGGTGTGTTGTGTCATTGGATGAACATTTAGGTCATTTTCGTCCTCCCAACACTTAATCTTGTTCAATTAGGGTTTCTAACCAATCTTGTGCATCCGATAGGTGTTTTTGTGTCATTGGATGAACATTTAGGTCATTTTCGTCCTCCCTACACTTAATCTTGTCCAATTAGGGTTTTTAACCAATCTTGTTCATTCAATAGGTGTGTTGTGTCATTGGATGAATATTTAGGTCATTTTCGTCCTCCCTAAACTTAATCTTGTCCAATTAGGGTTTCTGACCAATCTTGTGCACCCGATAGGTGTTTTTGTGTCATTGGATGAACAATTAGGTCATTTTCGTCCTCCCTAGGCTAATTCTTGTCCAATTAGGGTTTTTAACCAATCTTGTGCATCCAATAGGTGTTTTGTGTCATTGGATGAATAATTAGGTCATTTTCATCCTCCCTAAACTTAATCTTGTCCAATTAGCGTTTCTAACCAATCTTGTGCATCTAATAGGTGTTTTTGTGTCATTGGATGAACAATTAGGTCATTTTCGTCCTCCCTAGGCTAATTCTTGTCCAATTAGGGTTTCTAACCAATCTTGTGCATCCAATAGGTGTTTTTGTGTCATTGGATGAACATTTAGGTCATTTCCGTTCACCCTAAACTTAATCTTGTCCAATTAGGGTTTCTAACCAATCTTGTGCATCCAATAGCTGTTTTTGTGTCATTGGATGAACAATTAGGTCATTTTCGTCCTCCCTAGGCTACTTCTTGTGCAACTGGGGTTTCTAACCAATCTTGTGCATCCAATAGTTGTTTTGTGTCATTGGATGAACAATTAGGTCATTTTCGTCTTACCTAGGCTAATTCTTGTCCAATTAGGGTTTTTAACCAATCTTGTGCATCCAATAGGTGTTTTGTGTCATTGGATAAACATTTAGGTCATTTTTGTCCTCCCTACACTTAATCTTGCCCAACTAGGGTTTTTAACCAATCTTGTGCATCCAATAGGTGTTTTTGTGTCATTAGATGAACATTAAGGTCATTTTCGTTCTCCCTAAACTTAATCTTGTCCAATTAGGGTTTCTGACCAATCTTGTGCATCCAATAGGTGTTTTGTGTCATTGGATGAACAATTAGGTCATTTTCGTCCTCCCTAGGCTAATTCTTGTCCAATTAGTGTTTTTAACCAATCTTGTGCATCCAATTGGTGTTTTGTGTCATTGGATGAACAATTAGGTCATTTTCGTCCTCCCTAGGCTAATTCTTGTCCAATTAGGGTTATTAACCAATCTTGTGCATCCAACACGTGTTTTTGTGTCATTGGATGAACAATTAGGTCATTTTCGTCCTCCCTAGGCTAATTCTTGTCCAATTAGGGTTTTTAACCAATCTTGTGCATCCAATAGGTGTTTTGTGTCGTTGGATGAACATTTAGGTCCTTTTCGTCCTCCCTACACTTAATCTTGTCCAATTAGGGTTTCTAACCAATCTTGTGTATCCGATAGGTGTTTTTGTGTCATTGGATGAACATTTAGGTCAATTTCGTCCTTCCAAGGCTAATTCTTGTCGAATTAGGGTTTTTAACCAATCTTGTGCATCCAATAGGTGTTTTGTGTCATTGGATGAACATTTAGGTCATTTTGGTCCTCCCTACACTTAATCTTGTCCAATTTGGGTTTTTAACCAATCTTGTGCATCCAATAGGTGTTTTCGTGTCATAGGATGATTATTTGGGTCATTTTCATCCTCCCTACACTTAATGTTGACCAATTAGGGTTTTTAACCAATCTTGTGCATCCAATGGGTGTTTTTGTGTCATTGGATGAACAATTAGGTCATTTTCGTCCTCCCTAGGCTAATTCTTGTCCAATTAGGGTTTTTAACCAATCTTGTGCATCCAATAGCTGTTTTGTGTCATTGGATGAACATTTAGGTCATTTTCGTCCTCCTTAGGCTAATTCTTATCCAATTAGGGTTTTTAACCAATCTTGTGCATCCAATAGGTGTTTTGTGTCATTGGATGAACATTTAGGTCATTTTCGTCCTCCCTATACTTAATCTTGTCCAATTAGGGTTTTTAAGCAATCTTGTGCATCCAATAGGTGTTTTGTGTCATTGGATGAACATTTAGGTAATTTTCGTCCTCCCTAAACTTAATCTTGTCCAATTAGGGTTTTTAAGCAATCTTGTGCATCCAATAGGTGTTTTGTGTCATTGGATGAACATTTAGGTCATTTTCGTTCTCCCTACACTTAATCTTGTTCAATTAGGGTTTTTGACCAATCTTGTGCATCCGACAGGTGTTTTTGTGTCATTGGATGAACAATTAGGTCATTTTCGTCCTCCCTAGGCTAATTCTTGTCCAATTAGTGTTTTTAACCAATCTTGTGCATCCAATAGGTGTTTTGTGTCATTGGATGAACACTTAGGTCATTTTCGTCCTCCCTACACTTTATCTTGTCCAATTAGGGTTTCTAACCAATCTTGTGCATCCAATTGGTGTTTTTGTGTCATTGGATGAACAATTAGGTCATTTTCGTCCTCCTTATGATAATTCTTGTCCAATTAGGGTTTTTAACCAATCTTGTGCATCCAATAGCTGTTTGGTGTCATTGGATGAACACTTAGGTCATTTTCGTCCTCCCTACACTTTATCTTGTCCAATTAGGGTTTCTAACCAATCTTGTGCATCCAATTGGTGTTTTTGTGTTTTTGGATCAACAATTAGGTCATTTTCGTCCTCCCTAAACTTAATCTTGTCCAATTAGGGTTTTTAAGCAGTCTTGTGCATCCAATAGGTGTTTTGTGTCATTGGATTAACACTTTGGTCATTTTCGTCCTCCCTAAAATTAATCTTGTCCAATTCGGGTTTTTAAGCAATCTTGTGCATCCAATAGGTGTTTTGTGTCATTGGATGAACATTTAGGTCATTTTCGTCCTCGCTACACTTAATCTTGTTCAATTAGGGTTTCTGACCAATCTTGTGCATCCGACAGGTGTTTTTGTGTCATTGGATGAACAATTAGGTCATTTTCGTCCTCCCTATGATAATTCTTGTCCAATTAGGGTTTTTAACTAATCTTGTGCATCCAATAGGTGTTTTGTGTCATTGGATGAACATTTAGGTCATTTTCGTCCTCCTTAGGCTAATTCTTATCCAATTAGGGTTTTTAACCAATCTTGTTCATTCAATAGGTGTGTTGTGTCATTGGATGAATATTTAGGTCATTTTCGTCCTCCCCAAACTTAATCTTATCCAATTACGGTTTTTAACCAATCTTGTGCATCCAATAGGTGTTTTGTGTCATTGGATGAACATTTAGGTCATTTTCGTCCTCCCTACAGTTAATCTTGTTCAATTAGGGTTTCTAACCAATCTTGTGCATCCGACAGGTGTTTTTGTGTCATTGGATGAACAATTAGGTCATTTTCGTCCTCCCTATGATAATTCTTGTCCAATTAGGGTTTTTAACTAATCTTGTGCATCCAATAGGTGTTTTGTGTCATTGGATGAACATTTAGGTCATTTTCGTCCTCCTTAGGCTAATTCTTATCCAATTAGGGTTTTTAACCAATCTTGTTCATTCAATAGGTGTGTTGTGTCATTGGATGAATATTTAGGTCATTTTCGTCCTCCCCAAACTTAATCTTATCCAATTACGGTTTTTAACCAATCTTGTGCATCCAATAGGTGTTTTGTGTCATTGGATGAACACTTAGGTCATTTTCGTCCTCCCTACACTTTATCTTGTCCAATTAGGGTTTCTAACAAATCTTGTGCATCCAATTGGTGTTTTTGTGTCATTGGATGAACAATTAGGTCATTTTCGTCCTCCCTATGATAATTCTTGTCCAATTAGGGTTTTTAACTAATCTTGTGCATCCAATAGGTGTTTTGTGTCATTGGATGAACATTTAGGTCATTTTCGTCCTCCTTAGGCTAATTCTTATCCAATTAGGGTTTTTAACCAATCTTGTTCATTCAATAGGTGTGTTGTGTCATTGGATGAATATTTAGGTCATTTTCGTCCTCCCCAAATTTAATCTTATCCAATTACGGTTTTTAACCAATCTTGTGCATCCAATAGGTGTTTTGTGTCATTGGATGAACATTTAGGTCATTTTCGTCCTCCCTACAGTTAATCTTGTTCAATTAGGGTTTCTAACCAATCTTGTGCATCCGATAGGTGTTTTTGTGTCATTGGATGAACATTTAGGTCATTTTCGTCCTCCCTACACTTAATCTTGTCCAATTAGGGTTTTTAACCAATCTTGTTCATTCAATAGGTGTGTTGTGTCATTGGATGAATATTTAGGTCATTTTCGTCCTCCCTAAACTTAACCTTGTCCAATTAGGGTTTTTAACCAATCTTGTGCATCCAATAGGTGTTTTGTGTCATTGGATGAACATTTAGGTCATTTTCGTCCTCCCTAAACTTAATCTTGTCCAATTAGGGTTTTTAAGCAATCTTGTGCATCCAATAGGTGTTTTGTGTCATTGGATGAACATTTAGGTCATTTTCGTCCTCCCTACACTTAATCTTGTTCAATTAGGGTTTCTGACCAATCTTGTGCATCCGACAAGTGTTTTTGTGTCATTGGATGAACAATTAGGTCATTTTCGTCCTCCCTAGGCTAATTCTTGTCCAATTAGGGTTTTTAACCAATCTTGTGCATCCAATAAGTGTTTTGTGTCATTGGATGAACACTTAGGTCATTTCCGTCCTCCCTACACTTTATCTTGTCCAATTAGGGTTTCGGAACAATCTTGTGCATCCAATTGGTGTTTTTGTGTCATTGGATGAACAATTAGGTCATTTTCGTCCTCTCTATGATAATTCTTGTCCAATTAGGGTTTTTAACCAATCTTGTGCATCCAATAGGTGTTTTGTGTCATTGGATGAACATTTAGGTCATTTTCGTCCTCCTTAGGCTAATTCTTATCCAATTAAGGTTTTTAACCAATCTTGTGAATCCAATAGGTGTTTTGTGTCATTGGATGAACATTTAGGTCATTTTCGTCATTCCTACACTTAATCTTGTTCAATTAGGGTTTCTAACCAATCTTGTGCATCCGATAGGTGTTTTTGTGTCATTGGATGAACAATTAGGTCATTTTCGTCCTCCCTAGGCTAATTCTTGTCCAATTAGGGTTTTTAACCAATCTTGTGCATCCAATAGCTGTTTTGTGTCATTGGATGAACATTTAGGTCATTTTCGTCCTCCTTAGGCTAATTCTTATCCAATTAGGGTTTTTAACCAATCTTGTGAATCCAATAGGTGTTTTGTGTCATTGGATGAACATTTAGGTCATTTTCGTCCTCCCTACACTTAATCTTGTTCAATTAGGGTTTCTAACCAATCTTGTGCATCCGATAGGTGTTTTTGTGTCATTGGATGAACATTTATGTCATTTTCGTCCTCCCTACACTTAATCTTGTCCAATTAGGGTTTTTAACCAATCTTGTTCATTCAATAGGTGTGTTGTGTCATTGGATGAATATTTAGGTCATTTTCGTCCTCCCTAAACTTAATCTTATCCAATTACGGTTTTTAACCAATCTTGTGCATCCAATAGGTGTTTTGTGTCATTGGATGAACATTTAGGTCATTTTCGTCCTCCCTATATTTAATCTTGTTCAATTAGGGTTTCTAACCAATCTTGTGCATCCGATAGGTGTTTTTGTGTCATTGGATGAACATTTAGGTCATTTTCGTCCTCCCTACACTTAATCTTGTCCAATTAGGGTTTTTAACCAATCTTGTTCATTCAATAGGTGTGTTGTGTCATTGGATGAATATTTAGGTCATTTTCGTCCTCCCTAAACTTAATCTTGTCTAATTAGGGTTTTTAACCAATCTTGTGCATCCAATAGGTGTTTTGTGTCATTGGATGAACATTTAGGTCATTTTCGTCCTCCCTAAACTTAATCTTGTCCAATTATGGTTTTTAACCAATCTTGTGCATCCAATAGGTGTTTTGTGTCATTGGATGAACATTTAGGTCATTTTCGTCCTCCCTACACTTTATCTTTTCCAATTAGGGTTTCTAACCAATCTTGTGCATCCAATTGGTGTTTTTGTGTCATTGGATGAACAATTAGGTCATTTTCGTCCTCTCTACGATAATTCTTGTCCAATTAGGGTTTTTAACCAATCTTGTGCATCCAATAGGTGTTTTGTGTCATTGGATGAACATTTAGGTCATTTTCGTCCTCCCCAAACTTAATCTTGTTCAATTAGGGTTTCTAACCAAACTTGTGCATCCGATAGGTTTTTTTTCTGTCATTGGATGAACAATTCGGTCATTTTCGTCCTCCCTAGGCTAATTCTTGTCCAATTAGGGTTTTTAACCAATCTTGTGCATCCAATAGGTGTTTTGTGTCATTGGATGAACACTTAGGTCATTTTCGTCCTCCCTAGGCTAATTCTTATCCAATTATGATTTTTAACCAATCTTGTGCATCCAATAAGTGTTTTGTGTCATTGGATGAACATTTAGGTCATTTTCGTCCTCCGTACACTTAATCTTGTTCAATTAGGGTTTTTAACCAATCTTGTGCATCCGATAGGTGTTTTTGTGTCATTGGATGAACATTTAGGTCATTTTCGTCCTCCCTACACTTAATCTTGTCCAATTAGGGTTTTTAACCAATCTTGTTCATTCAATAGGTGTGTTGTGTCATTGGATGAATATTTAGGTCATTTTCGTCCTCCCTAAACTTAATCTTGTCCAATTAGGGTTTTTAACCAATCTTGTGCATCCAATAGGTGTTTTGTGTCATTGGATGAACATTTAGGTCATTTTCGTCCTCCTTAGGCTAATTCTTATCCAATTAGGGTTTTTAACCAATCTTGTTCATTCAATAGGTGTTTTGTGTCATTGGATGAATATTTAGGTCATTTTCGTCCTCCCTAAACTTAATCTTGTCCAATTAGGGTTTTTAACCAATCTTGTGCATCCAATAGGTATTTTGTGTCATTGGATGAACATTTAGGTCATTTTCGTCCTCCCTACACTTAATCTTGTCCAATTAGGGTTTTTAACCAATCTTGTGCATCCAATAGGTGTTTTGTGTCATTGGATGAACATTTAGGTCATTTTCGTCCTCCCTAAACCTAATCTTGTCCAATTAGGGTTTTTAAGCAATCTTGTGCATCCAATAGGTGTTTTGTGTTATTGGATGAACATTTAGGTCATTTTCGTCCTCCCTAAACTTAATCTTGTCCAATTAGGGTTTTTAAGCAATCTTGTCCATCCAATAGGTGTTTTGTGTCATTGGATGAACATTTAGGTCATTTACGTCCTCCCTACACTTAATCTTGTTCAATTAGGGTTTCTGACCAATCTTGTGCATCGGACAGGTGTTTTTGTGTCATTGGATGAACAATTAGGTCATTTTCGTCCTCTCTATGATAATTCTTGTCCAATTAGGGTTTTTAACTAATCTTGTGCATCCAATAGGTGTTTTGTGTCATTGGATGAATATTTAGGTCATTTTCGTCCTCCCTACACTAAATCTTGTTCAATTAGGGATTCTAACCAATCTTCTGCATCCGATAGGTGTTTTTGTGTCATTGGATGAACAATTAGGTCATTTTCGTCCTCCCTAGGCTAATTCTTGTCCAATTAGGGTTTTTAACCAATCTTGTGCATCCAATAGGTGTTTTGTGTCATTGGATGAACATTTAGGTCATTTTCGTCCTCCCTAAACCTAATCTTGTCCAATTAGGGTTTTTAAGCAATCTTGTGCATCCAATAGGTGTTTTGTGTCATTGGATGAACATTTAGGTCATTTTCGTCCTCCCTAAACTTAATCTTGTCCAATTAGGGTTTTTAAGCAATCTTGTCCATCCAATAGGTGTTTTGTGTCATTGGATGAACATTTAGGTCATTTTCGGCCTCCCTACACTTAATCTTGTTCAATTAGGGTTTCTGACCAATCTTGTGCATCCGACAGGTGTTTTTGTGTCATTGGATGAACAATTAGGTCATTTTCGTCCTCCCTAGGCTAATTCTTGTCCAATTAGGGTTTTTAACCAATCTTGTGCATCCAATAGGTGTTTTGTGTCATTGGATGAACTTAGGTCATTTTCGTCCTCCCTACACTTTATCTTGTCCAATTAGGGTTTTTAACCAATCTTGTTCATTCAATAGGTGTGTTGTGTCATTGGATGAATATTTAGGTCATTTTCGTCCTCCCTAAACTTAATCTTATCCAATTACGGTTTTTAACCAATCTTGTGCATCCAATAGGTGTTTTGTGTTATTGGATGAACATTTAGGTCATTTTCGTCCTCCCTACAGTTAATCTTGCTCAATTAGGGTTTTTGACCAATCTTGTGCATCCAATAGGTGTTTTGTGTCATTGGATGAACAATTAGGTCATTTTCGTCCTCCCTAGGCTAATTCTTGTCCAATTAGGGTTTTTAACCAATCTTGTGCATCCGATAGGTGTTTTTGTGTCATTGGATGAACATTTAGGTCATTTTCGTCCTCCCTACACTTAATCTTGTCCAATTAAGGTTTTTAACCAATCTTGTTCATTCAATAGGTGTGTTGTGTCATTGGACGAACATTTAGGTCATTTTCGTCCTCCCTAAACATAATCTTGTTCAATTAGGGTTTCTAACCAATCTTGTGCATCCGATAGGTGTTTTTGTGTCATTGGATGAACAATTAGGTCATTTTCGTCCTCCCTAGGCTAATTCTTGTCCAATTAGGGTTTTTAACCAATCTTGTGCATCCAATAGGTGTTTTGTGTCATTGGATGAACACTTAGGTCATTTTCGTCCTCCCTACACTTTATCTTGTCCAATTAGGGTTTCTAACCAATCTTGTGCTTCCAATTGGTGTTTTTGTGTCATTGGATGAAATATTAGGTCATTTTCGTCCTCCGTATGATAATTCTTGTCCAATTAGGGTTTTTAACCAATCTTGTGCATCCAATAGGTGTTTTGTGTCATTGGATGAACATTTAGGTCATTTTCGTCCTCCTTAGGCTAATTCTTATCCAATTAGGGTATTTAACCAATCTTGTGCATCCAATAGGTGTTTTGTGTCATTGGATAAACATTTAGGTCATTTTCGTCCTCCCTAAACTTAATCTTGTTCTATTAGGGTTTTTAACCAATCTTGTGCATCCCATAGGTGTTTTGTGTCATTGGATGAACATTTAGGTCATTTTCGTCCTCCCTACACTTAATCTTGTTCAATTAGGGTTTCTGACCAATCTTGTGCATCCGACAGGTGTTTTTGGGTCATTGGATGAACAATTAGGTCATTTTCGTCCTCCCTAGGCTAATTCTTGTCCAATTAGGGTTTTTAACCAATCTTGTGCATCCAATAGGTGTTTTGTGTCATTGGATGAACACTTAGGTCATTTTCGTCCTCCCTACACTTTATCTTGTCCAATTAGGGTTTCTGAACAATCTTGTGCATCCGATAGGTGTTTTTGTGTCATTGGATGAACATTTAGGTCATTTTCGTCCTCCCTACACTTAATCTTGTCCAATTAGGGTTTTTAACCAATCTTGTTCATTCAATAGGTGTGTTGTGTCATTGGATGAATATTTAGGACATTTTCGTCCTCCCTAAACTTAATCTTGTCCAATTAGGGTTTTTAACCAATCTTGTGCATCCAATAGGTGTTTTGTGTCATTGGATGAACATTTAGGTCATTTTCGTTCTCCCTAAACTTAATCTTGTCCAATTAGGGTTTTTAAGCAATCCTGTGCATCCAATAGGTGTTTTGTGTCATTGGATGAACATTTAGGTCATTTTCGTCCTCCCTACAGTTAATCTTGTTCAATTAGGGTTTCTAACCAATCTTGTGCATCCGATAGGTGTTTTTGTGTCATTGGATGAACATTTAGGTCATTTTCGTCCTCCCTACACTTAATCTTGTCCAATTAGGGTTTTTAACCAATCTTGTTCATTCAATAGGTGTGTTGTGTCATTGGATGAATATTTAGGACATTTTCGTCCTCCCTAAACTTAATCTTGTCCAATTAGGGTTTTTAACCAATCTTGTGCATCTAATAGGTGTTTTGTGTCATTGGATGAACATTTAGGTCATTTTCGTCCTCCCTAAACTTAATCTAGTCCAATTAGGGTTTTTAAGCAATCTTGTGCATCCAATAGGTGTTTTGTGTCATTGGATGAACATTTAGGTCATTTTCGTCCTCCCTACACTTTATCTTGTTCAATTAGGGTTTTTGACCAATCTTGTGCATCCGACAGGTGTTTTTGTGTCATTGGATGAACAATTAGGTCATTTTCGTCCTCCCTAGGCTAATTCTTGTCCAATTAGTGTTTTTAACCAATCTTGTGCATCCAATAGGTGTTTTGTGTCATTGGATGAACACTTAGGTCATTTTCGTCCTCCCTACACTTTATCTTGTCCAATTAGGGTTTCTAACCAATCTTGTGCATCCAATTGGTGTTTTTGTGTCATTGGATGAACAATTAGGTCATTTTCGTCCTCCTTATGATAATTCTTGTCCAATTAGGGTTTTTAACCAATCTTGTGCATCCAATAGCTGTTTGGTGTCATTGGATGAACACTTAGGTTATTTTCGTTCTCCCTACACTTTATCTTGTCCAATTAGGGTTTCTAACCAATCTTGTGCATCCAATTGGTGTTTTTGTGTTTTTGGATCAACAATTAGGTCATTTTCGTCCTCCCTAAACTTAATCTTGTCCAATTAGGGTTTTTAAGCAGTCTTGTGCATCCAATAGGTGTTTTGTGTCATTGGATTAACACTTAGGTCATTTTCGTCCTCCCTAATATTAATCTTGTCCAATTCGGGTTTTTAAGCAATCTTGTGCATCCAATAGGTGTTTTGTGTCATTGGATGAACATTTAGGTCATTTTCGTCCTCCCTACACTTAATCTTGTTCAATTAGGGTTTCTGACCAATCTTGTGCATCCGACAGGTGTTTTTGTGTCATTGGATGAACAATTAGGTCATTTTCGTCCTCCCTAGGCTAATTCTTGTCCAATTAGGGTTTTTAACCAATCTTGTGCATCCAATAGGTGTTTTGTGTCATTGGATGAACACTTAGGTCATTTTCGTCCTCCCTACACTTTATCTTGTCCAATTAGGGTTTCTGACCAATCTTATGCATCCAATTGGTGTTTTTGTGTCATTGGATGAACAATTAGGTCATTTTCGTCCTCTCTATGATAATTCTTGTCCAATTAGGGATTTTAACCAATCTTGTGCATCCAATAGGTGTTTTGTGTCATTGGATGAACATTTAGGTCATTTTCGTCCTCCTTAGGCTAATTCTTATCCAATTAGGGTTTTTAACCAATCTTGTGCAACCAATAGGTGTTTTGTGTCATTGGATGAACATTTAGGTCATTTTCGTCCTCCCTACACTTAATCTTGTTCAATTAGGGTTTCTAACCAATCTTGTGCATCCGATAGGTGTTTTTGTGTCATTGGATGAATATTTAGGTCATTTTCGTCCTCCCTAAACTTAATCTTGTCCAATTAGGGTTTTTAACCAATCTTGTGCATCCAATAGGTGTTTTGTGTCATTGGATGAACATTTAGGTCATTTTCGTCCTCCCGAAACTTAATCTTGTCCAATTAGGGTTTTTAAGCAATCTTGTGCATCCAAAAGGTATTTTGTGTCATTAGATGAACATTTAGGTCATTTTCGTCCTCCCTACACTTAATCTTGTTCAATTAGGGTTTCTGACCAATCCTGTGCATCCGACAGGTGTTTTTGTGTCATTGGATGAATAATTAGGTCATTTTCGTCCTCCCTAGGCTAATTCTTGTCCAATTAGGGTTTTTAACCAATCTTGTGCATCCAATAGGTGTTTTGTGTCATTGGATGAACACTTAGGTCATTTTCGTCCTCCCTACACTTTATCTTGTCCAATTAGGGTTTCTAACCAATCTTGTGCATCCAATTGGTGTTTTTGTGTCATTGGATGAACAATTAGGTCATTTTCATCCTCCCTATGATAATTCTTGTCCAATTAGGGTTTTTAACCAATCTTGTGCATCCAATAGGTGTTTTGTGTCATTGGATGAACATTTAGGTCATTTTCGTCCTCCCTACACTTAATCTTGTTCAATTAGGGTTTTTAACCAATCTTGTGCATCCGATAGGTGTTTTTGTGTCATTGGATGAACAATTAGGTCATTTTCGTCCTCCCTAGGCTAATTCTTGTCCAATTAGGGTTTTTAACCAATCTTGTGCATCCAATAGCTGTTTTGTGTCATTGGATGAACATTTAGGTCATTTTCGTCCTCCCTACACTTAATCTTGTTCAATTAGGGTTTCTGACCAATCTTGTGCATCCGACAGGTGTTTTTGTGTCATTGGATGAACAATTAGGTCATTTTCGTCCTCCCTAGGCTAATTCTTGTCCAATTAGGGTTTTTAACCAATCTTGTGCATCCAATAGCTGTTTGGTGTCATTGGATGAACACTTAGGTCATTTTCGTCCTCCCTACACTTTATCTTGTCCAATTAGGGTTTCTAACCAATCTTGTGCATCCAATTGGTGTTTTTGTGTTTTTGGATCAACAATTAGGTCATTTTCGTCCTCCCTAAACTTAATCTTGTCCAATTAGGGTTTTTAAGCAGTCTTGTGCATCCAATAGGTGTTTTGTGTCATTGGATTAACACTTAGGTCATTTTCGTCCTCCCTAAAATTAATCTTGTCCAATTCGGGTTTTTAAGCAATCTTGTGCATCCAATAGGTGTTTTGTGTCATTGGATGAACATTTAGGTCATTTTCGTCCTCCCTACACTTAATCTTGTTCAATTAGGGTTTCTGACCAATCTTGTGCATCCGACAGGTGTTTTTGTGTCATTGGATGAACAATTAGGTCATTTTCGTCCTCCCTAGGCTAATTCTTGTCCAATTAGGGTTTTTAACCAATCTTGTGAATCCAATAGGTGTTTTGTGTCATTGGATGAACATTTAGGTCATTTTCGTCCTTCCTACACTTAATCTTGTTCAATTAGGGTTTCTAACCAATCTTGTGCATCCGATAGGTGTTTTTGTGTCATTGGATGAACAATTAGGTCATTTTCGTCCTCCCTAGGCTAATTCTTGTCCAATTAGGGTTTTTAACCAATCTTGTGCATCCAATAGCTGTTTTGTGTCATTGGATGAACATTTAGGTCATTTTCGTCCTCCTTAGGCTAATTCTTGTCCAATTAGGGTTTTTAACCAATCTTGTTCATTCAATAGGTGTGTTGTGTCATTGGATGAATATTTAGGTCATTTTCGTCCTCCCTAAACTTAATCTTATCCAATTACGGTTTTTAACCAATCTTGTGCATCCAATAGGTGTTTTGTGTCATTGGATGAACATTTAGGTCATTTTCGTCCTCCCTACAGTTAATCTTGTTCAATTACGGTTTCTAACCAATCTTGTGCATCCGATAGGTGTTTTTGTGTCATTGGATGAACATTTAGGTCATTTTCGTCCTCTCTACACTTAATCTTGTCCAATTAGGGTTTTTAACCAATCTTGTTCATTCAATTGGTGTGTTGTGTCATTGGATGAATATTTAGGTCATTTTCGTCCTCCCTAAACTTAATCTTGTCCAATTAGGGTTTTTAACCAATCTTGTGCATCCAATAGGTGTTTTGTGTCATTGGATGAACATTTAGGTAATTTTCGTCCTCCCTAAACTTAATCTTGTCCAATTAGGGTTTTTAAGCAATCTTGTGCATCCAATAGGTGTTTTGTGTCATTGGATGAACATTTAGGTCATTTTCGTCCTCCCTACAGTTAATCTTGTTCAATTACGGTTTCTAACCAATCTTGTGCATCCGATAGGTGTTTTTGTGTCATTGGATGAACATTTAGGTCATTTTCGTCCTCCCTACACTTAATCTTGTCCAATTAGGGTTTTTAACCAATCTTGTTCATTCAATTGGTGTGTTGTGTCATTGGATGAATATTTAGGTCATTTTCGTCCTCCCTAAACTTAATCTTGTCCAATTAGGGTTTTTAACCAATCTTGTGCATCCAATAGGTGTTTTGTGTCATTGGATGAACATTTAGGTAATTTTCGTCCTCCCTAAACTTAATCTTGTCCAATTAGGGTTTTTAAGCAATCTTGTGCATCCAATAGGTGTTTTGTGTCATTGGATGAACATTTAGGTCATTTTCGTTCTCCCTAAACTTAATCTTGTTCAATTAGGGTTTTTGACCAATCTTGTGCATCCGACAGGTGTTTTTGTGTCATTGGATGAACAATTAGGTCATTTTCGTCCTCCCTAGGCTAATTCTTGTCCAATTAGGGTTTTTAACCAATCTTGTGCATCCAATAGGTGTTTTGTGTCATTGGATGAACACTTAGGTCATTTTCGTCCTCCCTACACTTTATCTTGTCCAATTAGGGTTTCTAACCAATCTTGTGCATCCAATTGGTGTTTTTGTGTCATTGGATGAACAATTAGGTCATTTTCGTCCTCCCTATGATAATTCTTGTCCAATTAGGGTCTTTAACCAATCTTGTGCATCTAATAGGTGTTTTGTGTCATTGGATGAACATTTAGGTCATTTTCGTCCTCCCTACACTTAATCTTGTTCAATTAGGGTTTCTAACCAATCTTGTGCATCCGATAGGTGTTTTTGTGTCATTGGATGAACAATTAGGTCATTTTCGTCCTCCCTAGGCTAATTCTTGTCTAATTAGGGTTTTTAACCAATCTTGTGCATCCAATAGGTGTTTTGTGTCATTGGATGAACAATTAGGTCATTTTCGTCCGCCCTATGATAATTCTTGTCCAATTAGGGTTTTTAACCAATCTTGTGCATCCAATAGGTGTGTTGTGTCATTGGATGAATATTTAGGTCATTTTCGTCCTCCCTAAACTTAATCTTGTCCAATTAGGGTTTTTAACCAATCTTGTGCATCCAAAAGGTGTTTTGTGTCATTGGATGAACATTTAGGTCATTTTCGTCCTCCCTACACTTAATCTTGTTCAATTAGGGTTTCTAACCAATCTTGTGCATTCGATAGGTGTTTTTGTGTCATTGGATGAACATTTAGGTCATTTTCGTCCTCCCTACACTTAATCTTGTCCAATTAGGGTTTTTAACCAATCTTGTTCATTCAATAGGTGTGTTGTGTCATTGGATGATTATTTAAGTCATTTTCGTCCTCCCTAAACTTAATCTTATCCAATTACGGTTTTTAACCAATCTTGTGCATCCAATAGGTGTTTTGTGTCATTGGATGAACATTTAGGTCATTTTCGTCCTCCCTACAGTTAATCTTGTTCAATTACGGTTTCTAACCAATCTTGTGCATTCGATAGGTGTTTTTGTGTCATTGGATGAACATTTAGGTCATTTTCGTCCTCCCTACACTTAATCTTGTCCAATTAGGGTTTTTAACCAATCTTGTTCATTCAATTGGTGTGTTGTGTCATTGGATGAATATTTAGGTCATTTTCGTCCTCCCTAAACTTAATCTTGTCCAATTAGGGTTTTTAACCAATCTTGTGCATCCAATAGGTGTTTTGTGTCATTGGATGAACATTTAGGTAATTTTCGTCCTCCCTAAACTTAATCTTGTCCAATTAGGGTTTTTAAGCAATCTTGTGCATTCAATAGGTGTTTTGTGTCATTGGATGAACATTTAGGTCATTTTCGTTCTCCCTACACTTAATCTTGTTCAATTAGGGTTTTTGACCAATCTTGTGCATCCGACAGGTGTTTTTGTGTCATTGGATGAACAATTAGGTCATTTTCGTCCTCCCTAGGCTAATTCTTGTCCAATTAGGGTTTTTAACCAATCTTGTGCATCCAATAGGTGTTTTGTGTCATTGGATGAACACTTAGGTCATTTTCGTCCTCCCTACACTTTATCTTGTCCAATTAGGGTTTCTAACCAATCTTGTGCATCCAATTGGTGTTTTTGTGTCATTGGATGAACAATTAGGTCATTTTCGTCCTCCCCATGATAATTCTTGTCCAATTAGGGTTTTTAACCAATCTTGTGCATCCAATAGGTGTTTTGTGTCATTGGAGGAACATTTAGGTCATTTTCGTCCTCCCTACACTTAATCTTGTTCAATTAGGGTTTCTAACCAATCTTGTGCATCCGATAGGTGTTTTTGTGTCATTCGATGAACAATTAGGTCATTTTCGTCCTCCCTAGGCTAATTCTTGTCCAATTAGGGTTTTTAACCAATCTTGTGCATCCAATAGGTGTTTTGTGTCATTGGATGAACACTTAGGTCATTTTCGTCCTCCCTACACTTTATCTTGTCCAATTAGGGTTTCTAACCAATCTTGTGCATCCAATTGGTGTTTTTGTGTCATTGGATGAACAATTAGGTCATTTTCGTCCTCTCTATGATAATTCTTGTCCAATTAGGGTTTTTAACCAATCTTGTGCATCCAATAGGTGTTTTGTGTCATTGGATGAACATTTAGGTCATTTTCGTCCTCCCTACAGTTAATCTTGTTCAATTAAGGTTTCTAACCAATCTTGTGCATCCGATAGGTGTTTTTGTGTCATTGGATGAACATTTAGGTCATTTTCGTCCTCCCTACACTTAATCTTGTCCAATTAGGGTTTTTAACCAATCTTGTTCATTCAATTGGTGTGTTGTGTCATTGGATGAATATTTAGGTCATTTTCGTCCTCCCAAAACTTAATCTTGTCCAATTAGGGTTTTTAACCAATCTTGTGCATCCAATAGGTGTTTTGTGTCATTGGATGAACATTTAGGTAATTTTCGTCCTCCCTAAACTTAATCTTGTCCAATTAGGGTTTTTAAGCAATCTTGTGCATCCAATAGGTGTTTTGTGTCATTGGATGAACATTTAGGTCATTTTCGTTCTCCCTACACTTAATCTTGTTCAATTAGGGTTTCTAACCAATCTTGTGCATCCGATAGGTGTTTTTGTGTCATTGGATGAACATTTAGGTCATTTTCGTCCTCCCTACACTTAATCTTGTCCAATTAGGGTTTTTAACCAATCTTGTTCATTCAATAGGTGTGTTGTGTCATTGGATGAATATTTAGGACATTTTCGTCCTCCCTAAACTTAATCTTGTCCAATTAGGGTTTTTAACCAATCTTGTGCATCTAATAGGTGTTTTGTGTCATTGGATGAACATTTAGGTCATTTTCGTCCTCCCTAAACTTAATCTAGTCCAATTAGGGTTTTTAAGCAATCTTGTGCATCCAATAGGTGTTTTGTGTCATTGGATGAACATTTAGGTCATTTTCGTCCTCCCTACACTTTATCTTGTTCAATTAGGGTTTTTGACCAATCTTGTGCATCCGACAGGTGTTTTTGTGTCATTGGATGAACAATTAGGTCATTTTCGTCCTCCCTAGGCTAATTCTTGTCCAATTAGTGTTTTTAACCAATCTTGTGCATCCAATAGGTGTTTTGTGTCATTGGATGAACACTTAGGTCATTTTCGTCCTCCCTACACTTTATCTTGTCCAATTAGGGTTTCTAACCAATCTTGTGCATCCAATTGGTGTTTTTGTGTCATTGGATGAACAATTAGGTCATTTTCGTCCTCCTTATGATAATTCTTGTCCAATTAGGGTTTTTAACCAATCTTGTGCATCCAATAGCTGTTTGGTGTCATTGGATGAACACTTAGGTTATTTTCGTTCTCCCTACACTTTATCTTGTCCAATTAGGGTTTCTAACCAATCTTGTGCATCCAATTGGTGTTTTTGTGTTTTTGGATCAACAATTAGGTCATTTTCGTCCTCCCTAAACTTAATCTTGTCCAATTAGGGTTTTTAAGCAGTCTTGTGCATCCAATAGGTGTTTTGTGTCATTGGATTAACACTTAGGTCATTTTCGTCCTCCCTAATATTAATCTTGTCCAATTCGGGTTTTTAAGCAATCTTGTGCATCCAATAGGTGTTTTGTGTCATTGGATGAACATTTAGGTCATTTTCGTCCTCCCTACACTTAATCTTGTTCAATTAGGGTTTCTGACCAATCTTGTGCATCCGACAGGTGTTTTTGTGTCATTGGATGAACAATTAGGTCATTTTCGTCCTCCTTAGGCTAATTCTTGTCCAATTAGGGTTTTTAACCAATCTTGTGCATCCAATAGGTGTTTTGTGTCATTGGATGAACACTTAGGTCATTTTCGTCCTCCCTACACTTTATCTTGTCCAATTAGGGTTTCGGAACAATCTTGTGCATCCAATTGGTGTTTTTGTGTCATTGGATGAACAATTAGGTCATTTTCGTCCTCTCTATGATAATTCTTGTCCAATTAGGGTTTTTAACCAATCTTGTGCATCCAATAGGTGTTTTGTGTCATTGGATGAACATTTAGGTCATTTTCGTTCTCCCTACACTTAATCTTGTTCAATTAGGGTTTTTGACCAATCTTGTGCATCCGACAGGTGTTTTTGTGTCATTGGATGAACAATTAGGTCATTTTCGTCCTCCCTAAACTTAATCTTGTCCAATTAGGGTTTTTAAGCAGTCTTGTGCATCCAATAGGTGTTTTGTGTCATTGGATTAACACTTAGGTCATTTTCGTCCTCCCTAAAATTAATCTTGTCCAATTCGGGTTTTTAAGCAATCTTGTGCATCCAATAGGTGTTTTGTGTCATTGGATGAACATTTAGGTCATTTTCGTCCTCCCTACACTTAATCTTGTTCAATTAGGGTTTCTGACCAATCTTGTGCATCCGACAGGTGTTTTTGTGTCATTGGATGAACAATTAGGTCATTTTCGTCCTCCCTAGGCTAATTCTTGTCCAATTAGGGTTTTTAACCAATCTTGTGCATCCAATAGGTGTTTTGTGTCATTGGATGAACTTAGGTCATTTTCGTCCTCCCTACACTTTATCTTGTCCAATTAGGGTTTCTAACCAATTGGTGTTTTTGTGTCATTGGATCAACAATTAGTTCATTTTCGTCCTCCCTATGATAATTCTTGTCCAATTAGGGTTTTTAACCAATCTTGTGCATCCAACAGGTGTTTTGTGTCATTGGATGAACATTTAGGTCATTTTCGTCCTCCCTACACTTAATCTTGTTCAATTAGGGTTTCTGACCAATCTTGTGCATCCGACAGGTGTTTTTGTGTCATTGGATGAACAATTAGGTCATTTTCGTCCTCCCTAGGCTAATTCTTGTCCAATTAGTGTTTTTAACCAATCTTGTGCATCCAATAGGTGTTTTGTGTCATTGGATGAACACTTAGGTCATTTTCGTCCTCCCTACACTTTATCTTGTCCAATTAGGGTTTCTAACCAATCTTGTGCATCCAATTGGTGTTTTTGTGTCATTGGATGAACAATTAGGTCATTTTCGGCCTCCCTATGATAATTCTTGTCCAATTAGGGTTTTTAACCAATATTGTGCATCCAATAGGTGTTTTGTGTCATTGGATAAACATGTAGGGCATTTTCGTCCTCCTTATGCTAATTCTTATCCAATTAGGGTTTTTAACCAATCTTGTGCATCCAGTAGGTGTTTTGTGTCATTGGATGAACATTTAGGTCATTTTCGTCCTCCCTACACTTAATCTTGTTCAATTAGGGTTTCTAACCAATCTTGTGCATCCGATAGGTGTTTTTGTGTCATTGGATGAACATTTAGGTCATTTTCGTCCTCCCTACACTTAATCTTGTCCAATTAGGGTTTTTAACCAATCTTGTTCATTCAATAGGTGTGTTGTGTCATTGGATGAATATTTAGGTCATTTTCGTCCTCCCTAAACTTAATCTTGTCCAATTAGGGTTTTTAACCAATATTGTGCATCCAATAGGTGTTTTGTGTCATTGGATGAACATTTAGGTCATTTTCGTCCTCCCTAAACTTAATCTTGTCCAATTAGGGTTTTTAAGCAATCTTGTGCATCCAATAGGTGTTTTGTGTCATTGGATGAACATTTAGGTCATTTTCGTCCTCCCTACACTTAATCTTGTTCAATTAGGGTTTCTGACCAATCTTGTGCATCCGACAAGTGTTTTTGTGTCATTGGATGAACAATTAGGTCATTTTCGTCCTCCCTAGGCTAATTCTTGTCCAATTAGGGTTTTTAACCAATCTTCTACATCCAATAGGTGTTTTGTGTCATTGGATAAACATTTAGGTCATTTTCGTCCTCCCTAAACTTAATCTTGTCCAATTAGGGTTTTTAAGCAATCTTGTGCATCCAATAGGTGTTTTGTGTCATTGGATGAACATTTAGGTCATTTTCGTCCTCCCTACACTTTATCTTGTTCAATTAGGGTTTCTGACCAATCTTGTGCATCCGACAGGTGTTTTTGTGTCATTGGATGAACAATTAGGTCATTTTCGTCCTCCCTAGGCTAATTCTTGTCCAATTAGGGTTTTTAACCAATCTTGTGCATCCAATAGGTGTTTTGTGTCATTGGATGAACACTTAGGTCATTTCCGTCCTCCCTACACTTTATCTTGTCCAATTAGGGTTTCTAACCAATCTTGTGCATCCAATTGGTGTTTTTGTGTGATTGGATGAATAATTAGGTCATTTTCGTCCTCCCTATGATAATTCTTGTCCAATTAGGGTTTTTAACCAATCTTGTGCATCCAATAGGTGTTTTGTGTCATTGGATGAACATTTAGGTCATTTTCGTCCTCCTTATGCTAATTCTTATCCAATTAGGGTTTTTAACCAATCTTGTGCATCCAATAGGTGTTTTGTGTCATTGGATGAACATTTAGGTCATTTTCGTCCTCCCTACACTTAATCTTGTCCAATTAGGGTTTTTAACCAATCTTGTTCATTCAATAGGTGTGTTGTGTCATTGGATGAATATTTAGGTCATTTTCGTCCTCCCTAAACTTAATCTTATCCAATTACGGTTTTTAACCAATCGTGTGCATCCAATAGGTGTTTTGTGTCATTGGATGAACATTTAGGTCATTTTCGTCCTCCCTACACTTAATCTTGTTCAATTAGGGTTTCTAATCAATCTTGTGCATCCAATTGGTGTTTTTGTGTCATTGGATGAACAATTAGGTCATTTTCGTCCTCCTTATGATAATTCTTGTCCAATTAGGGTTTTTAACCAATCTTGTGCATCCAATAGGTGTTTTGTGTCATTGGATGAACATTTAGGTCATTTTCGTCCTCCTTATGCTAATTCTTATCCAATTAGGGTTTTTAACCAATCTTGTGCATCCAGTAGGTGTTTTGTATCATTGGATGATCATTTAGGTCATTTTCGTCGTCCCTACACTTAATCTTGTTCAATTAGGGTTTCTAACCAATCTTGTGCATCCGATAGGTGTTTTTGTTTAATTGGATGAACATTTAGGTCATTTTCGTCCTCCCTACACTTAATCTTGTCCAATTAGGGTTTTTAACCAATCTTGTTCATTCAATAGGTGTGTTGTGTCATTGGATGAATATTTAGGTCATTTTCGTCCTCCCTAAACTTAATCTTGTCCAATTTGGGTTTTTAACCAATCTTGTGCATCCAATAGGTGTTTTGTGTCATTGGATGAACACTTAGGTCATTTTCGTCCTCCCTACACTTTATCTTGTCCAATGTGGGTTTCTAACCAATCTTGTGCATCCAATTGGTGTTTTTGTGTCATTGGATGAACAATTAGGTCATTTTCGTCCTCCCTATGATAATTCTTGTCCAATTAGGGTTTTTAACCAATCTTGTGCATCCAATAGGTGTTTTGTGTCATTGGATGAACATTTAGGTCATTTTCGTCCTCCTTAGGCTAATTCTTATCCAATTAGGGTTTTTAACCAATCTTGTGCATCCAATAGGTGTTTTGTGTCATTGGATGAACATTTAGGTCATTTTCGTCCTCCCTACACTTAATCTTGTTCAATTAGGGTTTCTAACCAATCTTGTGCATCCGATAGGTGTTTTTGTGTCATACGATGAACAATTAGGTCATTTTCGTCCTCCCTAGGCTAATTCTTGTCCAATTAGGGTTTTTAACCAATCTTGTTCATCCAATAGGTGTTATGTGTCATTGGATGAACACTTAGTTCATTTTCGTCCTCCCTACACTTTTTCTTGTCCAATTTGGGTTTCTAACCAATCTTGTGCATCCAATTGGTGTTTTTGTGTCATTGGATGAACAATTAGGTCATTTTCGTCCTCCCTATGATAATTCTTGTCCAATTAGGGTTTTTAACCAATCTTGTGCATCCAATAGGTGTTTTGTGTCATTGGATGTACATTTAGGTCATTTTCGTCCTCCCTAAACTTAATCTTGTCCAATTAGGGTTTTTAACAAATCTTGTGCATCCAATAGGTGTTTTGTGTCATTGGATGAACATTTTAGGTCATTTTCGTCCTCCCTACACTTTATCTTTTCCAATTAGGGTTTCTAACCAATCTTGTGCATCCAATTGGTGTTTTTGTGTCATTGGATGAACAATTAGGTCATTTTCGTCCTCCCTATGATAATTCTTGTCCAATTAGGGTTTTTAACCAATCTTGTGCATCCAATAGGTGTTTTGTGTCATTGGATGAACATTTAGGTCATTTTCGTCCTCCTTAGGCTAATTCTTATCCAATTAGGGTTTTTAACCAATCTTGTGCATCCAATAGGTGTTTTGTGTCATTGGATGAGCATTTAGGTCATTTTCGTCTTCCTTAGTCTAATTCTTATCCAATTAGGGTTTTTAACCAATCTTGTGCATCCAATAGATGTTTTGTGTCATTGGATGAACATTTAGGTCATTTTCGTCCTCCCTAAACTTAATCTTGTCCAATTAGGGTTCTTAACCAATCTTGTGCATCCAATATGTGTTTTGTGTCATTGGATGAACATTTTAGGTCATTTTCGTCCTCCCTACACTTTATCTTTTCCAATTAGGGTTTCTAACCAATCTTGTGCATCCAATTGGTGTTTTTGTGTCATTGGATGAACAATTAGGTCATTTTCGTCCTCCCTATGATATTTCTTGTCCAATTAGGGTTTTTAACCAATCTTGTGCATCCAATAGGTGTTTTGTGTCATTGGATGAACATTTAGGTCATTTTCGTCCTCCTTAGGCTAATTCTTATCCAATTAGGGTTTTTAACCAATCTTGTGCATCCAATAGGTGTTTTGTGTCATTGGATGAACATTTAGGTCATTTTCGTCCTCCCTACACTTAATCTTGTTCAATTAGGGTTTCTGACCAATCTTGTGCATCCGACAGGTGTTTTTGTGTCATTGGATGAACAATTAGGTCATTTTCGTCCTCCCTAGGCTAATTCTTCTCCAATTAGGGTTTTTAACCAATCTTGTGCATCCAATAGGTGTTTTGTGTCATTGGATGAACTTAGGTCATTTTCGTCCTCCCTACACTTTATCTTGTCCAATTAGGGTTTCTAACCAATCTTGTGCTTACAATTGGTGTTTTTGTGTCATTGGATCAACAATTAGTTCATTTTCGTCCTCCCTATGATAATTCTTGTCCAATTAGGGTTTTTAACCAATCTTGTGCATCCAACAGGTGTTTTGTGTCATTGGATGAACATTTAGGTCATTTTCGTCCTCCCTACACTTAATCTTGTTCAATTAGGGTTTCTGACCAATCTTGTGCATCCGACAGGTGTTTTTGTGTCATTGGATGAACAATTAGGTCATTTTCGTCCTCCCTAGGCTAATTCTTGTCCTATTAGGGTTTTTAACCAATCTTGTGCATCCAATAGGTGTTTTGTGTCATTGGATGAACATTTAGGTCATTTTCGTCCTCCCTACACTTAATCTTGTCCAATTAGGGTTTTTAACCAATCTTGTTCATTCAATTGGTGTGTTGTGTCATTGGATGAATATTTAGGTCATTTTCGTCCTCCCTAAACTTAATCTTGTCCAATTAGGGTTTTTAACCAATCTTGTGCATCCAATAGGTGTTTTGTGTCATTGGATGAACATTTAGGTAATTTTCGTCCTCCCTAAACTTAATCTTGTCCAATTAGGGTTTTTAAGCAATCTTGTGCATCCAATAGGTGTTTTGTGTCATTGGATGAACATTTAGGTCATTTTCGTTCTCCCTACACTTAATCTTGTTCATTTAGGGTTTTTGACCAATCTTGTGCATCCGACAGGTGTTTTTGTGTCATTGGATGAACAATTAGGTCATTTTCGTCCTCCCTAGGCTAATTCTTGTCCAATTAGGGTTTTTAACCAATCTTGTGCATCCAATAGGTGTTTTGTGTCATTGGATGAACACTTAGGTCATTTTCGTCCTCCCTACACTTTATCTTGTCCAATTAGGGTTTCTAACCAATCTTGTGCATCCAATTGGTGTTTTTGTGTCATTGGATGAACAATTAGGTCATTTTCGTCCTCTCTATGATAATTCTTGTCCAATTAGGGTTTTTAACCAATCTTGTGCATCCAATAGCTGTTTTGTGTCATTGGATGAACATTTAGGTCATTTTCGTCCTCCCTACACTTAATCTTGTTCAATTAGGGTTTCTGACCAATCTTGTGCATCCGACAGGTGTTTTTGTGTCATTGGATGAACAATTAGGTCATTTTCGTCCTCCCTAGGATAATTCTTGTCCAATTAGGGTTTTTAACCAATCTTGTGCATCCAATAGGTGTTTTGTGTCATTGGATGAACATTTAGGTCATTTTCGTCCTCCTTAGGCTAATTCTTATCCAATTAGGGTTTTTAACCAATCTTATGCATCCAATAGGTGTTTTGTGTCATTGGATGAACATTTAGGTTATTTTCGTTCTCCCTACACTTAATCTTGTTCAATTAGGGTTTCTAACCAATCTTGTGCATCCAATTGGTGTTTTTGTGTCATTGGATGAACAATTAGGTCATTTTCGTCCTCCCTATGATAATTCTTGTCCAATTAGGGTTTTTAACCAATCTTGTGCATCCAATAGGTGTTTTGTGTCATATGATGAACATTTAGGTCATTTTCGTCCTCCTTAGGCTAATTCTTATCCAATTAGGGTTTTTAACCAATCTTGTTCATTCAATAGGTGTGATATGTCATTGGATGAATATTTAGGTCATTTTCGTCCTCCCTAAACTTAATCTTATCCTATTACGGTTTCTAACCAATCTTGTTCATCCGATAGGTGTTTTTGTGTCATTGGATGAACATTTAGGTCATTTTCGTCCTCCCTACACTTAATCTTGTCCAATTAGGGTTTTTAACCAATCTTGTTCATTCAATAGGTGTGTTGTGTCATTGGATGAATATTTAGGTCATTTTCGTCCTCCCTAAACTTAATCTTATCCAATTACGGTTTTTAACCAATCTTGTGCATCCAATAGGTGTTTTGTGTCATTGGATGAACATTTAGGTCATTTTCGTCCTCCCTACACTTAATCTTGTTCAATTAGGGTTTCTAACCAATCTTGTGCATCCGATAGGTGTTTTTGTGTCATTGGATAAACATTTAGGTCATTTTCGTCATCCCTACACTTAATCTTGTCCAATTAGGGTTTTTAACCAATCTTGTGCATCCAATAGGTGTTTTGTGTCATTGGATGAACATTTAGGTCATTTTCGTTCTCCTTATGCTAATTCTTATCCAATTAGGGTTTTTAACCAATCTTGTGCATCCAATAGGTGTTTTGTGTCATTGGATGAACATTTAGGTCATTTTCGTCCTCCCTACACTTAATCTTGTCGAATTAGGGTTTTTAACCAATCTTGTGCATCCAATAGCTGTTTTGTGTCATTGGATGAACATTTAGGTCATTTTCGTTCTCCTTATGCTAATTCTTATCCAATTAGGGTTTTTAACCAATCTTGTGCATCCAATAGGTGTTTTTGTGTCATTGGATGAACATTTAGGTCATTTTCGTCCTCCCTACACTTAATCTTGTCCAATTAGGGTTTTTAACCAATCTTGTTCATTCAATAGGTGTGTTGTGTCATTGGATGAATATTTAGGTCATTTTCGTCCTCCCTAAACTTATTCTTATCCAATTAGGGTTTTTAACCAATCTTGTGCATCCAATAGGTGTTTTGTGTCATTGGATGAACATTTAGGTCATTTTCGTCCTCCCTACAGTTAATCTTGTTCAATTAGGGTTTCTAACCAATCTTGTGCATCCGATAGGTGTTTTTGTGTCATTGGATGAACATTTAGGTCATTTTCGTCCTCCCTACACTTAATCTTGTCCAATTAGGGTTTTTAACCAATCTTGTTCATTCAATAGGTGTGTTGTGTCATTGGATGAATATTTAGGACATTTTCGTCCTCCCTAAACTTAATCTTGTCCAATTAGGGTTTTTAACCAATCTTGTGCATCTAATAGGTGTTTTGTGTCATTGGATGAACATTTAGGTCATTTTCGTCCTCCCTAAACTTAATCTAGTCCAATTAGGGTTTTTAAGCAATCTTGTGCATCCAATAGGTGTTTTGTGTCATTGGATGAACATTTAGGTCATTTTCGTCCTCCCTACACTTTATCTTGTTCAATTAGGGTTTTTGACCAATCTTGTGCATCCGACAGGTGTTTTTGTGTCATTGGATGAACAATTAGGTCATTTTCGTCCTCCCTAGGCTAATTCTTGTCCAATTAGTGTTTTTAACCAATCTTGTGCATCCAATAGGTGTTTTGTGTCATTGGATGAACACTTAGGTCATTTTCGTCCTCCCTACACTTTATCTTGTCCAATTAGGGTTTCTAACCAATCTTGTGCATCCAATTGGTGTTTTTGTGTCATTGGATGAACAATTAGGTCATTTTCGTCCTCCTTATGATAATTCTTGTCCAATTAGGGTTTTTAACCAATCTTGTGCATCCAATAGCTGTTTGGTGTCATTGGATGAACACTTAGGTTATTTTCGTTCTCCCTACACTTTATCTTGTCCAATTAGGGTTTCTAACCAATCTTGTGCATCCAATTGGTGTTTTTGTGTTTTTGGATCAACAATTAGGTCATTTTCGTCCTCCCTAAACTTAATCTTGTCCAATTAGGGTTTTTAAGCAGTCTTGTGCATCCAATAGGTGTTTTGTGTCATTGGATTAACACTTAGGTCATTTTCGTCCTCCCTAATATTAATCTTGTCCAATTCGGGTTTTTAAGCAATCTTGTGCATCCAATAGGTGTTTTGTGTCATTGGATGAACATTTAGGTCATTTTCGTCCTCCCTACACTTAATCTTGTTCAATTAGGGTTTCTGACCAATCTTGTGCATCCGACAGGTGTTTTTGTGTCATTGGATGAACAATTAGGTCATTTTCGTCCTCCCTACACTTAATCTTGTCCAATTAGGGTTTTTAACCAATCTTGTTCATTCAATAGGTGTGTTGTGTCATTGGATGAATATTTAGGTCATTTTCGTCCTCCCTAAACTTATTCTTGTCCAATTAGGGTTTTTAACCAATCTTGTGCATCCAATAGGTGTTTTGTGTCATTGGATGAACATTTAGGTCATTTTCGTCCTCCTTATGCTAATTCTTATCCAATTAGGGTTTTTAACCAATCTTGTGCATCCAATAGGTGTTTTGTGTCATTGGATGAACATTTAGGTCATTTTCGTCCTCCTTAGGCTAATTCTTATCCAATTAGGGTTTTTAACCAATCTTGTGCATCCAATAGATGTTTTGTGTCATTGGATGAACATTTAGGTCATTTTCGTCCTCCCTAAACTTAATCTTGTCCAATTAGGGTTCTTAACCAATCTTGTGCATCCAATAGGTGTTTTGTGTCATTGGATGAACATTTTCGGTCATTTTCGTCCTCCCTACACTTTATCTTTTCCAATTAGGGTTTCTAACCAATCTTGTGCATCCAATTGGTGTTTTTGTGTCATTGGATGAACAATTAGGTCATTTTCGTCCTCCCTATGATAATTCTTGTCCAATTAGGGTTTTTAACCAATCTTGTGCATCCAATAGGTGTTTTGTATCATTGGATGAACATTTAGGTCATTTTCGTCCTCCCTAAACTTAATCTTGTCCAATTAGGGTTTTTAACCAATCTTGTGCATCCAGTAGGTGTTTTGTGTCATTGGATGAACATTTTAGGTCATTTTCGTCCTCCCTACACTTTATCTTTTCCAATTAGGGTTTCTAACCAATCTTGTGCATCCAATTGGTGTTTTTGTGTCATTGGATGAACAATTAGGTCATTTTCGTCCTCTCTATGATAATTCTTGTCCAATTAGGGTTTTTAACCAATCTTGTGCATCCAATAGGTGTTTTGTGTCATTGGATGAACATTTAGGTCATTTTCGTCCTCCCTACACTTAATCTTGTTCAATTAGGGTTTCTGACCAATCTTGTGCATCCGACAGGTGTTTTTGTGTCATTGGATGAACAATTAGGTCATTTTCGTCCTCCCAAGGCTAATTCTTGTCCAATTAGGGTTTTTAACCAATCTTGTGCATCCAATAGGTGTTTTGTGTCATTGGATGAACGCTTAAGTCATTTTCGTCCTCCCTACACTTTATCTTGTCCAATTAGGGTTTCTAACCAATCTTGTGCATCCAATTGGTGTTTTTGTGTCATTGGATGAACAATTAGGTCATTTTCGTCCTCCCTATAATAATTCTTGTCCAATTAGGGTTTTTAACCAATCTTGTGCATCCAATAGGTGTTTTGTGTCATTGGATGAACATTTAGGTCATTTTCGTCCTCCCTACACTTAATCTTGTTCAATTAGGGTTTCTGACCAATCTTGTGCATCCGACAGGTGTTTTTGTGTCATTGGATGAACAATTAGGTCATTTTCGTCCTCCCTATGCTAATTCTTGTCCAATTAGGGTTTTTAACCAATCTTGTGCATCCAATAGGTGTTTTGTGTCATTGGATGAACACTTAGGTCATTTTCGTCCTCCCTACACTTTATCTTGTCCAATTAGGGTTTCTAACCAATCTTGTGCATCCAATTGGTGTTTTTGTGTCATTGGATGAACAATTAGGTCATTTTCGTCCTCTCTATGATAATTCTTGTCCAATTAGGGTTTTTAACCAATCTTGTGCATCCAATAGGTTTTTTGTGTCATTGGATGAACATTTAGGTCATTTTCGTCCTCCCTACACTTAATCTTGTTCAATTAGGGTTTCTGACCAATCTTGTGCATCCGACAGGTGTTTTTGTGTCATTGGATGAACAATTAGGTCATTTTCGTCCTCCCTAGGCTAATTCTTGTCCAATTAGGGTTTTTAACCAATCTTGTGCATCCAATAGGTGTTTTGTGTCATTGGATGAACACTTAGGTCATTTTCGTCCTCCCTACACTTTATCTTGTCCAATTAGGGTTTCTAACCAATCTTGTGCATCCAATTGGTGTTCCTTGTCATTGGATGAATATTTAGGTCATTTTCGTCCTCCCAAAACTTAATCTTGTCCAATTAGGGTTTTTAAGCAATCTTGTGCATCCAATAGGTGTTTTGTGTCATTGGATGAACAATTAGGTCATTTTCGTCCTCGCTACAGTTAATCTGGTTCAATTAGGGTTTCTAACCAATCTTGTGCATCCGATAGGTGTTTTTGTGTCATTGGATGAACAATTAGGTCATTTTCGTCCTCCCTAGGCTAATTCTTGTCCAATTAGGGTTTTTAACCAATCTTGTGCATCCAATAGGTGTTTTGTGTCATTGGATGAACACTTAGGTCATTTTCGTCCTCCCTACCCTTTATCTTGTCCAATTAGGGTTTCTAACCAATCTTGTGCATCCAATTGGTGTTTTTGTGTCATTGGATCAACAATTAGGTCATTTTCGTCCTCCCTATGATAATTCTTGTCCAATTAGGGTTTTTAACCAATCTTGTGCATCCAATAGGTGTTTTGTGTCATTGGATGAACACTTAGGTCATTTTCGTCCTCCCTACACTTTATCTTGTCCAATTAGGGTTTCTAACCAATCTTGTGCTTCCAATTGGTGTTTTTGTGTCATTGGATGGACAATTAGGTCATTTTCGTCCTCCCTATGATAATTCTTGTCCAATTAGGGTTTTTAACCAATCTTGTGCATCCAATAGGTGTTTTGTGTCATTGGATGAACATTTAGGTCATTTTCGTCCTCCTTAGGCTAATTCTTATCCATTTAGGGTTTTTAACCAATCTTGTGCATCCAATAGGTGTTTTGTGTCATTGGATGAACATTTAGGTCATTTTCGTCCTCCCTACACTTAATCTTGTTCAATTAGGGTTTCTGACCAATCTTGTGCATCCGACAGGTGTTTTTGTGTCATTGGATGAACAATTAGGTCGTTTTCGTCCTCCCTATGCTAATTCTTGTCCAATTAGGGTTTTTAACCAATCTTGTGCATCCAATAGGTGTTTTGTGTCATTGGATGAACGCTTAGGTCATTTTCGTCCTCCCTACACTTTATCTTGTCCAATTAGGGTTTCTGACTATCTTGTGCATCCAATTGGTGTTTTTGTGTCATTCAATGAACAATTAGGTCATTTTCGTCCTCCCTATGATAATTCTTGTCCAATTAGGGTTTTTAACCAATCTTGTGCATCCAATAGGTGTTTTGTGTCATTGGATGAACATTTAGGTCATTTTCGTCCTCCTTAGGCTAATTCTTATCCAATTAGGGTATTTAACCAATCTTGTGCATCCAATAGGTGTTTTGTGTCATTGGATAAACATTTAGGTCATTTTCGTCCTCCCTAAACTTAATCTTGTTCAATTAGGGTTTCTAACCAATCTTGTGCATCCGATAGATGTTTTTGTGTCATTGGATGAACATTTAGGTCATTTTCGTCCTCCCTACACTTAATCTTGTCCAATTAGGGTTTTTAACCAATCTTGTTCATTCAATAGGTGTGTTGTGTCATTGGATGAATATTTAGGTCATTTTCGTCCTCCCTAAACTTAATCTTATCCAATTACGGTTTTTAACCAATCTTGTGCATCCAATAGGTGTTTTGTGTCATTGGATGAACATTTAGGTCATTTTCGTCCTCCCTATATTTAATCTTGTTCAATTAGGGTTTCTAACCAATCTTGTGCATCCGATAGGTGTTTTTGTGTCATTGGATGAACATTTAGGTCATTTTCGTCCTCCCTACACTTAATCTTGTCCAATTAGGGTTTTTAACCAATCTTGTTCATTCAATAGGTGTGTTGTGTCATTGGATGAATATTTAGGTCATTTTCGTCCTCCCTAAACTTAATCTTGTCTAATTAGGGTTTTTAACCAATCTTGTGCATCCAATAGGTGTTTTGTGTCATTGGATGAACATTTAGGTCATTTTCGTCCTCCCTAAACTTAATCTTGTCCAATTAGGGTTTTTAACCAATCTTGTGCATCCAATAGGTGTTTTGTGTCATTGGATGAACAGTTAGGTCATTTTCGTCCTCCCTACACTTTATCTTGTCCAATTAGGGTTTCTAACCAATCTTGTGCTTCCAATTGGTGTTTTTGTGTCCTTGGGGTCAACAATTAGGTCATTTTCGTCCTCCCTATGATAATTCTTGTCCAATTAGGGTTTTTAACCAATCTTGTGCATCCAATAGGTGTTTTGTGTCATTGGATGAACATTTAGGTCATTTTCGTCCTCCCTACACTTAATCTTGTTCAATTAGGGTTTCTGACCAATCTTGTGCATCCGACAGGTGTTTTTGTGTCATTGGATGAACAATTAGGTCATTTTCGTCCTCCCTAGGCTAATTCTTGTCCAATTAGGGTTTTTAACCAATCTTGTGCATCCAATAGGTGTTTTGTGTCATTGGATGAACACTTAGGTCATTTTCGTCCTCCCTACACTTTATCTTGTCCAATTAGGGTTTCTAACAAATCTTGTGCATCCAATAGGTGTTTTGTGTCATTGGATGAACATTTAGGTCATTTTCGTCCTCCCTACACTTTATCTTGTTCAATTAGGGTTTTTGACCAATCTTGTGCATTCAATAGGTGTGTTGTGTCATTGGATGAATATTTAGGTCATTTTCGTCCTCCCTAAACTTAATCTTGTCCAATTAGGGTTTTTAACCAATCTTGTGCATCCAATAGGTGTTTTGTGTCATTAGATGAACATTTAGGTCATTTTCGTCCTCCCTAAACTTAATCTTGTCCAATTAGGGTTTTTAAGCAATCTTGTGCAACCAAAAGGTGTTTTCTGTAATTGGATGAACTTTTAGGTCATTTTCGTCCTCCCTACACTTAATCTTGTTCAATTAGGGTTTCTAACCAATCTTGTGCATCCGACAGGTGTTTTTGTGTCATTGGATGAACAATTAGGTCATTTTCGTCCTCCCTTGGCTAATTCTTGTCCAATTAGGGTTTTTAACCAATCTTGTGCATCCAATAGGTGTTTTGTGTCATTGGATGAACACATAGGTAATTTTCGTCCTCCCTACACTTTATCTTGTCCAATTGGGGTTTCTAACCAATCTTGTGCATCCAATTGGTGTTTTTGTGTCATTGGATGAACAATTAGGTCATTTTCGTCCTCCCTATGATAATTCTTGTCCAATTAGGGTTTTTAACCAATCTTGTGCATCCAATAGGTGTTTTGTGTCATATGATGAACATTTAGGTCATTTTCGTCCTCCTTAGGCTAATTCTTATCCAATTAGGGTTTTTAACCAATCTTGTTCATTCAATAGGTGTGATATGTCATTGGATGAATATTTAGGTCATTTTCGTCCTCCCTAAACTTAATCTTATCCTATTACGGTTTCTAACCAATCTTGTTCATCCGATAGGTGTTTTTGTGTCATTGGATGAACATTTAGGTCATTTTCGTCCTCCCTACACTTAATCTTGTCCAATTAGGGTTTTTAACCAATCTTGTTCATTCAATAGGTGTGTTGTGTCATTGGATGAATATTTAGGTCATTTTCGTCCTCCCTAAACTTAATCTTATCCAATTACGGTTTTTAACCAATCTTGTGCATCCAATAGGTGTTTTGTGTTATTGGATGAACATTTAGGCCATTTTCGTCTTCCCTACAGTTAATCTTGTACAATTAGGGTTTTTGACCAATCTTGTGCATCCAACAGGTGTTTTTGTGTCATTGGATGAACAATTAGGTCATTTTCGTCCTCCCTAGGCTAATTCTTGTCCAATTAGGGTTTTTAACCAATCTTGTGCATCCGATAGGTGTTTTTGTGTCATTGGATGAACATTTAGGTCATTTTCGTCCTCCCTACACTTAATCTTGTCCAATTAGGGTTTTTAACCAATCTTGTTCATTCAATAGGTGTGTTGTGTCATTGGATGAATATTTAGGACATTTTCGTCCTCCCTAAACTTAATCTTGTCCAATTAGGGTTTTTAACCAATCTTGTGCATCCAATAGGTGTTTTGTGTCATTGGATGAACATTTAGGTCATTTTCGTCCTCCCTAAACTTAATCTAGTCCAATTAGGGTTTTTAAGCAATCTTGTGCATCCAATAGGTGTTTTGTGTCATTGGATGAACATTTAGGTCATTTTCCTCCTCCCTACACTTTATCTTGTTCAATTAGGGTTTTTGACCAATCTTGTGCATCCGACAGGTGTTTTTGTGTCATTGGATGAACAATTAGGTCATTTTCGTCCTCCCTAGGCTAATTCTTGTCCAATTAGTGTTTTTAACCAATCTTGTGCATCCAATAGGTGTTTTGTGTCATTGGATGAACACTTAGGTCATTTTCGTCCTCCCTACACTTTATCTTGTCCAATTAGGGTTTCTAACCAATCTTGTGCATCCAATTGGTGTTTTTGTGTCATTGGATGAACAATTAGGTCATTTTCGTCCTCCTTATGATAATTCTTGTCCAATTAGGGTTTTTAACCAATCTTGTGCATCCAATAGCTGTTTGGTGTCATTGGATGAACACTTAGGTCATTTTCGTCCTCCCTACACTTTATCTTGTCCAATTAGGGTTTCTAACCAATCTTGTGCATCCAATTGGTGTTTTTGTGTTTTTGGATCAACAATTAGGTCATTTTCGTCCTCCCTAAACTTAATCTTGTCCAATTAGGGTTTTTAAGCAGTCTTGTGCATCCAATAGGTGTTTTGTGTCATTGGATTAACACTTTGGTCATTTTCGTCCTCCCTAAAATTAATCTTGTCCAATTCGGGTTTTTAAGCAATCTTGTGCATCCAATAGGTGTTTTGTGTCATTGGATGAACATTTAGGTCATTTTCGTCCTCGCTACACTTAATCTTGTTCAATTAGGGTTTCTGACCAATCTTGTGCATCCGACAGGTGTTTTTGTGTCATTGGATGAACAATTAGGTCATTTTCGTCCTCCCTAGGCTAATTCTTGTCCAATTAGGGTTTTTAACCAATCTTGTGCATCCAATAGGTGTTTTGTGTCATTGGATGAACACTTAGGTCATTTTCGTCCTCCCTACACTTTATCTTGTCCAATTAGGGTTTCTAACAAATCTTGTGCATCCAATTGGTGTTTTTGTGTCATTGGATGAACAATTAGGTCATTTTCGTCCTCCCTATGATAATTCTTGTCCAATTAGGGTTTTTAACTAATCTTGTGCATCCAATAGGTGTTTTGTGTCATTGGATGAACATTTAGGTCATTTTCGTCCTCCTTAGGCTAATTCTTATCCAATTAGGGTTTTTAACCAATCTTGTTCATTCAATAGGTGTGTTGTGTCATTGGATGAATATTTAGGTCATTTTCGTCCTCCCCAAATTTAATCTTATCCAATTACGGTTTTTAACCAATCTTGTGCATCCAATAGGTGTTTTGTGTCATTGGATGAACATTTAGGTCATTTTCGTCCTCCCTACAGTTAATCTTGTTCAATTAGGGTTTCTAACCAATCTTGTGCATCCGATAGGTGTTTTTGTGTCATTGGATGAACATTTAGGTCATTTTCGTCCTCCCTACACTTTATCTTGTCCAATTAGGGTTTTTAACCAATCTTGTGCATTCAATAGGTGTGTTGTGTCATTGGATGTATATTTAGGTCATTTTCGTCCTCCCTAAACTTAATCATGTCCAATTAGGGTTTTTAACCAATCTTGTGCATCCAATAGGTGTTTTGTGTCATTGGATGAACATTTAGGTCATTTTCGTCCTCCCTAGGCTAATTCTTGTCCAATTAGGGTTTTTAACCAATCTTGTGCATCCAATAGGTGTTTTGTGTCATTGGATGAACATTTAGGTCATTTTCGTGCTCCCTAAACTTAATCTTGTCCAATTAGAGTTTTTAAGCAATCTTGTGCATCCGACAGGTGTTTTTGTGTCATTGGATGAACATTTAGGTCATTTTCGTCCTCCCTAGGCTAATTCTTGTCCAATTAGGGTTTTTAACCAATCTTGTGCATCCAATAGGTGTTTTGTGTCATTGGATGAACACATAGGTAATTTTCGTCCTCCCTACACTTTATCTTGTCCAATTGGGGTTTCTAACCAATCTTGTGCATCCAATTGGTGTTTTTGTGTCATTGGATGAACAATTAGGTCATTTTCGTCCTCCCTATGATAATTCTTGTCCAATTAGGGTTTTTAACCAATCTTGTGCATCCAATAGGTGTTTTGTGTCATATGATGAACATTTAGGTCATTTTCGTCCTCCTTAGGCTAATTCTTATCCAATTAGGGTTTTTAACCAATCTTGTTCATTCAATAGGTGTGATATGTCATTGGATGAATATTTAGGTCATTTTCGTCCTCCCTAAACTTAATCTTATCCTATTACGGTTTCTAACCAATCTTGTTCATCCGATAGGTGTTTTTGTGTCATTGGATGAACATTTAGGTCATTTTCGTCCTCCCTACACTTAATCTTGTCCAATTAGGGTTTTTAACCAATCTTGTTCATTCAATAGGTGTGTTGTGTCATTGGATGAATATTTAGGTCATTTTCGTCCTCCCTAAACTTAATCTTATCCAATTACGGTTTTTAACCAATCTTGTGCATCCAATAGGTGTTTTGTGTCATTGGATGAACATTTAGGTCATTTTCGTCCTCCCTACACTTAATCTTGTTCAATTAGGGTTTCTAACCAATCTTGTGCATCCGATAGGTGTTTTTGTGTCATTGGATAAACATTTAGGTCATTTTCGTCATCCCTACACTTAATCTTGTCCAATTAGGGTTTTTAACCAATCTTGTGCATCCAATAGGTGTTTTGTGTCATTGGATGAACATTTAGGTCATTTTCGTTCTCCTTATGCTAATTCTTATCCAATTAGGGTTTTTAACCAATCTTGTGCATCCAATAGGTGTTTTGTGTCATTGGATGAACATTTAGGTCATTTTCGTCCTCCCTACACTTAATCTTGTCGAATTAGGGTTTTTAACCAATCTTGTGCATCCAATAGCTGTTTTGTGTCATTGGATGAACATTTAGGTCATTTTCGTTCTCCTTATGCTAATTCTTATCCAATTAGGGTTTTTAACCAATCTTGTGCATCCAATAGGTGTTTTTGTGTCATTGGATGAACATTTAGGTCATTTTCGTCCTCCCTACACTTAATCTTGTTCAATTAGGGTTTCTAACCAATCTTGTGCATCCGATAGGTGTTTTTGTGTCATTGGATGAACATTTAGGTCATTTTCGTCCTCCCTACACTTAATCTTGTCCATTTAGGGTTTTTAACCAATCTTGTTCATTCAATAGGTGTGTTGTGTCATTGGATGAATATTTAGGTCATTTTCGTCCTCCCTAAACTTAATCTTATCCAATTACGGTTTTTAACCAATCTTGTGCATCCAATAGGTGTTTTGTGTCATTGGATGAACATTTAGGTCATTTTCGTCCTCCCTATATTTAATCTTGTTCAATTAGGGTTTCTAACCAATCTTGTGCATCCGATAGGTGTTTTTGTGTCATTGGATGAACATTTAGGTCATTTTCGTCCTCCCTACACTTAATCTTGTCCAATTAGGGTTTTTAACCAATCTTGTTCATTCAATAGGTGTGTTGTGTCATTGGATGAATATTTAGGTCATTTTCGTCCTCCCTAAACTTAATCTTATCCAATTACGGTTTTTAACCAATCTTGTGCATCCAATAGGTGTTTTCTGTCATTGGATGAACATTTAGGTCATTTTCGTCCTCCCTACAGTTAATCTTGTTCAATTAGGGTTTCTAACCAATCTTGTGCATCCGATAGGTGTTTTTGTGTCATTGGATGAACATTTAGGTCATTTTCGTCCTCCCTACACTTAATCTTGTTCAATTAGGGTTTCTAACCAATCTTGTGCATCCGATAGGTGTTTTTGTGTCATTGGATGAACATTTAGGTCATTTTCGTCCTCCCTACACTTAATCTTGTCCAATTAAGGTTTTTAACCAATCTTGTTCATTCAATAGGTGTGTTGTGTCATTGGATGAATATTTAGGTCATTTTCGTCCTCCCTAAACTTAATCTTATCCAATTACGGTTTTTAACCAATCTTGTGCATCCAATAGGTGTTTTGTGTCATTGGATGAACATTTAGGTCATTTTCGTCCTCCTTAGGCTTATTCTTATCCAATTAGGGTTTTTAACCAATCTTGTGCATCCAATAGGTGTTTTGTGTCATTGGATGAACATTTAGGTCATTTTCGTCCTCCCTACACTTAATCTTGTTCAATTAGGGTTTCTGACCAATCTTGTGCATCCGACAGGTGTTTTTGGGTCATTGGATGAACAATTAGGTCATTTTCGTCCTCCCTAGGCTAATTCTTGTCCAATTAGGGTTTTTAACCAATCTTGTGCATCCAATAGGTGTTTTGTGTCATTGGATGAACATTTAGGTCATTTTCGTCCTCCTTAGGCTAATTCTTATCCAATTAAGGTTTTTAACCAATCTTGTGAATCCAATAGGTGTTTTGTGTCATTGGATGAACATTTAGGTCATTTTCGTCCTTCCTACACTTAATCTTGTTCAATTAGGGTTTCTAACCAATCTTGTGCATCCGATAGGTGTTTTTGTGTCATTGGATGAACAATTAGGTCATTTTCGTCCTCTCTATGATAATTCTTGTCCAATTAGGGTTTTTAACCAATCTTGTGCATCCAATAGGTGTTTTGTGTCATTGGATGAACATTTAGGTCATTTTCGTCCTCCTTATGCTAATTCTTATCCAATTAGGGTTTTTAACCAATCTTGTGCATCCAGTAGGTGTTTTGTATCATTGGATGAACATTTAGGTCATTTTCGTCGTCCCTACACTAATCTTGTTCAATTTGGGTTTCTAACCAATCTTGTGCATCCGATAGGTGTTTTTGTTTAATTGGATGAACATTTAGGTCATTTTCGTCCTCCCTACACTTAATATTGTCCAATTAGGGTTTTTAACCAATCTTGTTCATTCAATAGGTGTGTTGTGTCATTGGATGAATATTTAGGTCATTTTTGTCCTCCCTAAACTTAATCTTGTCCAATTAGGGTTTTTAACCAATCTTGTGCATCCAATAGGTGTTTTGTGTCATTGGATGAACACTTAGGTCATTTTCGTCCTCCCTACACTTTATCTTGTCCAATTAGGGTTTCTAACCAATCTTGTGCATCCAATTGGTGTTTTTGTGTCATTGGATGAACAATTAGGTCATTTTCGTCCTCCCCATGATAATTCTTGTCCAATTAGGGTTTTTAACCAATCTTGTGCATCCAATAGGTGTTTTGTGTCATTGGAGGAACATTTAGGTCATTTTCGTCCTCCCTACACTTAATCTTGTTCAATTAGGGTTTCTAACCAATCTTGTGCATCCGATAGGTGTTTTTGTGTCATTCGATGAACAATTAGGTCATTTTCGTCCTCCCTAGGCTAATTCTTGTCCAATTAGGGTTTTTAACCAATCTTGTGCATCCAATAGGTGTTTTGTGTCATTGGATGAACACTTAGGTCATTTTCGTCCTCCCTACACTTTATCTTGTCCAATTAGGGTTTCTAACCAATCTTGTGCATCCAATTGGTGTTTTTGTGTCATTGGATGAACAATTAGGTCATTTTCGTCCTCTCTATGATAATTCTTGTCCAATTAGGGTTTTTAACCAATCTTGTGCATCCAATAGGTTTTTTGTGTCATTGGATGAACATTTAGGTCATTTTCGTCCTCCCTACACTTAATCTTGTTCAATTAGGGTTTCTGACCAATCTTGTGCATCCGACAGGTGTTTTTGTGTCATTGGATGAACAATTAGGTCATTTTCGTCCTCCCTAGGCTAATTCTTGTCCAATTAGGGTTTTTAACCAATCTTGTGCATCCAATAGGTGTTTTGTGTCATTGGATGAACACTTAGGTCATTTTCGTCCTCCCTACACTTTATCTTGTCCAATTAGGGTTTCTAACCAATCTTGTGCATCCAATTGGTGTTTTTGGGTCATTGGATGAACAATTAGGTCATTTTCGTCCTCCCTATGATAATTCTTGTCCAATTAGGGTTTTTAACCAATCTTGTGCATCCAATAGGTGTTTTGTGTCATTGGATGAACATTTATGTCATTTTCGTCCTCCTTAGGCTAATTCTTATCCAATTAGGGTTTTTAACCAATCTTGTGCATCCAATAGGTGTTTTGTGTCATTGGATGAACATTTAGGTCATTTTCGTGCTCCCTAAACTTAATCTTGTCCAATTAGAGTTTTTAAGCAATCTTGTGCATCCAAAAGGTGTTTTGTGTCATTGGATGAACATTTAGGTCATTTTCATCCGCCCTACACTTAATCTTGTTCAATTAGGGTTTCTGAGCAATCTAGTGCATCCGACAGGTGTTTTTGTGTCATTGGATGAACAATTAGGTCATTTTCGTCCTCCCTAGGCTAATTCTTGTCCAATTAGGGTTTTTAACCAATCTTGTGCATCCAATAGGTGTTTTGTGTCATTGGATGAATACTTAGGTCATTTTCGTCCTCCCTACACTTTATCTTGTCCAATTAGGGTTTCTAACCAATCTTGTGCATCCAATTGGTGTTTTTGTGTCATTGGATGAACAATTAGGTCATTTTCGTCCTCCCTATGATAATTCTTGTCCAATTAGGGTTTTTAACCAATCTTGTGCATCCAATAGGTGTTTTGTGTCATTGGATGAACATTTAGGTCATTTTCGTCCTCCCTACACTTAATCTTGTTCAATTAGGGTTTCTAACCAATCTTGTGCATCCGATAGGTGTTTTTGTGTCATTGGATGAACATTTAGGTCATTTTCGTCCACCCTACACTTAATCTTGTCCAATTAGGGTTTTTAACCAATCTTGTTCATTCCATAGGTGTGTTGTGTCATTGGATGAATATTTAGGTCATTTTCGTCCTCCCTAAACTTAATCTTATCCAATTACGGTTTTTAACCAATCTTGTGCATCCAATAGGTGTTTTGTGTTATTGGATGAACATTTAGGTCATTTTCGTCCTCCCTACAGTTAATCTTGTTCAATTAGGGTTTTTGACCAATCTTGTGCATCCAACAGGTGTTTTTGTGTCATTGGATGAACAATTAGGTCATTTTCGTCCTCCCTAGGCTAATTCTTGTCCAATTAGGGTTTTTAACCAATCTTGTGCATCCGATAGGTGTTTTTGTGTCATTGGATGAACATTTAGGTCATTTTCGTCCTCCCTACACTTAATCTTGTCCAATTAGGGTTTTTAACCAATCTTGTTCATTCAATAGGTGTGTTGTGTCATTGGATGAACATTTAGGTCATTTTCGTCCTCCCTAAACTTAATCTTATTCAATTAGGGTTTCTAACCAATCTTGTGCATCCGATAGGTGTTTCTGTGTCATTGGATGAACATTTAGGTCATTTTCGTCCTCCCTACACTTAATCTTGTTCAATTAGGGTTTCTAACCAATCTTGTGCATCCGATAGGTGTTTTTGTGTCATTGGATGAACAATTAGGTCATTTTCGTCCTCCCTAGGCTAATTCTTGTCCAATTAGGGTTTTTAACCAATCTTGTGCATCCAATAGCTGTTTTGTGTCATTGGATGAACATTTAGGTCATTTTCGTCCTCCTTAGGCTAATTCTTATCCAATTAGGGTTTTTAACCAATCTTGTGCATCCAATAGGTGTTTTGTGTCATTGGATGAACATTTAGGTCATTTTCGTCCTCCTTAGGCTAATTCTTATCCAATTAAGGTTTTTAACCAATCTTGTGAATCCAATAGGTGTTTTGTGTCATTGGATGAACATTTAGGTCATTTTCGTCCTTCCTACACTTAATCTTGTTCAATTAGGGTTTCTAACCAATCTTGTGCATCCGATAGGTGTTTTTGTGTCATTGGATGAACAATTAGGTCATTTTCGTCCTCCCTAGGCTAATTCTTGTCCAATTAGGGTTTTTAACCAATCTTGTGCATCCAATAGCTGTTTTGTGTCATTGGATGAACATTTAGGTCATTTTCGTCCTCCCTATACTTAATCTTGTTCAATTAGGGTTTCTAACCAATCTTGTGCATCCGATAGGTGTTTTTGTGTCATTGGATGAACATTTAGGTCATTTTCGTCCTCCCTACACTTAATCTTGTCCAATTAGGGTTTTTAACCAATCTTGTTCATTCAATAGGTGTGTTGTGTCATTGGATGAATATTTAGGTCATTTTCGTCCTCCCTAAACTTAATCTTATCCAATTACGGTTTTTAACCAATCTTGTGCATCCAATAGGTGTTTTGTGTCATTGGATGAACATTTAGGTCATTTTCGTCCTCCCTACACTTAATCTTGTTCAATTAGGGTTTCTAACCAATCTTGTGCATCCGATAGGTGTTTTTGTGTCATTGGATAAACATTTAGGTCATTTTCGTCATCCCTACACTTAATCTTGTCCAATTAGGGTTTTTAACCAATCTTGTGCATCCAATAGGTGTTTTGTGTCATTGGATGAACATTTAGGTCATTTTCGTTCTCCTTATGCTAATTCTTATCCAATTAGGGTTTTTAACCAATCTTGTGCATCCAATAGGTGTTTTGTGTCATTGGATGAACATTTAGGTCATTTTCGTCCTCCCTACACTTAATCTTGTCGAATTAGGGTTTTTAACCAATCTTGTGCATCCAATAGCTGTTTTGTGTCATTGGATGAACATTTAGGTCATTTTCGTTCTCCTTATGCTAATTCTTATCCAATTAGGGTTTTTAACCAATCTTGTGCATCCAATAGGTGTTTTTGTGTCATTGGATGAACATTTAGGTCATTTTCGTCCTCCCTACACTTAATCTTGTTCAATTAGGGTTTCTAACCAATCTTGTGCATCCGATAGGTGTTTTTGTGTCATTGGATGAACATTTAGGTCATTTTCGTCCTCCCTACACTTAATCTTGTCCATTTAGGGTTTTTAACCAATCTTGTTCATTCAATAGGTGTGTTGTGTCATTGGATGAATATTTAGGTCATTTTCGTCCTCCCTAAACTTAATCTTATCCAATTACGGTTTTTAACCAATCTTGTGCATCCAATAGGTGTTTTGTGTCATTGGATGAACATTTAGGTCATTTTCGTCCTCCCTACACTTAATCTTGTTCAATTAGGGTTTCTAACCAATCTTGTGCATCCAATTGGTGTTTTTGTGTCATTGGATGAACAATTAGGTCATTTTCGTCCTCTCTATGATAATTCTTGTCCAATTAGGGTTTTTAACCAATCTTGTGCATCCAATAGGTGTTTTGTGTCATTGGATGAACATTTAGGTCATTTTCGTCCTCCCTACACTTAATCTTGTTCAATTAGGGTTTCTGACCAATCTTGTGCATCCGACAGGTGTTTTTGGGTCATTGGATGAACAATTAGGTCATTTTCATCCTCCCTAGGCTAATTCTTGTCCAATTAGGGTTTTTAACCAATCTTGTGCATCCAATAGGTGTTTTGTGTCATTGGATGAACACTTAGGTCATTTTCGTCCTCCCTACACTTTATCTTGTCCAATTAGGGTTTCTAACCAATCTTGTGCATCCAATTGGTGTTTTTGTGTCATTGGATGAACAATTAGGTCATTTTCGTCCTCCCTACGATAATTCTTGTCCAATTAGGGTTTTTAACCAATCTTGTGCATCCAATAGGTGTTTTGTGTCATTGGATGAACATTTAGGTCATTTTCGTCCTCCCTACACTTAATCTTGTTCAATTAGGGTTTCTAACCAATCTTGTGCATGCGATAGGTGTTTTTGTGTCATTGGATGAACAATTAGGTCATTTTCGTCCTCCCTATGATAATTCTTGTCCAATTAGGGTTTTTAACCAATCTTGTGCATCCAATAGGTGTTTTGTGTCATTGGATGAACATTTAGGTCATTTTCGTCCTCCTTAGGCTAATTCTTATCCAATTAGGGTTTTTAACCAATCTTGTGCATCCAATAGGTGTTTTGTGTTATTGGATGAACATTTAGGTCATTTTCGTCCTCTCTACACTTAATCTTGTTCAATTAGGGTTTCTAACCAATCTTGTGCATCCGATAGGTGTTTTTGTGTCATTGGATGAACAATTAGGTCATTTTCGTCCTCCCTAGGCTAATTCTTGTCCAATTAGGGTTTTTAACCAATCTTGTGCATCAAATAGGTGTTTTGTGTCATTGGATGAACATTTAGGTCATTTTCGTCCTCCCTAGGCTAATTCTTGTCCAATTAGGGTTTTTAACCAATCTTGTGCATCCAATAGGTGTTTTGTGTCATTGGATGAACATTTAGGTCATTTTCGTCCTCCCTACACTTATTCTTGTCCAATTAGGGTTTTTAACGAATCTTGTGCATCCAATAGGTGTTTTGTGTCATTGGATGAATATTTAGGTCATTTTCATCCTCCCTAGGCTTATGCTTGTCCAATTAGGGTTTCTAACCAATCTTGTGCATCCAATAGTTGTGTTTGTGTCATTGGATGAACAATTAGGTCATTCGTCCTCCCTAGGCTAATTCTTCTCCAATTACGGTTTTTAACCAATCTTGTGCATCCAATAGGTGTTTTGTGTCATTGGATGAACATTTAGGTCATTTTCGTCCTCCCTAGGCTAATTCTTGTCCAATTAGGGTTTTTAACCAATCTTGTGCATCCAATAGGTTTTTTGTGTCATTGGATGAACATTTAGGTCATTTTCGTCCTCCCTAGGCTAATTCTTGTCCAATTAGGGTTTTTAACCAATCTTGTGCATCCAATAGGTGTTTTGTGTCATTGGATGAACATTTAGGTCATTTTCGTCCTCCCTAGGCTAATTCTTGTCCAATTAGGGTTTTTAACCAATCTTGTGCATCCATTAGGTGTTTTGTGTCATTGGATGAACAGTTAGGTCATTTTCGTTCTCCGTAAACTTAATCTTGTCCAATTAGGGTTTCTAACCAATCTTGTGCATCCAATTGGTGTGTTTGAGTCATTGGATGAACAATTAGGTCATTTTCGTCCTCCCTAGGGTAATTCTGGCCAATTAGGGTTTTTAACCAATCTTGTGCATCCAATAGGTGTTTTGTGTCATTCGATGAACATTTAGGTCATTTTCGTCCTCCCTAGGCTAATTCTTGTCCAATTAGGGTTTTTAACCAATCTTGTGCATCCAATAGGTGTTTTGTGTCATTGGATGAACATTTAGGTCATTTTCGTCCTCCCTAGGCTAATTCTTGTCCAATTAGGGTTTTTAACCAATCTTGTGCATCCAATAGGTGTTTTGTGTCATTGGATGAACTTAGGTCATTTTCGTCCTCCCTACACTTTATCTTGTCCAATTAGGGTTTTTAACCAATCTTGTTCATTCAATAGGTGTGTTGTGTCATTGGATGAATATTTAGGTCATTTTCGTCCTCCCTAAACTTAATCTTATCCAATTACGGTTTTTAACCAATCTTGTGCATCCAATAGGTGTTTTGTGTTATTGGATGAACATTTAGGTCATTTTCGTCCTCCCTACAGTTAATCTTGCTCAATTAGGGTTTTTGACCAATCTTGTGCATCCAACAGGTGTTTTTGTGTCATTGGATGAACAATTAGGTCATTTTCGTCCTCCCTAGGCTAATTCTTGTCCAATTAGGGTTTTTAACCAATCTTGTGCATCCGATAGGTGTTTTTGTGTCATTGGATGAACATTTAGGTCATTTTCGTCCTCCCTACACTTAATCTTGTCCAATTAAGGTTTTTAACCAATCTTGTTCATTCAATAGGTGTGTTGTGTCATTGGACGAACATTTAGGTCATTTTCGTCCTCCCTAAACTTAATCTTGTTCAATTAGGGTTTCTAACCAATCTTGTGCATTCGATAGGTGTTTTTGTGTCATTGGATGAACAATTAGGTCATTTTCGTCCTCCCTAGGCTAATTCTTGTCCAATTAGGGTTTTTAACCAATCTTGTGTATCCAATAGGTGTTTTGTGTCATTGCATGAACACTTAGGTCATTTTCGTCCTCCCTACACTTTATCTTGTCCAATTAGGGTTTCTAACCAATCTTGTGCTTCCAATTGGTGTTTTTGTGTCATTGGATGAAATATTAGGTCATTTTCGTCCTCCGTATGATAATTCTTGTCCAATTAGGGTTTTTAACCAATCTTGTGCATCCAATAGGTGTTTTGTGTCATTGGATGAACATTTAGGTCATTTTCGTCCTCCTTAGGCTAATTCTTATCCAATTAGGGTATTTAACCAATCTTGTGCATCCAATAGGTGTTTTGTGTCATTGGATAAACATTTAGGTCATTTTCGTCCTCCCTAAACTTAATCTTGTTCAATTAGGGTTTCTAACCAATCTTGTGCATCCGATAGGTGTTTTTGTGTCATTGGATGAACATTTAGGTCATTTTCGTCCTCCCTACACTTAATCTTGTCCAATTAGGGTTTTTAACCAATCTTGTTCATTCAAAAGGTGTGTTGTGTCATTGGATGAATATTTAGGTCATTTTCGTCCTCCCTAAACTTAATCTTATCCAATTACGGTTTTTAACCAATCTTGTGCATCCAATAGGTGTTTTGTGTCATTGGATGAACATTTAGGTCATTTTCGTCCTCCCTACAGTTAATCTTGTTCAATTAGGGTTTTTAACCAATCTTGTGCATCCGATAGGTGTTTTTGTGTCATTGGATGAACATTTAGGTCATTTTCGTCCTCCCTACACTTAATCTTGTCCAATTAGGGTTTTTAACCAATCTTGTTCATTCAATTGGTGTGTTGTGTCATTGGATGAATATTTAGGTCATTTTCGTCCTCCCTAAACTTAATCTTGTCCAATTAGGGTTTTTAACCAATCTTGTGCATCCAATAGGTGTTTTGTGTCATTGGATGAACATTTAGGTAATTTTCGTCCTCCCTAAACTTAATCTTGTCCAATTAGGGTTTTTAAGCAATCTTGTGCATCCAATAGGTGTTTTGTGTCATTGGATGAACATTTAGGTCATTTTCGTTCTCCCTACACTTAATCTTGTTCAATTAGGGTTTTTGACCAATCTTGTGCATCCGACAGGTGTTTTTGTGTCATTGGATGAACAATTAGGTCATTTTCGTCCTCTCTAGGCTAATTCTTGTCCAATTAGGGTTTTTAACCAATCTTGTGCATCCAATAGGTGTTTTGTGTCATTGGATGAACACTTAGGTCATTTTCGTCCTCCCTACACTTTATCTTGTCCAATTAGGGTTTCTAACCAATCTTGTGCATCCAATTGGTGTTTTTGTGTCATTGGATGAACAATTAGGTCATTTTCGTCCTCTCTATGATAATCCTTGTCCAATTAGGGTTTTTAACCAATCTTGTGCATCCAATAGGTGTTTTGTGTCATTGGATGAACATTTAGGTAATTTTCGTCCTCCCTACACTTAATCTTGTTCAATTAGGGTTTCTGACCAATCTTGTGCATCCGACAGGTGTTTTTGGGTCATTGGATGAACAATTAGGTCATTTTCGTCCTCCCTAGGCTAATTCTTGTCCAATTAGGGTTTTTAACCAATCTTGTGCATCCAATAGGTGTTTTGTGTCATTGGATGAACACTTAGGTCATTTTCGTCCTCCCTACACTTTATCTTGTCCAATTAGGGTTTCTGAACAATCTTGTGCATCCAATTGGTGTTTTTGTGTCATTGGATGAACAATTAGGTCATTTTCGTCCTCTCTATGATAATTCTTGTCCAATTAGGGTTTTTAACCAATCTTGTCCATCCAATAGGTGTTTTGTGTCATTGGATGAACATTTAGGTCATTTTCGTCCTCCCTACACTTAATCTTGTTCAATTAGGGTTTCTGACCAATCTTGTGCATCCGACAGGTGTTTTTGGGTCATTGGATGAACAATTAGGTCATTTTCGTCCTCCCTAGGCTAATTCTTGTCCAATTAGGGTTTTTAACCAATCTTGTGCATCCAATAGGTGTTTTGTGTCATTGGATGAACACTTAGGTCATTTTCGTCCTCCCTAAACTTAATCTTGTCCAATTAGGGTTTCTGAGCAATCTTGTGCATCCGACAGGTGTTTTTGTGTCATTGGATGAACAATTAGGTCATTCGTCCTCCCTATGATAATTCTTGTCCAATTAGGGTTTTTAACTAATCTTGTGCATCCAATAGGTGTTTTGTGTCATTGGATGCACATTTAGGTCATTTTCGTACTCCCTACACTTAATCTTGTTCAATTAGGGTTTCTGAGCAATCTTGTGCATCCGACAGGTGTTTTTGTGTCATTGGATGAACAATTAGGTCATTTTCGTCCTCCCTAGGCTAATTCTTGTCCAATTAGGGTTTTTAACCAATCTTGTGCATCCAATAGGTGTTTTGTGTCATTGGATGAACACTTAGGTCATTTTCGTCCTCCCTACACTTTATCTTGTCCAATTAGGGTTTCTAACAAATCTTGTGCATCCAATAGGTGTTTTGTGTCATTGGATGAACATTTAGGTCATTTTCGTCCTCCCTACACTTTATCTTGTTCAATTAGGGTTTTTGACCAATCTTGTGCATTCAATAGGTGTGTTGTGTCATTGGATGAATATTTAGGTCATTTTCGTCCTCCCTAAACTTAATCTTGTCCAATTAGGGTTTTTAACCAATCTTGTGCATCCAATAGGTGTTTTGTGTCATTAGATGAACATTTAGGTCATTTTCGTCCTCCCTAAACTTAATCTTGTCCAATTAGGGTTTTTAAGCAATCTTGTGCAACCAAAAGGTGTTTTCTGTAATTGGATGAACTTTTAGGTCATTTTCGTCCTCCCTACACTTAATCTTGTTCAATTAGGGTTTCTAACCAATCTTGTGCATCCGACAGGTGTTTTTGTGTCATTGGATGAACAATTAGGTCATTTTCGTCCTCCCTTGGCTAATTCTTGTCCAATTAGGGTTTTTAACCAATCTTGTGCATCCAATAGGTGTTTTGTGTCATTGGATGAACACATAGGTAATTTTCGTCCTCCCTACACTTTATCTTGTCCAATTGGGGTTTCTAACCAATCTTGTGCATCCAATTGGTGTTTTTGTGTCATTGGATGAACAATTAGGTCATTTTCGTCCTCCCTATGATAATTCTTGTCCAATTAGGGTTTTTAACCAATCTTGTGCATCCAATAGGTGTTTTGTGTCATATGATGAACATTTAGGTCATTTTCGTCCTCCTTAGGCTAATTCTTATCCAATTAGGGTTTTTAACCAATCTTGTTCATTCAATAGGTGTGATATGTCATTGGATGAATATTTAGGTCATTTTCGTCCTCCCTAAACTTAATCTTATCCTATTACGGTTTCTAACCAATCTTGTTCATCCGATAGGTGTTTTTGTGTCATTGGATGAACATTTAGGTCATTTTCGTCCTCCCTACACTTAATCTTGTCCAATTAGGGTTTTTAACCAATCTTGTTCATTCAATAGGTGTGTTGTGTCATTGGATGAATATTTAGGTCATTTTCGTCCTCCCTAAACTTAATCTTATCCAATTACGGTTTTAAACTAATCTTGTGCATCCAATAGGTGTTTTGTGTCATTGGATGAACATTTAGGTCATTTTCGTCCTCCCTACAGTTAATCTTGTTCAATTAGGGTTTCTAACCAATCTTGTGCATCCGATAGGTGTTTTTGTGTCATTGGATGAACATTTAAGTCATTTTCGTCCTCCCTACACTTAATCTTGTCCAATTAGGGTTTTTAACCAATCTTGTTCATTCAATAGGTGTGTTGTGTCATTGGATGAATATTTAGGTCATTTTCGTCCTCCCTAAACTTAATCTTGTCCAATTAGGGTTTTTAACCAATCTTGTGCATCCAATAGGTGTTTTGTGTCATTGGATGAACATTTAGGTCATTTTCGTCCTCCCTATGATAATTCTTGTCCAATTAGGGTTTTTAACCAATCTTGTGCATCCAACAGGTGTTTTGTGTCATTGGATGAACATTTAGGTCATTTTCGTCCTCCCTAGGCTAATTCTTGTCCAATTAGGGTTTTTAACCAATCTTGTGCATCCAATAGGTGTTTTGTGTCATTGGATGAACATTTAGGTCATTTTCGTCCTCCCTACACTTATTCTTGTCCAATTAGGGTTTTTAACGAATCTTGTGCATCCAATAGGTGTTTTGTGTCATTGGATGAATATTTAGGTCATTTTCATCCTCCCTAGGCTTATGCTTGTCCAATTAGGGTTTCTAACCAATCTTGTGCATCCAATAGTTGTGTTTGTGTCATTGGATGAACAATTAGGTCATTCGTCCTCCCTAGGCTAATTCTTCTCCAATTACGGTTTTTAACCAATCTTGTGCATCCAATAGGTGTTTTGTGTCATTGGATGAACATTTAGGTCATTTTCGTCCTCCCTAGGCTAATTCTTGTCCAATTAGGGTTTTTAACCAATCTTGTGCATCCAATAGGTTTTTTGTGTCATTGGATGAACATTTAGGTCATTTTCGTCCTCCCTAGGCTAATTCTTGTCCAATTAGGGTTTTTAACCAATCTTGTGCATCCAATAGGTGTTTTGTGTCATTGGATGAACATTTAGGTCATTTTCGTCCTCCCTAGGCTAATTCTTGTCCAATTAGGGTTTTTAACCAATCTTGTGCATCCATTAGGTGTTTTGTGTCATTGGATGAACAGTTAGGTCATTTTCGTTCTCCGTAAACTTAATCTTGTCCAATTAGGGTTTCTAACCAATCTTGTGCATCCAATTGGTGTGTTTGAGTCATTGGATGAACAATTAGGTCATTTTCGTCCTCCCTAGGGTAATTCTGGCCAATTAGGGTTTTTAACCAATCTTGTGCATCCAATAGGTGTTTTGTGTCATTCGATGAACATTTAGGTCATTTTCGTCCTCCCTAGGCTAATTCTTGTCCAATTAGGGTTTTTAACCAATCTTGTGCATCCAATAGGTGTTTTGTGTCATTGGATGAACATTTAGGTCATTTTCGTCCTCCCTAGGCTAATTCTTGTCCAATTAGGGTTTTTAACCAATCTTGTGCATCCAATAGGTGTTTTGTGTCATTGGATGAACTTAGGTCATTTTCGTCCTCCCTACACTTTATCTTGTCCAATTAGGGTTTTTAACCAATCTTGTTCATTCAATAGGTGTGTTGTGTCATTGGATGAATATTTAGGTCATTTTCGTCCTCCCTAAACTTAATCTTATCCAATTACGGTTTTTAACCAATCTTGTGCATCCAATAGGTGTTTTGTGTTATTGGATGAACATTTAGGTCATTTTCGTCCTCCCTACAGTTAATCTTGCTCAATTAGGGTTTTTGACCAATCTTGTGCATCCAACAGGTGTTTTTGTGTCATTGGATGAACAATTAGGTCATTTTCGTCCTCCCTAGGCTAATTCTTGTCCAATTAGGGTTTTTAACCAATCTTGTGCATCCGATAGGTGTTTTTGTGTCATTGGATGAACATTTAGGTCATTTTCGTCCTCCCTACACTTAATCTTGTCCAATTAAGGTTTTTAACCAATCTTGTTCATTCAATAGGTGTGTTGTGTCATTGGACGAACATTTAGGTCATTTTCGTCCTCCCTAAACTTAATCTTGTTCAATTAGGGTTTCTAACCAATCTTGTGCATCCGATAGGTGTTTTTGTGTCATTGGATGAACAATTAGGTCATTTTCGTCCTCCCTAGGCTAATTCTCTTCCAATTAGGGTTTTTAACCAATCTTGTGCATCCAATAGGTGTTTTGTGTCATTGCATGAACACTTAGGTCATTTTCGTCCTCCCTACACTTTATCTTGTCCAATTAGGGTTTCTAACCAATCTTGTGCTTCCAATTGGTGTTTTTGTGTCATTGGATGAAATATTAGGTCATTTTCGTCCTCCGTATGATAATTCTTGTCCAATTAGGGTTTTTAACCAATCTTGTGCATCCAATAGGTGTTTTGTGTCATTGGATGAACATTTAGGTCATTTTCGTCCTCCTTAGGCTAATTCTTATCCAATTAGGGTATTTAACCAATCTTGTGCATCCAATAGGTGTTTTGTGTCATTGGATAAACATTTAGGTCATTTTCGTCCTCCCTAAACTTAATCTTGTTCAATTAGGGTTTCTAACCAATCTTGTGCATCCGATAGGTGTTTTTGTGTCATTGGATGAACATTTAGGTCATTTTCGTCCTCCCTACACTTAATCTTGTCCAATTAGGGTTTTTAACCAATCTTGTTCATTCAAAAGGTGTGTTGTGTCATTGGATGAATATTTAGGTCATTTTCGTCCTCCCTAAACTTAATCTTATCCAATTACGGTTTTTAACCAATCTTGTGCATCCAATAGGTGTTTTGTGTCATTGGATGAACATTTAGGTCATTTTCGTCCTCCCTACAGTTAATCTTGTTCAATTAGGGTTTCTAACCAATCTTGTGTATCCGATAGGTGTTTTTGTGTCATTGGATGAACATTTAGGTCATTTTCGTCCTCCCTACACTTAATCTTGTCCAATTAGGGTTTTTAACCAATCTTGTTCATTCAATAGGTGTGTTGTGTCATTGGATGAATATTTAGGTCATTTTCGTCCTCCCTAAACTTAATCTTGTCCAATTAGGGTTTTTAACCAATCTTGTGCATCCAATAGGTGTTTTGTGTCATTGGATGAACATTTAGGTCATTTTCGTCCTCCTTAGGCTAATTCTTATCAAATTAGGATTTTTAACCAATCTTGTGCATCCAATAGGTGTTTTGTGTCATTGGATGAACATTTAGGTCATTTTCGTCCTCCTTAAACTTAAACTTGTTCAATTAGGGTTTCTGACCAATCTTGTGCATCCGACAGGTGTTTTTGTGTCATTGGATGAACAATTAGGTCATTTTCGTCCTCCCTAGGCTAATTCTTGTCCAATTAGGGTTTTTAACCAATCTTGTGAATCCAATAGGTGTTGTTTTTCATTAGATGAACTTAGGTCATTTTCGTCCTCCCTACACTTTATCTTGTCCAATTAGGGTTTCTGAACAATCTTGTGCATCAAATTGGTGTTTTTGTGTCATTGGATAAACAATTAGGTCATTTTCGTCTTCTCTATGATAATTCTTGTCCAACTAGGGTTTTTAACCAATCTTGTACATCCAATAGGTGTTTGGTGTCATTGAATGAACATTTAGGTCATTTTCGTCCTCCTTAGGCTAATTCTTATCCAATTAGGGTTTTTAACCAATCTTGTGCATCCATTAGGTGTTTTGTGTCATTGGATGAACATTTAGGTCATTTTCGTCCTACTGAAACTTAAACTTGTTCAATTAGGGTTTCTAACCAATCTTGTGCATCCGATAGGTGTTTTTGTGTCATTGGATGAACAATTAGGTCATTTTCGTCCTCCTTATGCTAATTCTTATCCAATTAGGGTTTTTAACCAATCTTGTGCATCCAGTAGGTGTTTTGTGTCATTGGATGAACATTTAGGTCATTTTCGTCCTCCCTACACTTAATCTTGTTCAATTAGGGTTTCTAACCAATCTTGTGCATCCGATAGGTGTTTTTTTGTCATTGGATGAACATTTAGGTCATTTTCGTCCTCCCTACACTTAATCTTGTCCAATTAGGGTTTTTAACCAATCTTGTTCATTCAATAGGTGTGTTGTGTCATTGGATGAATATTTAGGTCATTTTCGTCCTCCCTAAACTTAATCTTGTTCAATTAGGGTTTTTAACCAATCTTGTGCATCCGATAGGTGTTTTTGTGTCATTGGATGAACATTTAGGTCATTTTCGTCCTCCCTACACTTAATCTTGTCCAATTAGGGTTTTTAACCAATCTTGTTCATTCAATAGGTGTGTTGTGTCATTGGATGAATATTTAGGTCATTTTCGTCCTCCCTAAACTTAATCTTATCCAATTACGGTTTTTAACCAATCTTGTGCATCCAATAGGTGTTTTCTGTCATTGGATGAACATTTAGGTCATTTTCGTCCTCCCTACAGTTAATCTTGTTCAATTAGGGTTTCTAACCAATCTTGTGCATCCGATAGGTGTTTTTGTGTCATTGGATGAACATTTAGGTCATTTTCGTCCTCCCTACACTTAATCTTGTTCAATTAGGGTTTCTAACCAATCTTGTGCATCCGATAGGTGTTTTTGTGTCATTGGATGAACATTTAGGTCATTTTCGTCCTCCCTACACTTAATCTTGTCCAATTAAGGTTTTTAACCAATCTTGTTCATTCAATAGGTGTGTTGTGTCATTGGATGAATATTTAGGTCATTTTCGTCCTCCCTAAACTTAATCTTATCCAATTACGGTTTTTAACCAATCTTGTGCATCCAATAGGTGTTTTGTGTTATTGGATGAACATTTAGGTCATTTTCGTCCTCCCTACAGTTAATCTTGCTCAATTAGGGTTTTTGACCAATCTTGTGCATCCAACAGGTGTTTTTGTGTCATTGGATGAACAATTAGGTCATTTTCGTCCTCCCTAGGCTAATTCTTGTCCAATTAGGGTTTTTAACCAATCTTGTGCATCCGATAGGTGTTTTTGTGTCATTGGATGAACATTTAGGTCATTTTCGTCCTCCCTACACTTAATCTTGTCCAATTAAGGTTTTTAACCAATCTTGTTCATTCAATAGGTGTGTTGTGTCATTGGACGAACATCTAGGTCATTTTCGTCCTCCCTAAACTTAATCTTGTCCAATTAGGGTTTTTAACCAATCTTGTGCATCCAATAGGTGTTTTGTGTCATTGGATGAACATTTAGGTCATTTTCGTCCTCCCTAAACTTAATCTTGTCCAATTAGGGTTTTTAAGCAATCCTGTGCATCCAATAGGTGTTTTGTGTCATTGGATGAACATTTAGGTCATTTTCGTCCTCCCTACACTTTATCTTGTCCAATTAGGGTTTCTATCCAATCTTGTGCATCCAATTGGTGTTTTTGGGTCATTAGATGAACAATTAGGTCATTTTCGTCCTCCCTAGGCTAATTCTTGTCCAATTAGGGTTTTTAACCAATCTTGTGCATCCAACAGGTGTTTTGTGTCATTGGATGAACACTTAGGTCATTTTCGTCCTCCCTACACTTTATCTTGTCCAATTAGGGTTTCTGAACAATCTTGTGCATCCAATTGGTGTTTTTGTGTCATTGGATGAACAATTAGGTCATTTTCGTCCTCTCTATGATAATTCTTGTCCAATTAGGGTTTTTAACCAATCTTGTGCATCCAATAGGTGTTTTGTGTCATTGGATGAACATTTAGGTCATTTTCGTCCTCCTTAGGCTAATTCTTATCCAATTAAGGTTTTTAACCAATCTTGTGAATCCAATAGGTGTTTTGTGTCATTGGATGAACATTTAGGTCATTTTCGTCCTTCCTACACTTAATCTTGTTCAATTAGGGTTTCTAACCAATCTTGTGCATCCGATAGGTGTTTTTGTGTCATTGG
>JBBPBS010001032.1:0-15008 GCA_037974835.1 Cicer judaicum
AAAACCAAAATTGGACAAGATTAAGTGTAGGGAGGACGAAAATGACCTAAATGTTCATTCAATGACACAAAACACCTATTGGATGCACAAGATTGGTTAAAAATCCTAATTGGACAAGAATTATCCTTGGGAGGACGAAAATGCCCTAATTGTTCTTCCAATGACACAAAAACACCAATTGGATGCACAAGATTGGTTAGAAACCCTAATTGGATAAGATAAAGTGTAGGGAGGACGAAAATGACCTAAATGTTCATCCAATGACACAAAACACCTATTGGATGCACAAGATTGGTCAAAAACCCTAATTGGACAAGATTAAGTGTAGGGAGGACGAAAATGACCTAAAGATTCATCCAATGGCAAAAAACACCTATTGGATGCACAAGATTGGTTAAAAAAACTAATTGGACAAGATTAAGTGTTGGGAGGACGGAAATGACCTAAATGTTCATCCAACGACACAAACACAACTATTGGATGCACAAGATTGGTTAAAAACCCTAATTGGATAAGAATTAGCCTAGGGAGGACGAAAAAGACCTAAGTGTTAATCCAATGACACAAAACTCCTATTGGATGCACAAGATTGGTTAGAAACCCTAATTGGACAAGATAAAGTGTAGGGAGGACGAAAATGACCTAAATATTCATCCAATGACACAAAACACCTATTGGATGCACAAGATTGGTTAAAAACCCTAATTGGACAAGATTAAATGTAGGGAGGAGGAAAATGACCTAAATGTTCATCCAATGACACAAAACACCTATTGGATGCACAAGATTGGTTAAAAACCCTAATTGGACAAGATTAAGTGTAGGGAGGACGAAAATGACGTAAATATTCGTCCAATGATACAAAACACCTATTGGATGCACAAGATTGGTTAAAAACCCTAATTGGACAAGAATTTTCCTAGGGAGGACGAAAATGACCTAATTGTTCATCCAATTACACAAAAACACCAATTGGATGTACAAGATTGGTTAGAAACCGTAATTTGACAAGATAAAGTGTCGGGAGTATGAAAATTACCTAAATGATCTTCCAATGACACAAAACACCTATTGGATGCACAAGATTGGTTAAAAACCCTAATTGGACAAGAATTAGCCTAGGGAGGACGAAAATGACGTAATTGTTCATCCAATGACACAAACACACCTATTGGATGCACAAGATTGGTTAGAAACCCTAATTGGACAAGGTTAAGTTTAGGGAGGACAAAAATGACCTAAACGTTCATCCAACGACACAAACATAACTATTGGCTGCACAAGATTGGTTAGAAACCCTAATTGGACAAGCATAAGCCTAGGGAGGATAAAAATGACCTAAATGTTCATCCAATGACACAAAACCACCTATTGGATGCTCAAGATTGGTTAAAAACCCTAATTGGACAAGATTAAGTGTAGGGAGGACGAAAATGACCTAAATATTCATCCAATGACACAAAACACCTATTGGATGCACAAGATTGGTTAAAAAACCTAATTGGACAAGATTAAGTGTTGGGAGGACGGAAATGACCTAAATGTTCATCCAACGACACAAACACAACTATTGGATGCACAAGATTGGTTAAAAACCCTAATTGGATATGAATTAGCCTAGGGAGGACGAAAATGACTTAAATGTTCATCCGATGACACAAAACACCTATTGGATGCACAAGATTGGTTAAAAACCCTAATTGCACAAGAATTAGCCTAGGGAGGACGAAAATGACCTAATTGTTCATCCAATGACACAAAACACCTATTGGATGCACAAGATTGGTTAAAAACCCTAATTGGACAAGATTAAGTGTAGGGAGGACGAAAATGACCTAAATATTCATCCAATGACACAAAACACCTATTGGATGCACAAGATTGGTTAAAAACCCAAATTGGACAAGATTAAGTGTAGGGAGGACGAAAATGACCTAAATGTTCATCCAATGACACAAAACACCTATTGGATGCACAAGATTGGTTAAAAATCCTAATTGGACAAGAATTATCCTAGGGAGGACGAAAATGCCCTAATTGTTCATCCAATGACACAAAACACCTATTGGATGCACAAGATTGGTTAAAAACCCTAATTGGACAAGATTAAGTGTAGGGAGGACGAAAACGACCTAAATGTTCATCCAATGACACAAAACACCTATTGGATGCACAAGATTGGTTAAAAACCCTAATTGGACAAGAATTATCCTAGGGAGGACGAAAATGACCTAATTGTTCATCGAATTACACAAAAACACCAATTGGATGCACAAGACTGGTTAGAAACCCTAATTGGATAAGATAAAGTGTAGGGAGGACGAAAATGACCTAAATGTTCATCCAATGACACAAAACACCTATTGGATGCACAAGGTTGGTTAAAAATCTTAATTGGACAAGAATTATCCTAGGGAGGACGAAAATGCCCTAATTGTTCATCCAATGACACAAAACACCTATTGGATGCACAAGATTGGTTAAAAACCCTAATTGGACAAGATTAAGTGTAGGGAGGACGAAAACGACCTAAATGTTCATCCAATGACACAAAACACCTATTGGATGCACAAGATTGGTTAAAAACCCTAATTGGACAAGAATTAGCCTAGGGAGGACGAAAATGACCTAAATGTTCATCCAATGACACAAAACACCTATTGGATGCACAAGATTGGTTAAAAACCGTAATTGGAGAAGAATTAGCCTAGGGAGGACGAATGACCTAATTGTTCATCCAATGACACAAACACAACTATTGGATGCACAAGATTGGTTAGAAACCCTAATTGGACAAGCATAAGCCTAGGGAGGATGAAAATGACCTAAATATTCATCCAATGACACAAAACACCTATTGGATGCACAAGATTCGTTAAAAACCCTAATTGGACAAGAATAAGTGTAGGGAGGACGAAAATGACCTAAATGTTCATCCAATGACACAAAACACCTATTGGATGCACAAGATTGGTTAAAAACCCTAATTGGACAAGAATTAGCCTAGGGAGGACGAAAATGACCTAAATGTTCATCCAATGACACAAAACACCTATTGGATGCACAAGATTGGTTAAAAACCGTAATTGGAGAAGAATTAGCCTAGGGAGGACGAATGACCTAATTGTTCATCCAATGACACAAACACAACTATTGGATGCACAAGATTGGTTAGAAACCCTAATTGGACAAGCATAAGCCTAGGGAGGATGAAAATGACCTAAATATTCATCCAATGACACAAAACACCTATTGGATGCACAAGATTCGTTAAAAACCCTAATTGGACAAGAATAAGTGTAGGGAGGACGAAAATGACCTAAATGTTCATCCAATGACACAAAACACCTATTGGATGCACAAGATTGGTTAAAAACCCTAATTGGACAAGAATTAGCCTAGGGAGGACGAAAATGACCTAAATGTTCATCCGATGACACAAAACACCTATTGGATGCACAAGATTGGTTAAAAACCCTAATTGGACAAGAATTAGCCTAGCGAGAACGAAAATGACCTAATTGTTCATCCAATGACACAAAACACCTATTGGATGCACAAGATTGGTTAAAAACCCTAATTGGATAAGAATTATCCTAGGGAGGACGAAAATGACCTAATTGTTCATCGAATTACACAAAAACACCAATTGGATGCACAAGACTGGTTAGAAACCCTAATTGGATAAGATAAAGTGTAGGGAGGACGAAAATGACCTAAATGTTCATCCAATGACACAAAACACCTATTGGATGCACAAGATTGGTTAAAAACCCTAATTGGACAAGAATTAGCCTAGGGAGGACGAAAATGACCTAATTGTTCATCCAATGACACAAAACACCTATTGGATGCACAAGATTGGTTAGAAACATTAATTGGACAAGAATTAGCCTAGGGAGGACGAAAATGACCTAATTGTTCATCCAATGACACAAAAACACCTATTGGATGCACAAGATTGGTTAAAAACCCTAATTGGACAAGATTAAGTGTAGGGAGGACGAAAATGACCTAAATGTTCATCCAATGACACAAAACACCTATTGGATGCACAAGATTGGTTAAAAACCCTAATTGGACAAGAATTAGCCTAGGGAGGACGAAAATGACCTAATTGTTCATCCAATGACACAAAACACCTATTGGATGCACAAGATTGGTTAGAAACATTAATTGGACAAGAATTAGCCTAGGGAGGACGAAAATGACCTAATTGTTCATCCAATGACACAAAAACACCTATTGGATGCACAAGATAGGTTAGAAACCCTAATTGGACAAGATTAAGTTTAGGGAGGATGAAAATGACGTAAATGTTCATCCAATGACACAAAACACCTATTGGATGCACAAGATTGGTTAAAAACCCTAATTGGACAAGATTAAGTGTAGGGAGGACGAAAATGACCTAAATGTTCATCCAATGACACAAAACACCTATTGGATGCACAAGATTGGTTAAAAACCCTAATTGGACAAGAATTAGCCTAGGGAGGACGAAAATGACCTAATTGTTCATCCAATGACACAAAAACACGTATTCGATGCACAAGATTGGTTAGAAACCCTAATTGGACAAGAATTAGCCTAGGGAGAACGAAAAGGACCTAAATGTTCATCCAATGACACAAAACACCTATTGGATGCACAAGATTGGTTAAAAACCCTAATTGGACAAGATTAAGTGTAGGGAGGACGAAAATGACCTAAATGTTCATCCAATGACACAAAACACCTATTGGATGCACAAGATTGGTTAAAAAGCCTAATTAGACAAGAATTATCCTATGGAGGACGAAAATGATCTAATTGTTCATCCAATTACACAAAAACACCAATTGGATACACAAGATTGGTTAAAAACCCTAATTAGACAAGGTTAAGTGTAGGGATGACGAAAATGACCTAAATATTCATCCAATGACACAAAACACCTATTGGATGCACAAGATTGGTTAAAAACCCTAATTGGACAAGATAAAGTGTAGGGAGGACGAAAATGACCTAAATGTTCATCCAATGTCACAAAACACTTATTGGATGCACAAGATTGGTTAAAAACCCTAATTAGACAAGATTAAGTGTAGGGATGACGAAAATGACCTAAATATTCATCCAATGACACAAAACACCTATTGGATGCACAAGATTGGTTAAAAACCCTAATTGGACAAGATTAAGTGTAGGGAGGACGAAAATGACCTAAATGTTCATCCAATGACACAAAACACCTATTGGATGCACAAGATTGGTTAAAAACCCTAATTGGATAAGAATTATCCTAGGGAGAACGAAAATGACCTAATTGTTCATCCAATGACACAAACACACCTATTGGATGCACAAGATTGGTTAGAAACCCTAATTCGACAAGGTTAAGTTTAGGGAGGACGAAAATGATGTAAATATTCGTCCAATGATACAAAACACCTATTGGATGCACAAGATTGGTTAAAAACCCTAATTCGACAAGAATTAGCCTAGGGAAGACGAAAATGACCTAATTGTTCATCCAATGACACAAACACACCTATTGGATGCACAAGATTGGTTAAAAACCCTAATTGGATAAGAATTAGCCTAGGGAGGACGAAAATGACCTAAATGTACATCCAATGACACAAAACACCTATTGGATACACAAGATTGGTTAAAAACCCTAATTGGACAAGATTAAGTGTAGGGAGGACGAAAATGACCTAAATGTTCATCCAATGACACAAAACACGTATTGGATGCACAAGATTGGTTAAAAACCCTAATTGGACAAGATTAAGTGTAGGGAGGACGAAAATGACCTAAATGTTCATCCAATGACACAAAACACCTATTGGATGCACAAGATTGGTTAAAAACCCTAATTAGACAAGATTAAGTGTAGGGATGACGAAAATGACCTAAATATTCATCCAATGACACAAAACACCTATTGGATGCACAAGATTGGTTAAAAACCCTAATTGGACAAGAATTATCCTAGGGAGGACGAAAATGACCTAATTGTTCATCCAATGACACAAAAACACCAACTGGATGCACAAGATTGGTTAGAAACCCTAATTGGACAAGATAAAATGTAGGGAGGACGAAAATGACCTAAATGTTCATCCAATGACCCAAAACACCTATTGGATACACAAGATTGGTTAAAAACCCAAATTGGACAAGATTAAGTGTAGGGAGGACGAAAATGACCTAAATGTTCATCCAATGACACAAAACACCTATTGGATGCACAAGATTGGTTAAAAATCCTAATTGGACAAGATTAAGTGTAGGGACGACGAAAACGACCTAAATATTCATCCAATGACACAAAACACCTATTGGATGCACAAGATTGGTTAAAAACCCTAATTGGACAAGAATTATCCTAGGGAGGACGAAAATGACCTAATTGTTCATCCAATGACACAAAAACACCAACTGGATGCACAAGATTGGTTAGAAACCCTAATTGGACAAGATAAAATGTAGGGAGGACGAAAATGACCTAAATGTTCATCCAATGACACAAAACACCTATTGGATACACAAGATTGGTTAAAAACCCAAATTGGACAAGATTAAGTGTAGGGAGGACGAAAATGACCTAAATGTTCATCCAATGACACAAAAACACCAATTGGATGCACAAGATTGGTTAGAAACCCTAATTGGATAAGATAAAGTGTAGGGAGGACGAAAATGACCTAAATGTTCATCCAATGACACAAAATACCTATTGGATGCACAAGATTGGTTAAAAACCCTAATTGGACAAGAATTATCCTAAGGAGGACGAAAATGACCTAATTGTTCATCCAATGACACAAAAACACCAACTGGATGCACAAGATTGGTTAGAAACCCTAATTGGACAAGATCAAATGTAGGGAGGACGAAAATGACCTAAATGTTCATCCAATGACCCAAAACACCTATTGGATGCACAAGATTGGTTAAAAACCCAAATTGGACAAGATTAAGTGTAGGGAGGACGAAAATGACCTAAATGTTCATCCAATGACACAAAAACACCAATTGGATGCACAAGATTGGTTAGAAACCCTAATTGGATAAGATAAAGTGTAGGGAGGACGAAAATGACCTAAATGTTCATCCAATGACACAAAACACCTATTGGATGCACAAGATTGGTCAAAAACTCTAATTGGACAAGATTAAGTGTAAGGAGCACGAAAATGACCTACATATTCATCCAATGACACAAAGCACCTATTGGATGCACAAGATTGGTTAAAAACCCTAATTGGATAAGAATTAGCCTAGGGAGGACGAAAATGACCTAAATGTTCATCCAATGACACAAAACACCTATTGGATGCACAAGATTGGTTAAAAACGCTAATTGGACAAGAATTAGCCTAGGGAGGACGAAAATGACCTAATTGCTCATCCAATGACACAAAAACACCAACTAGATGAACAAGATTGGTTAGAAACCCTAATTGGACAAGAATTATCCTAGGGAGGACGAAAATGACCTAATTGTTCATCGAACTACACAAAAACACCAATTGGATGCACAAGATTGGTTTGAAACCCTAATTGGATAAGATAAAATGTAGGGAGGACGAAAATGACCTAAATGTTCATCCAATGACACAACACCTATTGGATGCACAAGATTGGTTAAAAACCCTAATTGGACAAGATTAAGTGTAGGGAGGACGAAAATGACGTAAATATTCGTCCAATGATACAAAACACCTATTGGATGCACAAGATTGATTAAAAACCCTAATTGGACTAGAATTATCCTGGGGAGGACGAAAATGACCTAATTGTCCATCCAATTACACAAAAACACCAATTGGATGCACAAGATTGGTTAGAAACCGTAATTTGACAAGATAAAGTGTCGGGAGGACGAAAATGACCTAAATGATCTTCCAATGACACAAAACACCTATTGGATTCACAAGATTGGTTAAAAACCCAAATTGGACAAGATTAAGTGTAGGGAGGACGAAAATGACCTAAATGTTCATCCAATGACACAAAAACACCAATTGGATGCACAAGATTGGTTAGAAACCCTAATTGGATAAGATACAGTGTAGGGAGGACGAAAATGACCTAAATGTTCATCCATTGACACAAAACACCTATTGGATGCACAAGATTTGTCAAAAACCCTAATTGGACAAGATTAAGTGTAAGGAGGACGAAAATGACCTAAATATTCATCCAATGACACAAAGCACCTATTGGATGCACAAGATTGGTTAAAAACCCTAATTGGATAAGAATTAGCCTAGGGATGACGAAAATGACCTAAATGTTCATCCAATGACACAAAACACCTATTGGATGCACAAGATTGGTTAAAAATCCTAATTGGACAAAAATTATCCTAGGGAGGACGAAAATGACCTAATTGTTCATCCAATGACACAAACACAGCTATTGCATGCACAAGATTGGATAGAAACCCTAATTGGACAAGGTTAAGTTTAGGGAGGAAAAAAATGACCTAATTGCTCATCCAATGACACAAAAACACGAACTGGATGAACAAGATTGGTTAGAAACCCTAATTGGAGAAGATCAAATGTAGGGAGGACGAAAATGACCTAAATGTTCATCCAATGACCCAAAACACCTATTGGATGCACAAGATTGGTTAAAAACCCAAATTGGACAACATTAAGTGTAGGGAGGACGAAAATGCCCTAATTGTTCATCCAATGACACAAAACACCTATTGGATGCACAAGATTGGTTAAAAACCCTAATTGTACAAGATTAAGTGTAGGGAGGACGAAAACGACCTAAATGTTCATCCAATGACACAAAACACCTATTGGATGCACAAGATTGGTTAAAAACCCTAATTGGACAAGAATTATCCTAGGGAGGACGAAAATGACCTAATTGTTCATCCAATGACACAAAAACACCAACTGGATGCACAAGATTGGTTAGAAACCCTAATTGGACAAGATCAAATGTATGGAGGACGAAAATGACCTAAATGTTCATCCAATGACCCAAAACACCTATTGGATGCACAAGATTGGTTAAAAACCCAAATTGGACAAGATTAAGTGTAGGGAGGACGAAAATGACCTAAATGTTCATCCAATGACACAAAAACACCAATTGGATGCACAAGATTGGTTAGAAACCCTAATTGGATAAGATAAAGTGTAGGGAGGACGAAAATGACCTAAATGTTCATCCAATGACACAAAACACCTATTGGATGCACAAGATTGGTCAAAAACCCTAACTGGACAAGATTAAGTGTAAGGAGGACGAAAATGACCTAAATATTCATCCAATGACACAAAGCACCTATTGGATGCACAAGATTGGTTAAAAACCCTAATTGGATAAGAATTAGCCTAGGGAGGACGAAAATGACCTAAATGTTCATCCAATGACACAAAACACCTATTGGATGCACAAGATTGGTTAAAAATCCTAATTGGACAAAAATTATCCTAGGGAGAACGAAAATGACCTAATTGTTCATCCAATGACACAAACACAGCTATTGCATGCATAAGATTGGATAGAAACCCTAATTGGACAAGGTTAAGTTTAGGGAGGACAAAAATGACCTAATTGCTCATCCAATGACACAAAAACACGAACTGGATGAACAAGATTGGTTAGCAACCCTAATTGGACAAGATCAAATGTAGGGAGGACGAAAATGACTTAAATGTTCATCCAATGACCCAAAACACCTATTGGATGCACAAGATTGGTTAAAAACCCAAATTGGACAAGATTAAGTGTAGGGAGGACGAAAATGACCTAAATGTTCATCCAATGACACAAAACACCTATTGGATGCACAAGATTGGTTAAAAATCCTAATTGGACAAGAATTATCCTAGGGAGGACGAAAATGCCCTAATTGTTCATCCAATGACACAAAACACCTATTGGATGCACAAGATTGGTTAAAAACCCTAATTGGACAAGATTAAGTGTAGGGAGGACGAAAACGACCTAAATGTTCATCCAATGACACAAAACACCTATTGGATGCACAAGATTGGTTAAAAACCCTAATTGGACAAGAATTATCCTAAGGAGGACGAAAATGACCTAATTGTTCATCCAATGACATAAAAACACCAACTGGATGCACAAGATTGGTTAGAAACCCTAATTGGACAAGATAAAATGTAGGGAGGACGAAAATGACCTAAATGTTCATCCAATGACCCAAAACACCTATTGGATACACAAGATTGGTTAAAAACCCAAATTGGACAAGATTAAGTGTAGCGAGGACGAAAATGACCTAAATGTTCATCCAATGACACAAAAACACCAATTGGATGCACAAGATTGGTTAGAAATCCTAATTGGATAAGATAAAGTGTAGGGAGGACGAAAATGACCTAAATGTTCATCCAATGACACAAAACACCTATTGGATGCACAAGATTGGTCAAAAACCCTAATTGGACAAGATTAAGTGTAAGGAGAACGAAAATGACCTAAATATTCATCCAATGACACAAAGCACCTATTGGATGCACAAGATAGGTTAAAAACCCTAATTGGATAAGAATTAGCCTAGGGAGGACGAAAATGACCTAAATGTTCATCCAATGACACAAAACACCTATTGGATGCACAAGATTGGTTAAAAACGCTAATTGGACAAGAATTAGCCTAGGGAGGACGAAAACGACCTAATTGCTCATCCAATGACACAAAAACACCAACTGGATGAACAAGATTGGTTAGAAACTCTAATTGGACAAGTTCAAATGTAGGGAGGACGAAAATGACCTAAATGTTCATCCAATGACCCAAAATACCTATTGGATGCAAAAGATTGGTTAAAAACCCTAATTGGACAAGATTAAGTGTAAGGAGGACGAAAATGACCTAAATATTCATCCAATGACACAAAGCACCTATTGGATGCACAAGATTGGTTAAAAACCCTAATTGGATAAGAATTAGCCTAGGGAGGACGAAAATGACCTAAATGTTCATCCAATGACACAAAACACCTATTGGATGCACAAGATTGGTTAAAAACGCTAATTGGACAAGAATTAGCCTAGGGAGGACGAAAATGACCTAATTGCTCATCCAATGACACAAAAACACCAACTAGATGAACAAGATTGGTTAGAAACCCTAATTGGACAAGAATTATCCTAGGGAGGACGAAAATGACCTAATTGTTCATCGAACTACACAAAAACACCAATTGGATGCACAAGATTGGTTTGAAACCCTAATTGGATAAGATAAAATGTAGGGAGGACGAAAATGACCTAAATGTTCATCCAATGATACAAAACACCAATTGGATGCACAAGATTGGTTGAAAACCCTAATTGGACAAGATTAAGTGTAGGGAGGACGAAAATGACGTAAATATTCGTCCAATGACACAAAAACACCAATTGGATGCACAAGATTGGTTAAAAACCGTAATTTGACAAGATAAAGTGTCGGGAGGACGAAAATGACCTAAATGATCTTCCAATGACACAAAACACCTATTGGATGCACAAGATTGGTTAAAAACCCAAATTGGACAAGATTAAGTGTAGGGAGGACGAAAATGACCTAAATGTTCATCCAATGACACAAAAACACCAATTGGATGCACAAGATTGGTTAGAAACCCTAATTGGATAAGATAAAGTGTAGGGAGGACGAAAATGACCTAAATGTTCATCCAATGACACAAAACACCTATTGGATGCACAAGATTGGTTAAAAATCCTAATTGGACAATAATTATCCTAGGGAGGACGAAAATGACCTAATTGTTCATCCAATTACACAAAAACACCAACTGGATGCACAAGATTGGTTAGAAACCGTAAATTGACAAGATAAAGTGTCGGGAGGACGAAAATGACCTAAATGATCTTCCAATGACACAAAACACCTATTGGATGCACAAGATTGGTTAAAAACCCAAATTGGACAAGATTAAGTGTAGGGAGGACGAAAATGACCTAAATGTTCATCCAATGACACAAAAACACCAATTGGATGCACAAGATTGGTTAGAAACCCTAATTGGATAAGATAAAGTGTAGGGAGGACGAAAATGACCTAAATGTTCATCCAATGACACAAAACACCTATTGGATGCACAAGATTGGTCAAAAACTCTAATTGGACAAGATTAAGTGTAAGGAGCACGAAAATGACCTACATATTCATCCAATGACACAAAGCACCTATTGGATGCACAAGATTGGTTAAAAACCCTAATTGGATAAGAATTAGCCTAGGGAGGACGAAAATGACCTAAATGTTCATCCAATGACACAAAACACCTATTGGATGCACAAGATTGGTTAAAAACGCTAATTGGACAAGAATTAGCCTAGGGAGGACGAAAATGACCTAATTGCTCATCCAATGACACAAAAACACCAACTAGATGAACAAGATTGGTTAGAAACCCTAATTGGACAAGAATTATCCTAGGGAGGACGAAAATGACCTAATTGTTCATCGAACTACACAAAAACACCAATTGGATGCACAAGATTGGTTTGAAACCCTAATTGGATAAGATAAAATGTAGGGAGGACGAAAATGACCTAAATGTTCATCCAATGACACAAAACACCTATTGGATGCACAAGATTGGTTAAAAACCCTAATTGGACAAGATTAAGTGTAGGGAGGACGAAAATGACGTAAATATTCGTCCAATGATACAAAACACCTATTGGATGCACAAGATTGATTAAAAACCCTAATTGGACTATAATTATCCTAGGGAGGACGAAAATGACCTAATTGTTCATCCAATTACACAAAAACACCAATTGGATGCACAAGATTGGTTAGAAACCGTAATTTGACAAGATAAAGTGTCGGGAGGACGAAAATGACCTAAATGATCTTCCAATGACACAAAACACCTATTGGATTCACAAGATTGGTTAAAAACCCAAATTGGACAAGATTAAGTGTAGGGAGGACGAAAATGACCTAAATGTTCATCCAATGACACAAAAACACCAATTGGATGCACAAGATTGGTTAGAAACCCTAATTGGATAAGATAAAGTGTAGGGAGGACGAAAATGACCTAAATGTTCATCCAATGACACAAAACACCTATTGGATGCACAAGGTTGGTCAAAAACCCTAATTGGACAAGATTAAGTGTAAGGAGGACGAAAATGACCTAAATATTCATCCAATGACACAAAGCACCTATTGGATGCACAAGATTGGTTAAAAACCCTAATTGGATAAGAATTAGCCTAGGGAGGACGAAAATGACCTAAATGTTCATCCAATGACACAAAACACCTATTGGATGCACAAGATTGGTTAAAAATCCTAATTGGACAAAAATTATCCTAGGGAGGACGAAAATGACCTAATTGTTCATCCAATGACACAAACACAGCTATTGCATGCACAAGATTGGATAGAAACCCTAATTGGACAAGGTTAAGTTTAGGGAGGATAAAAATGACCTAATTGCTCGTCCAATGACACAAAAACACGAACTGGATGAACAAGATTGGTTAGAAACCCTAATTGGACAAGATCAAATGTAGGGAGGACGAAAATGACCTAAATGTTCATCCAATGACCCAAAACACCTATTGGATGCACAAGATTGGTTAAAAACCCAAATTGGACAAGATTAAGTGTAGGGAGGACGAAAATGACCTAAATGTTCATCCAATGACACAAAACACCTATTGGATGCACAAGATTGGTTAAAAACGCTAATTGGACAAGAATTAGCCTAGGGAGGACGAAAATGACCTAATTGCTCATCCAATGACACAAAAACACCAACTGGATGAACAAGATTGGTTAGAAACCCTAATTGGACAAGATCAAATGTAGGGAGGACGAAAATGACCTAAATGTTCATCCAATGACCCAAAATACCTATTGGATGCACAAGATTGGTTAAAAACCCTAATTGGACAAGATTAAGTGTAAGGAGGACGAAAATGACCTAAATATTCATCCAATGACACAAAGCACCTATTGGATGCACAAGATTGGTTAAAAACCCTAATTGGATAAGAATTAGCCTAGGGAGGACGAAAATGACCTAAATGTTCATCCAATGACACAAAACACCTATTGGATGCACAAGATTGGTTAAAAACGCTAATTGGACAAGATTTAGCCTAGGGAGGACGAAAACGACCTAATTGCTCATCCAATGACACAAAAACACCAACTAGATGAACAAGATTGGTTAGAAACCCTAATTGGACAAGATCAAATGTAGGGAGGACGAAAATGACCTAAATGTTCATCCAATGACCCAAAATACCTATTGGATGCAAAAGATTGGTTAAAAACCCTAATTGGACAAGATTAAGTGTAAGGAGGACGAAAATGACCTAAATATTCATCCAATGACACAAAGCACCTATTGGATGCACAAGATTGGTTAAAAACCCTAATTGGATAAGAATTAGCCTAGGGAGGACGAAAATGACCTAAATGTTCATCCAATGACACAAAACACCTATTGGATGCACAAGATTGGTTAAAAACGCTAATTGGACAAGAATTAGCCTAGGGAGGACGAAAATGACCTAATTGCTCATCCAATGACACAAAAACACCAACTGGATGAACAAGATTGGTTAGAAACCCTAATTGGACAACAATTATCCTAGGGAGGACGAAAATGACCTAATTGTTCATCGAACTACACAAAAACACCAATTGGATGCACAAGATTGGTTTGAAACCCTAATTGGATAAGATAAAATGTAGGGAGGACGAAAATGACCTAAATGTTCATCCAATGACACAAAACACCTATTGGATGCACAAGATTGGTTAAAAACCCTAATTGGACAAGATTAAGTGTAGGGAGGACGAAAATGACGTAAATATTCGTCCAATGATACAAAACACCTATTGGATGCACAAGATTGATTAAAAACCCTAATTGGACTATAATTATCCTAGGGAGGACGAAAATGACCTAATTGTTCATCCAATTACACAAAAACACCAATTGGATGCACAAGATTGGTTAGAAACCGTAATTT
>JBBPBS010001034.1:0-29350 GCA_037974835.1 Cicer judaicum
CTATTGGATGCACAAGATTGGTTAAAAACCCTAATTGGACAAGAATTAGCCTACGGATGATGAAAATGAATTAATTGTTCATCCAATGACACAAAACACCTATTGGATGCACAAGCTTGGTTAAAAACCTTAATTGGACAAGAATAAGCCTAGGGAGGTCAAAAATGACCTAATTGTTCATCCAATGACACAAAAACACCTATTGGATGCACAAGGTTGGTTAGAAACCCTAATTGGACAAGATTAAGTTTAGGCAGGTCAAAAATGATCTAATTGTTCATCCAATGACACAAACACCTATTGGATGCACAAGATAGGTTAGAAACCCTAATTGGACAAGATTATGTTTAGGGAGGTCGAAAATGACCAAATTGTTCATCCAATAAAACAAACACAACTATTGGATGCAGAAGATTGGTTAAAAACCCTAATTGCAAGAGATTTAGCCGACGGATGATGAAAATGACCTAATTGTTCATCCAATGACACAAACACAACTATTGGATGCACAAGATTGGTTAGAAACCCTAATTGGACAAGATTAAGTGTAGGGAGGACGAAGATGACCTAAATATTCATCCAATGACACAAAACACCTATTGGATGCACAAGATTGGTTAAAAACCTTAATTGGACAAGAATAAGCCTAGGGAGGTCAAAAATGACCTAATTTTTCATCCAATGACACAAAAACACCTATTGGATGCACAAGGTTGGTTAGAAACCCTAATTGGACATGATTAAGTTTAGGGAGGTCAAAAATGACCTAATTGTTCATCCAATGACACAAACACAACATTTGGATACACATGATTGGTTAGAAACCCTAATTGGACAAGATTAAGTTTAGGGAGGTCGAAAATGACCTAATTGTTCATCCAATGACACAAACACAACTATTGGATGCACAAGATTGGTTAAAAACCCTAATTGGACAAGAATTAGCCTAAGGATGATGAAAATGACCTAATTGTTCATCCAATGACACAAAACACCTATTGGATGCATAAGCTTGGTTAAAAACCTTAATTGGACAAGAATAAGCCTAGGGAGGTCAAAAATGACCTAATTGTTCATCCAATGACACCAAAACACCTATTGGATGCACAAGGTTGGTTAGAAACCCTAATTGGACAAGATTAAGTTTAGGGAGGTCAAAAATTACCTAATTGTTCATCCAATGACACAAACACAACTATTGGATGCACATGATTGGTTAGAAACCCTAATTGGACAGTATTAAGTTTAGGGAGGTCGAAAATGACCTAATTGTTCATCCAATGACACAAACACAACTATTGGATGCACAAGATTGGTTAAAAACCCTAATTGGACAAGAATTAGCCTACGGATGATGAAAATGACCTAATTGTTCATCCAATGACACAAAATCACCTATTGGATGCACAAGGTTGGTTAAAAACCCTAATTGGACAAGAATTAGCCTAGGGAGGACGAAAATGACATAATTGTTCATCCAATGACACAAAAACACCTATTGGATGCACAAGATAGGTTAGAAACCCTAATTGGACAAGATTATGTTTAGGGAGGTCGAAAATGACCAAATTGTTCATCCAATGAAACAAACACAACTATTGGATGCACAAGATTGGTTAAAAACCCTAATTGGAAGAGAATTAGCCGACTGATGATGAAAATGACCTAATTGTTCATCCAATGACACAAACACAACTATTGGATGCACAAGATTGGTTAGAAACCCTAATTGGACAAGATTAAGTGTAGGGAGGACGAAGATGGCCTAAATATTCATCCAATGACACAAAACACCTATTGGATGCACAAGATTGGTTAAAAACCTTAATTGGACAAGAATAAGCCTAAGGAGGTCAAAAAAGACCTAATTGTTCATCCAATGACACAAAAACACCTATTGGATGCACAAGGTTGGTTAGAAACCCTAATTGGACAAGATTAAGTTTAGGGAGGTCAAAAATGATCTAATTGTTCATCCAATGACACAAACACCTATTGGATGCACAAGATAGGTTAGAAACCCTAATTGGACAAGATTATGTTTAGGGAGGTCGAAAATGACCAAATTGTTCATCCAATGAAACAAACACAACTATTGGATGCACAAGATTGGTTAAAAACCCTAATTGCAAGAGATTTAGCCGACGGATGATGAAAATGACCTAATTGTTCATCCAATGACACAAACACACCTATTGGATGCACAAGATTGGTTAGAAACCCTAATTGGACAAGATTAAGTGTAGGGAGGACGAAGATGACCTAAATATTCATCCAATGACACAAAACACCTATTGGATGCACAAGATTGGTTAAAAACCTTAATTGGACAAGAATAAGCCTAGGGAGGTCAAAAATGACCTAATTGTTCATCCAATGACACAAAAACACCTATTGGATGCACAAGATAGGTTAGAAACCCTAATTGGACAAGATTATGTTTAGGGAGGTCGAAAATGACCAAATTGTTCATCCAATGAAACAAACACAACTATTGGATGCACAAGATTGGTTAAAAACCCTAATTGGAAGAGAATTAGCCGACGGATGATGAAAATGACCTAATTGTTCATCCAATGACACAAACACAACTATTGGATGCACAAGATTGGTTAGAAACCCTAATTGGACAAGATTAAGTGTAGGGAGGACGAAGATGGCCTAAATATTCATCCAATGACACAAAACACCTATTGGATGCACAAGATTGGTTAAAAACCTTAATTGGACAAGAATAAGCCTAGGGAGGTCAAAAAAGACCTAATTGTTCATCCAATGACACAAAAACACCTATTGGATGCACAAGGTTGGTTAGAAACCCTAATTGGACAAGATTAAGTTTAGGGAGGTCAAAAATGACCTAATTGTTCATCCAATGACACAAACACAGCTATTGGATGCACATGATTGGTTAGAAACCCTAATTGGACAAGAATTAGCCTAAGGATGATGAAAATGAATTAATTGTTCATCCAATGACACAAAAAACCTATTGGATGCACAAGCTTGGTTAAAAACCCTAATTGGACAAGAATTAGCCTACGGATGATGAAAATGACCTAATTGTTCATCCAATGACACAAAAACACCTATTGGATGCACAAGGTTGGTTAAAAACCCTAATTGGACAAGAATTAGCCTAGGGAGGACGAAAATGACATAATTGTTCATCTAATGACACAAAAACACCTATTGGATGCACAAGATAGGTTAGAAACCCTAATTGGACAAGATTATGTTTAGGGAGGTCGAAAATGACCAATGAAACAAACACAACTATTGGATGCACAAGATTGGTTAAAAACCCTAATTGGACAAGAATTAGCCTACGGATGATGAAAATGACCTAAATGTTCATCCAATGACACAAACACAACTATTGGATGCACAAGATTGGTTAGAAACCCGAATTGGACAAGATAAAGTGTAGGGAGGACGAAAATGACCTAAATGTTCATCCAATGACATAACACCTATTGGATGCACAAGATTGGTTAAAAACCCTAATTGGACAAGAATTAGCCTACGGATGATGAAAATGACCTAATTGTTCATCCAATGACACAAAAACACCTATTGGATGCACTAGATTGGTTAAAAACCATAATTGGACAAGATTACATGTAGGGACGGCGAAAATGATCTAAATATTCATCTAATGACACAAAAACACCTATTGGATGCACAAGATTGGTTAAAAACCCTAATTGGACAAGATTAAGTTTAGGGAGGTCGAAAATGACCTAATTGTTCATCCAATGATACAAACACAACTATTGGATGCACATGATTGGTTAGAAACCCTAATTGGACAAGATTAAGTTTAGGGAGGTCGAAAATGACCTAATTGTTCATCCAATGACACAAACACAACTATTGGATGCACAAGATTGGTTAAAAACCCTAATTGGACAAGAATTAGCCTACGGATGATGAAAATGATTTAATTGTTCATCCAATGACACAAAACACCTATTGGATGGACAAGCTTGGTTAAAAACCTTAATTGGACAAGAATAAGCCTAGGGAGGTCAAAAATGACCTAATTGTTCATCCAATGACACAAAAACACCTATTGGATGCACAAGGTTGGTTAGAAACCCTAATTGGACAAGATTAAGTTTAGGGAGGTCAAAAATGACCTAATTGTTCATCCAATGACACAAACACAACTATTGGATGCACATGATTGGTTAGAAACCCTAATTGGACAAGATTAAGTTTAGGGAGGTCGAAAATGACCTAATTGTTCATCCAATGACACAAACACAACTATTGGATGCACAAGATTGGTTAAAAACCCTAATTGGACAAGAATTAGCCTACGGATGATGAAAATAACCTAATTGTTCATCCAATGACACAAAAACACCTATTGGATGCACAAGGTTGGTTAAAAACCCTAATTGGACAAGAATTAGCCTAGGGAGGACGAAAATGACATAATTGTTCATCCAATGACACAAAAACACCTATTGGATGCACCAGATAGGTTAGAAACCCTAATTGGACAAGATTATGTTTAGGGAGGTCGAAAATGACCAAATTGTTCATCCAATGAAACAAACACAACTATTGGATGCACAAGATTGGTTAAAAACCCTAATTGGACAAGAATTAGCCTACGGATGATGAAAATGACCTAATTGTTCATCCAATGACACAAACACCTATTGGATGCACAAGATTGGTTAGAAACCCTAATTGGACAAGCATAAGCCTAGGGAGGATGAAGATGACCTAAATGTTCATCCAATGACACAAACACAACTATTGGATGCACAAGATTGGTTAGAAACCCGAATTGGACAAGATAAAGTGTATGGAGGACGAAAATGACCTAAATGTTCATCCAATGACATAACACCTATTGGATGCACAAGATTGGTTAAAAACCCTAATTGGACAAGAATTAGCCTACGGATGATGAAAATGACCTAATTGTTCATCCAATGACACAAAAACACCTATTGGATGCACAAGATTGGTTAGAAACCATAATTGGACAAGATAAAGTGTAGGGAGGACGAAAATGATCTAAATGTTCATCCAATGACATAACACCTATTGGATGCACAAGATTGGTTAAAAACCCTAATTGGACAAGAATTAGCCTACGGATGATGAAAATGACCTAATTGTTCATCCAATGACACAAAAACACCTATTGGATGCACAAGGTTGGTTAAAAACCCTAATTGGACAAGAATTAGCCTAGGGAGGACGAAAATGACCTAATTGTTCATCCAATGACACAAAAACACCTATTGGATGCACAAGGTTGGTTAAAAACCCTAATTGGACAAGAATTAGCCTAGGGAGGACGAAAATGACATAATTGTTCATCCAATGACACAAAAACACCTATTGGATGCACAAGATAGGTTAGAAACCCTAATTGGACAAGATTATGTTTAGGGAGGTCGAAAATGACCAAATTGTTCATCCAATGAAACAAACACAACTATTGGATGCAGAAGATTGGTTAAAAACCCTAATTGGACAAGAATTAGCCTACGGATGATGAAAATGACCTAATTGTTCATCCAATGACACAAAACACCTATTGGATGCACAAGCTTGGTTAAAAACCTTAATTGGACAAGAATAAGCCTAGGGAGGTCAAAAATGACCTAATTGTTCATCCAATGACACAAAAACACCTATTGGATGCACAAGGTTGGTTAGAAACCCTAATTGGACAAGATTAAGTGTAGGGAGGTCAAAAATGACCTAATTGTTCATCCAATGACACAAACACAACTATTGGATGCACATGATTGGTTAGAAACCCTAATTGGACAAGATTAAGTTTAGGGAGGTCGAAAATGACCTAATTGTTCATCCAATGACACAAACACAACTATTGGATGCACAAGATTGGTTAAAAACCCTAATTGGACAAGAATTAGCCTACGGATGATGAAAATGACCTAAATGTTCATCCAATGACACAAACACAACTATTGGATGGACAAGATTGGTTAGAAACCCGAATTGGACAAGATAAAGTGTAGGGAGGACGAAAATGACCTAAATGTTCATCCAATGACATAACACCTATTGGATGCACAAGATTGGTTAAAAACCCTAATTGGACAAGAATTAGCCTACGGATGATGAAAATGACCTAATTGTGCATCCAATGACACAAAAACACCTATTGGATGCACAAGATTGGTTTGAAACGCTAATTGGACAAGCATAAGCCTAGGGATGATGAAAATGACCTAAATGTTCATCCAATGACGCAAACACAACTATTGGATGCACAAGATTGGTTAGAAACCCGAATTGGACAAGATAAAGTGTAGGGAGGACGAAAATGACCTGAATGTTCATCCAATGACACAACACCTATTGGATGCACAAGATTGGTTAAAAACCCTAATTGGACAAGATTAAGTGTAGGGAGGTTGAAAATGACCTAAATATTCATCCAATGACACAAAAACACCTATTGGATGCACTAGATTGGTTAAAAACCATAATTGGACAAGATTACGTGTAGGGAGGGCGAAAATGATCTAAATATTCATCCAATGACACAAAAACACCTATTGGATGCACAAGAGTGGTTAAAAACCCTAATTTGACAAGATTAAGTTTAGGAAGGTCGAAAATGACCTAATTGTTCATCCAATGACACAAACACAACTATTGGATGCACAAGATTGGTTAGAAACCCTAATTGGACAAGATTAAGTGTAGGGAGGACGAAGATGACCTAAATATTCATCCAATGACACAAAACACCTATTGGATGCACAAGATTGGTTAAAAACTTTAATTGGACAAGAATAAGCCTAGGGAGGTCAAAAATGACCTAATTGTTCATCCAATGATACAAAAACACCTATTGGATGCACAAGGTTGGTTAGAAACCCTAATTGGACAAGATTAAGTTTAGGGAGGTCAAAAATGACCTAATTGTTCATCCAATGACACAAACACAACTATTGGATGCACATGATTGGTTAGAAACCCTAATTGGACAAGATTAAGTTTAGGGAGGTCGAAAATGACCTAATTGTTCATCCAATGACACAAACACAACTATTGGATGCACAAGATTGGTTAAAAACCCTAATTGGACAAGAATTAGCCTACGGATGATGAAAATGACTTAATTGTTCATCCAATGACACAAAACACCTATTGGATGGACAAGCTTGGTTAAAAACCTTAATTGGACAAGAATAAGCCTAGGGAGGTCAAAAATGACCTAATTGTTCATCCAATGACACAAAAACACCTATTGGATGCACAAGGTTGGTTAGAAACCCTAATTGGACAAGATTAAGTTTAGGGAGGTCAAAAATGACCTAATTGTTCATCCAATGACACAAACATAACTATTGGATGCACATGATTGGTTAGAAACCCTAATTGGACAAGATTAAGTTTAGGGAGGTTGAAAATGACCTAATTGTTCATCCAATGACACAAACACAACTATTGGATGCACAAGATTGGTTAAAGACCCTAATTGGACAAGAATTAGCCTACGGATGATGAAAATGACCTAATTGTTCATCCAATGACACAAAAACACCTATTGGATGCACAAGGTTGGTTAAAAATCCTAATTGGACAAGAATTAGCCTACGGATGATGAAAATGACCTAATTGTTCATCCAATGACACAAAACACCTATTGGATGCACAAGCTTGGTTAAAAACCTTAATTGGACAAGAATAAGCCTAGGGAGGTCAAAAATGACCTAATTGTTCATCCAATGACACAAAACACCTATTGGATGCACAAGCTTGGTTAAAAACCTTAATTGGACAAGAATAAGCCTAGGGAGGTCAAAAATGACCTAATTGTTCATCCAATAACACAAAAACACCTATTGGATGCACAAGGTTGGTTAGAAACCCTAATTGGAGAAGATTAAGTTTAGCGATGTCAAAAATAACCTAATTGTTCATCCTATGACACAAACACAACTATTGGATGCACATGATTGGTTAGAAACCCTAATTGGACAAGATTAAGTTTAGAGAGGTCGAAAATGACCTAATTGTTCATCCAATGAAACAAACACAACTATTGGATGCACAAGATTGGTTAAAAACCCTAATTGGAAGAGAATTAGCCGACGGATGATGAAAATGACCTAATTGTTCATCCAATGACACAAACACAACTATTGGATGCACAAGATTGGTTAGAAACCCTAATTGGACAAGATTAAGTGTAGGGAGGACGAAGATGACCTAAATATTCATCCAATGACACAAAACACCTATTGGATGCACAAGATTGGTTAAAAACCTTAATTGGACAAGAATAAGCCTAGGGAGGTCAAAAATGACCTAATTGTTCATCCAATGACACAAACACAACTATTGGATGCACATGATTGGTTAGAAACCCTAATTGGACAAGATTAAGTTTAGGGAGGTCGAAAATGACCTAATTGTTCATCCAATGACACAAACACAACTATTGGATGATCAAGATTGGTTAAAAACCCTAATTGGAAGAGAATTAGCCGACGGATGATGAAAATGACCTAATTGTTCATCCAATGACACAAACACAACTATTGGATGCACAAGATTGGTTAGAAACCCTAATTGGACAAGATTAAGTGTAGGGAGGACGAAGATGACCTAAATATTCATCCAATGACACAAAACACCTATTGGATGCACAAGATTGGTTAAAAACCTTAATTGGACAAGAATAAGCCTAGGGAGGTCAAAAATGACCTAATTGTTCATCCAACGACACAAACACAACTATTGGATGCACATGATTGGTTAGAAACCCTAATTGGACAAGATTAAGTTTAGGGAGGTCGAAAATGACCTAATTGTTCATCCAATGAAACAAACACAACTATTGGATGCACAAGATTGGTTAAAAACCCTAATTGGAAGAGAATTAGCCGACGGATGATGAAAATGACCTAATTGTTCATCCAATGACACAAACACAACTATTGGATGCACAAGATTGGTTAGAAACCCTAATTGGACAAGATTAAGTGTAGGGAGGACGAAGATGACCTAAATATTCATCCAATGACACAAAACACCTATTGGATGCACAAGATTGGTTAAAAACCGTAATTGGACAAGAATAAGCCTAGGGAGGTCAAAAAAGACCTAATTGTTCATCCAATGACACAAAAACACCTATTGGATGCACAAGGTTGGTTAGAAACCCTAATTGGAAAAGATTAAGTTTAGGGAGGTCAAAAATGACCTAATTGTTCATCCAATGACACAAACACAACTATTGGATGCACATGATTGGTTAGAAACCCTAATTGGACAAGAATTAGCCTAAGGATGATGAAAATGAATTAATTGTTCATCCAATGACACAAAACACCTATTGGATGCACAAGCTTGGTTAAAAACCCTAATTGGACAAGAATTAGCCTAGGGAGGACGAAAATGACATAATTGTTCATCCAATGACACAAAAACACCTATTGGATGCACAAGATAGGTTAGAAACCCTAATTGGACAAGATTATGTTTAGGGAGGTCGAAAATGACCAATGAAACAAACACAACTATTGGATGCACAAGATTGGTTAAAAACCCTAATTGGACAAGAATTAGCCTACGGATGATGAAAATGACCTAAATGTTCATCCAATGACACAAACACAACTATTGGATGCACAAGATTGGTTAGAAACCCGAATTGGACAAGATAAAGTGTAGGGAGGACGAAAATGACCTAAATGTTCATCCAATGACATAACACCTATTGGATGCACAAGATTGGTTAAAAACCCTAATTGGACAAGAATTAGCCTACGGATGATGAAAATGACCTAATTGTGCATCCAATGACACAAAAACACCTATTGGATGCACAAGATTGGTTTGAAACGCTAATTGGACAAGCATAAGCCTAGGGATGATGAAAATGACCTAAATGTTCATCCAATGACGCAAACACAACTATTGGATGCACAAGATTGGTTAGAAACCCGAATTGGACAAGATAAAGTGTAGGGAGGACGAAAATGACCTGAATGTTCATCCAATGACACAACACCTATTGGATGCACAAGATTGGTTAAAAACCCTAATTGGACAAGATTAAGTGTAGGGAGGTTGAAAATGACCTAAATATTCATCCAATGACACAAAAACACCAATTGGATGCACTAGATTGGTTAAAAACCATATTTGGACAAGATTACGTGTAGGGAGGGCGAAAATGATCTAAATATTCATCCAATGACACAAAAACACCTATTGGATGCACAAGATTGTTTAAAAACCCTAATTGGACAAGATTAAGTTTAGGAAGGTCGAAAATGACCTAATTGTTCATCCAATGACACAAACACAACTATTGGATGCACAAGATTGGTTAGAAACCCTAATTGGACAAGGTTAAGTGTAGGGAGCACGAAGATGACCTAAATATTCATCCAATGACACAAAACACCTATTGGATGCACAAGATTGGTTAAAAACCTTAATTGGACAAGAATAAGCCTAAGGAGGTCAAAAATGACCTAATTGTTCATCCAATGACACAAAAACACCTATTGGATGCACAAGGTTGGTTAGAAACCCTAATTGGACAAGATTAAGTTTAGGGAGGTCAAAAATGACCTAATTGTTCATCCAATGACACAAACACAACTATTGGATGCACATGATTGGTTAGAAACCCTAATTGGACAAGATTAAGTTTAGGGAGGTCGAAAATGACCTAATTGTTCATTCAATGACACAAACACAACTATTGGATGCACAAGATTGGTTAAAAACCCTAATTGGACAAGAATTAGCCTACGGATGATGAAAATGACCTAATTGTTCATCCAATGACACAAAAACACCTATTGGATGCACAACATTGGTTAAAAACCCTAATTGGACAAGAATTAGCCTAGGGAGGACGCAAATGACATAATTGTTCATCCAATAACACAAAAACACCTATTGGATGCACAAGATAGGTTAGAAACCCTAATTGGACAAGATTAGGTTTAGGGAGGTCGAAAATGACCAAATTGTTCATCCAATGAAACAAACACAACTATTGGATGCACAAGATTGGTTAAAAACCCTAATTGTTCATCCAATGAAACAAAAACACCTATTGGATGCATAAGATTGGTTAGAAACCCTAATTGGACAAGCATAAGCCTAGGGAGGATGAAGATGACCTAAATGTTCATCCAATGACACAAACACAACTATTGGATGCACAAGATTGGTTAGAAACCCGAATTGGACAAGATAAAGTGTAGGGAGGACGAAAATGACCTAAATGTTCATCCAATGACATAACACCTATTGGATGCACAAGATTGGTTAAAAACCCTAATTGGACAAGAATTAGCCTACGGATGATGAAAATGACCTAATTGTTCATCCAATGACACAAAAACACCTATTGGATGCACAACATTGGTTAAAAACCCTAATTGGACAAGAATTAGCCTAGGGAGGATGCAAATGACATAATTGTTCATCCAATGACACAAAAACACCTATCGGATGCACAAGATAGGTTAGAAACCCTAATTGGACAAGATTATGTTTAGGGAGGTCGAAAATGACCAAATTGTTCATCCAATGAAACAAACACAACTATTGGATGCACAAGATTAGTTAAAAACCCTAATTGGACAAGAATTAGCCTACGGATGATGAAAATGACCTAATTGTTCATCCAATGACACAAAAACACCTATTGGATGCACAAGATTGGTTAGAAACCCTAATTGGACAAGCATAAGCCTAGGGAGGATGAAGATGACCTAAATGTTCATCCAATGACACAAACACAACTATTGGATGCACAAGATTGGTTAGAAACCCGAATTGGACAAGATAAAGTGTATGGAGGACGAAAATGACCTAAATGTTCATCCAATGACATAACACCTATTGGATGCACAAGATTGGTTAAAAACCCTAATTGGACAAGAATTAGCCTACGGATGATGAAAATGACCTAATTGTTCATCCAATGACACAAAAACACCTATTGGATGCACAAGATTGGTTAGAAACCATAATTGGACAAGATAAAGTGTAGGGAGGACGAAAATGATCTAAATGTTCATCCAATGACATAACACCTATTGGATGCACAAGATTGGTTAAAAACCCTAATTGGACAAGAATTAGCCTACGGATGATGAAAATGACCTAATTGTTCATCCAATGACACAAAAACACCTATTGGATGCACAAGATTGGTTAGAAACCCGAATTGGACAAGATAAAGTGTAGGGAGGACGAAAATGACCTAAATGTTCATCCAATGACATAACACCTATTGGATGCACAAGATTGGTTAAAAACCCTAATTGGACAAGAATTAGCCTACGGATGATGAAAATGACCTAATTGTTCATCCAATGACACAAAAACACCTATTGGATGCACAAGATTGGTTAGAAACCCTAATTGGACAAGCATAAGCCTAGGGATGATGAAAATGACCTAAATGTTCATCCAATGACACAAACACAACTATTGGATGCACAAGATTGGTTAAAAACCCTAATTGGACAAGAATTAGCCTACGGATGATGAAAATGACCTAAATGTTCATCCAATGACACAAACACAACTATTGGATGGACAAGATTGGTTAGAAACCCGAATTGGACAAGATAAAGTGTAGGGAGGACGAAAATGACCTAAATGTTCATCCAATGACACAACACCTATTGGATGCACAAGATTGGTTAAAAACCCTAATTGGACAAGATTAAGTGTAGGGAGGTTGAAAATGACCTAAATATTCATCCAATGACACAAAAACACCTATTGGATGCACTAGATTGGTTAAAAACCATAATTGGACAAGATTACGTGTAGGGAGGGCGAAAATGATCTAAATATTCATCCAATGACACAAAAACACCTATTGGATGCACAAGATTGTTTAAAAACCCTAATTGGACAAGATTAAGTTTAGGGATGACCTAATTGTTCATCCAATGACACAAACACAACTATTGGATGCACATGATTGGTTAGAAACCCTAATTGGACAAGATTAAGTTTAGGGAGGTCGAAAATGACCTAATTATTCATCCAATGACACAAACACAACTATTGGATGCATAAGATTGGTTAAAAACCCTAATTGGACAAGAATTAGCCTACGGATGATGAAAATGACCTAATTGTTCATCCAATGACACAAAAACACCTATTGGATGCACAACATTGGTTAAAAACCCTAATTGGACAAGAATTAGCCTAGGGAGGACGCAAATGACATAATTGTTCATCCAATGACACAAAAACACCTATTGGATGCACAAGGTTGGTTAGAAACCCTAATTGGACAAGATTAAGTTTAGGGAGGTCAAAAATGACCTAATTGTTCATCCAATGACAGAAACACAACTATTGGATGCACATGGTTGGTTAGAAACCCTAATTGGACAAGATTAAGTTTAGGGAGGTCGAAAATGACCTAATTATTCATCCAATGACACAAACACAACTATTGGATGCATAAGATTGGTTAAAAACCCTAATTGGACAAGAATTAGCCTACGGATGATGAAAATGACCTAATTGTTCATCCAATGACACAAAAACACCTATTGGATGCACAACATTGGTTAAAAACCCTAATTGGACAAGAATTAGCCTAGGGAGGACGCAAATGACATAATTGTTCATCCAATGACACAAAAACACCTATTGGATGCACAAGATAGGTTAGAAACCCTAATTGGACAAGATTAAGTTTAGGGAGGTCGAAAATGACCAAATTGTTCATCCAATGAAACAAACACAACTATTGGATGCACAAGATTAGTTAAAAACCCTAATTGGACAAGAATTAGCCTACGGATGATGAAAATGACCTAATTGTTCATCCAATGACACAAAAACACCTATTGGATGCACAAGATTGGTTAGAAACCATAATTGGACAAGCATAAGCCTAGGGATGATGAAAATGACCTAAATGTTCATCCAATGACACAACACCTATTGGATGCACAAGATTGGTTAAAAACCCTAATTGGACAAGATTAAGTGTAGGGAGGTTGAAAATGACCTAGATATTCATCCAATGACACAAAAACACCTATTGGATGCACTAGATTGGTTAAAAACCATAATTGGACAAGATTACGTGTAGGGAGGGCGAAAATGATCTAAATATTCATCCAATGACACAAAAACACCTATTGGATGCACAAGATTGTTTAAAAACCCTAATTGGACAAGATTAAGTTTAGAAAGGTCGAAAATGACCTAATTGTTCATCCAATGACACAAACACAACTATTGGATGCACATGATTGGTTAGAAACCCTAATTGGACAAGATTAAGTTTAGGGAGGTCGAAAATGACCTAATTGTTCGTCCAATGACACAAACACAGCTATTGGATGCACATGATTGGTTAGAAACCCTTATTGGACAAGAATTAGCCTAAGGATGATGAAAATGAATTAATTGTTCATCCAATGACACAAAAACACCTATTGGATGCACAACATTGGTTAAAAACCCTAATTGGACAAGAATGAGCCTAGGGAGGACGCAAATGACATAATTGTTCATCCAATGACACAAAAACACCTATTGGATGCACAAGATAGGTTAGAAACCCTAATTGGACAAGTTTATGTTTAGGGAGGTCGAAAATGACCAAATTGTTCATCCAATGAAACAAACACAACTATTGGATGCACAAGATTAGTTAAAAACCCTAATTGGACAAGAATTAGCCTACGGATGATGAAAATGACCTAATTGTTCATCCAATGACACAAAAACACCTATTGGATGCACAAGATTGGTTAGAAACCCTAATTGGACAAGCATAAGCCTAGGGAGGATGAAGATGACCTAAATCTACATCCAATGACACAAACACAACTATTGGATGCACAAGATTGGTTAGAAACCCGAATTGGACAAGATAAAGTGTAGGGAGGACGAAAATGACCTAAATGATCATCCAATGACATAACACCTATTGGATGCACAAGATTGGTTAAAAACCCTAATTGGACAAGAATTAGCCTACGGATGATGAAAATGACCTAATTGTTCATCCAATGACACAAAAACACCTATTGGATGCACAAGATTGGTTAGAAACCATAATTGGACAAGCATAAGCCTTGGGATGATGAAAATGACCTAAATGTTCATCCAATGACTCAACACCTATTGGATGCACAAGATTGGTTAAAAACCCTAATTGGACAAGATTAAGTGTAGGGAGGTTGAAAATGACCTAGATATTCATCCAATGACACAAAAACAACTATTGGATGCACTAGATTGGTTAAAAACCATAATTGGACAAGATTACGTGTAGGGAGGGCGAAAATGATCTAAATATTCATCCAATGACACAAAAACACCTATTGGATGCACAAGATTGTTTAAAAACCCTAATTGGACAAGATTAAGTTTAGGGATGACCTAATTGTTCATCCAATGACACAAACACAACTATTGGATGCACATGATTGGTTAGAAACCCTAATTGGACAAGATTAAGTTTAGGGAGGTCGAAAATGACCTAATTATTCATCCAATGACACAAACACAACTATTGGATGCATAAGATTGGTTAAAAACCCTAATTGGACAAGAATTAGCCTACGGATGATGAAAATGACCTAATTGTTCATCCAATGACACAAAAACACCTATTGGATGCACAACATTGGTTAAAAACCCTAATTGGACAAGAATTAGCCTAGGGAGGACGCAAATGACATAATTGTTCATCCAATGACACAAAAACACCTATTGGATGCACAAGATAGGTTAGAAACCCTAATTGGACAAGATTATGTTTAGGGAGGTCGAAAATGACCAAATTGTTCATCCAATGACACAAACACAACTATTGGATGCACATGATTGGTTAGAAACCCTAATTGGACAAGATTAAGTTTAGGGAGGTCGAAAATGACCTAATTGTTCATCCAATGACACAAACACAACTGTTGGATGCACAAGATTGGTTAAAAACCCTAATTGGACAAGAATTAGCCTACGGATGATGAAAATGACCTAATTGTTCATCCAATGACACAAAAACACCTATTGGATGCACAAGGTTGGTTAAAAACCCTAATTGGACAAGAATTAGCCTAGGTAGGACAAAATGACATAATTGTTCATCCAATGACACAAAAACACCTATTGGATGCACAAGGTTGGTTAGAAACCCTAATTGGACAAGATTAAGTTTAGGGAGGTCCAAAATGACCTAATTGTTCATCCAATGACACAAACACAACTATTGGATGCACATGATTGGTTAGAAACCCTAATTGGACAAGATTAAGTTTAGGGAGGTCGAAAATGACCTAATTATTCATCCAATGACACAAACACAACTATTGGATGCATAACATTGGTTAAAAACCCTAATTGGACAAGAATTAGCCTACGGATGATGAAAATGACCTAATTGTTCATCCAATGACACAAAAACACCTATTGGATGCACAACATTGGTTAAAAACCCTAATTGGACAAGAATTAGCCTAGGGAGGACGCAAATGACATAATTGTTCATCCAATGACACAAAAACACCTATTGGATGCACAAGATAGGTTAGAAACCCTAATTGGACAAGATTATGTTTTGGGAGGTCGAAAATGACCAAATTGTTCATCCAATGAAACAAACACAACTATTGGATGCACAAGATTAGTTAAAAACCCTAATTGGACAAGAATTAGCCTACGGATGATGAAAATGACCTAATTGTTCATCCAATGACACAAAAACACCTATTGGATGCACAAGATTGGTTAGAAACCCTAATTGGACAAGCATAAGCCTAGGGAGAATGAAGATGACCTAAATGTTCATCCAATGACACAAACACAACTATTGGATGCACAAGATTGGTTAGAAACCCGAATTGGACAAGATAAAGTGTAGGGAGGACGAAAATGACCTAAATGTTCATCCAATGACATAACACCTATTGGATGCACAAGATTGGTTAAAAACCCTAATTGGACAAGAATTAGCCTACGGATGATGAAAATGACCTAATTGTTCATCCAATGACACAAAAACACCTATTGGATGCACATGATTGGTTAGAAACCATAATTGGACAAGATAAAGTGTAGGGAGGACGAAAATGATCTAAATGTTCATCCAATGACATAACACCTATTGGATGCACAAGATTGGTTAAAAACCCTAATTGGACAAGAATTAGCCTACGGATGATGAAAATGACCTAATTGTTCATCCAATGACACAAAAACACCTATTGGATGCACAAGATTGGTTAGAAACCATAATTGGACAAGCATAAGCCTAGGGATGATGAAAATGACCTAAATGTTCATCCAATGACACAACACCTATTGGATGCACAAGATTGGTTAAAAACCCTAATTGGACAAGATTAAGTGTAGGGAGGTTGAAAATGACCTAGATATTCATCCAATGACACAAAAACACCTATTGGATGCACTAGATTGGTTAAAAACCATAATTGGACAAGATTACGTGTAGGGAGGGCGAAAATGATCTAAATATTCATCCAATGACACAAAAACACCTATTGGATGCACAAGATTGTTTAAAAACCCTAATTGGACAAGATTAAGTTTAGAAAGGTCGAAAATGACCTAATTGTTCATCCAATGACACAAACACAACTATTGGATGCACATGATTGGTTAGAAACCCTAATTGGACAAGATTAAGTTTAGGGAGGTCGAAAATGACCTAATTGTTCGTCCAATGACACAAACACAGCTATTGGATGCACATGATTGGTTAGAAACCCTTATTGGACAAGAATTAGCCTAAGGATGATGAAAATGAATTAATTGTTCATCCAATGACACAAAAACACCTATTGGATGCACAACATTGGTTAAAAACCCTAATTGGACAAGAATGAGCCTAGGGAGGACGCAAATGACATAATTGTTCATCCAATGACACAAAAACACCTATTGGATGCACAAGATAGGTTAGAAACCCTAATTGGACAAGTTTATGTTTAGGGAGGTCGAAAATGACCAAATTGTTCATCCAATGAAACAAACACAACTATTGGATGCACAAGATTAGTTAAAAACCCTAATTGGACAAGAATTAGCCTACGGATGATGAAAATGACCTAATTGTTCATCCAATGACACAAAAACACCTATTGGATGCACAAGATTGGTTAGAAACCCTAATTGGACAAGCATAAGCCTAGGGAGGATGAAAATGACCTAAATGTTCATCCAATGACACAAACACAACTATTGGATGCACAAGATTGGTTAGAAACCCGAATTGGACAAGATAAAGTGTAGGGAGGACGAAAATGACATAATTGTTCATCCAATGACACAAAAACACCTATTGGATGCACAAGATAGGTTAGAAACCCTAATTGGACAATATTATGTTTAGGGAGGTCGAAAATGACCAAATTATTCATCCAATGAAACAAACACAACTATTGGATGCACAAGATTGGTTAAAAACCCTAATTGGACAAGAATTAGCCTACGGATGATGAAAATGACCTAAATGTTCATCCAATGACACAAAAACACCTATTGGATGCACAAGATTGGTTAGAAACCCTAATTGGACAAGCATAAGCCTAGGGAGGATGAAGATGACGTAAATGTTCATCCAATGACACAAACACAACTATTGGATGCACAAGATTGGTTAGAAACCCGAATTGGACAAGATAAAGTGTAGGGAGGACGAAAATGACATAATTGTTCATCCAATGACACAAAAACACCTATTGGATGCACAAGATAGGTTAGAAACCCTAATTGGACAATATTATGTTTAGGGAGGTCGAAAATGACCAAATTATTCATCCAATGAAACAAACACAACTATTGGATGCACAAGATTGGTTAAAAACCCTAATTGGACAAGAATTAGCCTACGGATGATGAAAATGACCTAATTGTTCATCCAATGACACAAAAACACTTATTGGATGCACAAGATTGGTTAGAAACCCGAATTGGACAAGCATAAGCCTAGGGAGGATGAAGATGATCTAAATGTTCATCCAATGACACAAACACAACTATTGGATGCACAAGATTGGTTAGAAACCCGAATTAGACAAGATAAAGTGTAGGGAGGACGAAAATGACATAATTGTTCATCCAATGACACAAAAACACCTATTGGATGCACAAGATAGGTTAGAAACCCTAATTGGACAATATTATGTTTAGGGAGGTCGAAAATGACCAAATTATTCATCCAATGAAACAAACACAACTATTGGATGCACAAGATTGGTTAAAAACCCTAATTGGACAAGAATTAGCCTACGGATGATGAAAATGACCTAATTGTTCATCCAATGACACAAAAACACTTATTGGATGCACAAGATTGGTTAGAAACCCTAATTGGACAAGCATAAGCCTAGGGAGGATGAAGATGACCTAAATGTTCATCCAATGGCACAAACACAACTATTGGATGCACAAGATTGGTCAGAAACCCGAATTGGAGAAGATAAAGTGTAGGGAGGATGAAAATGACCTAAATGTTCATCCAATGACATAACACCTATTGGATGCACAAGATTGGTTAAAATCCCTAATTGGACAAGAATTAGCCTACGGATGATGAAAATGACCTAATTGTTCATCCAATGACACAAAAACACCTATTGGATGCACAAGATTGGTTAGAAACCCTAATTGGACAAGCATAAGCCTAGGGATGATGAAAATGACCTAAATGTTCATCCAATGACACAAACACAACTATTGGATGCACAAGATTGGTTAGAAACCCGAATTGGACAAGATAAAGTGTAGGGAGGACAAAATTGACCTAAATGTTCATCCAATGACACAACACCTATTGGATGCACAAGATTGGTTAAAAACCCTAATTGGACAAGATTAAGTGTAGGGAGGTTGAAAATGACCTAAATATTCATCCAATGACACAAAAACACCTATTGGATGCACTAGATTGGTTAAAAACCATAATTGGACAAGATTACGTGTAGGGAGGGCGAAAATGATCTAAATATTCATCCAATGACACAAAAACACCTATTGGATGCACAAGATTGTTTAAAAACCCTAATTGGACAAGATTAAGTTTAGGAAGGTCAAAAATGACCTAATTGTTCATCCAATGACACAAACACAACTATTGGATGCACAAGATTGGTTAGAAACCCTAATTGGACAAGGTTAAGTGTAGGGAGGACGAAGATGACCTAAATATTCATCCAATGACACAAAACACCTATTGGATGCACAAGATTGGTTAAAAACCTTAATTGGACAAGAATAAGCCTAAGGAGGTCAAAAATGACCTAATTGTTCATCCAATGACACAAAAACACCTATTGGATGCACAAGGTTGGTTAGAAACCCTAATTGGACAAGATTAAGTTTAGGGAGGTCAAAAATGACCTAATTGTTTATCCAATGACACAAACACAACTATTGGATGCACATGATTGGTTATAAACCCTATTTGGACAAGAATAAGTTTAGGGAGGTCGAAAATGACCTAATTGTTCATCCAATGACACAAACACAACTATTGGATGCACAAGATTGGTTAAAAACCCTAATTGGACAAGAAGTAGCCTACGGATGATGAAAATGACCTAATTGTTCATCCAATGACACAAAACACCTATTTGATGCACAAGCTTGGTTAAAAACCATAATTGGACAAGAATAAGCCTAAGGAGGTCAAAAATGACCTAATTGTTCATCCAATGACACAAAAACACCTATTGGATGCACAAGGTTGGTTAGAAACCCTAATTGGACAAGATTAAGTTTAGGGAGGTCAAAAATGACCTAATTGTTCATCCAATGACCCAAACACAACTATTGGATGCACATGATTGGTTAGAAACCCTAATTGGACAAGATTAAGTTTAGGGAGGTCGAAAATGACCTAATTGTTCATCCAATGACACAAACACAACTATTGGATGCACAAGATTGGTTAAAAACCGTAATTGGACAAGAATTAGCCTACGGATGATGAAAATGACCTAATTGTTCATCCAATGACACAAAAACACCTATTGGATGCACAAGGTTGGTTAAAAACCCTAATTGGACAAGAATTAGCCTAGGGAGGACGAAAATGACATAATTGTTCATCCAATGACACAAAAACACCTATTGGATGCACAAGATAGGTTAGAAACCCTAATTGGACAAGATTATGTTTAGGGAGGTCGAAAATGACCAAATTGTTCATCCAATGAAACAAACACAACTATTGGATGCACAAGATTAGTTAAAAACCCTAATTGGACAAGAATTAGCCTACGGATGATGAAAATGACCTAATTGTTCATCCAATGACACAAAAACACCTATTGGATGCACAAGATTGGTTAGAAACCCTAATTGGACAAGCATAAGCCTAGGGAGGATAAAGATGACCTAAATGTTCATCCAATGACACAAACACAACTATTGGATGCACAAGATTGGTTAGAAACCCGAATTGGACAAGATAAAGTGTAGGGAGGACGAAAATGACCTAAATGTTCATCCAATGACATAACACCTATTGGATGCACAAGATTGGTTAAAAACCCTAATTGGACAAGAATTAGCCTACGGATGATGAAAATGACCTAATTGTTCATCCAATGACACAAAAACACCTATTGGATGCACAAGATTGGTTAGAAACCCTAATTGGACAAGCATAAGCCTAGGGATAATGAAAATGACCTAAATGTTCATCCAATGACACAAACACAACTATTGGATGCACAAGATTGGTTAGAAACCCGAATTGGACAAGATAAAGTGTAGGGAGGACGAAAATGACCTAAATGTTCATCCAATGACACAACACCTATTGGATGCACAAGATTGGTTAAAAACCCAAATTGGACAAGATTAAGTGTAGGGAGGTTGAAAATGACCTAATTGTTCATCCAATGACACAAACACAACTATTGGATGCACAAGATTGGTTAGAAACCCTAATTGGACAAGGTTAAGTGTAGGGAGGACGAAGATGACCTAAATATTCATCCAATGACACAAAACACCTATTGGATGCACAAGATTGGTTAAAAACCTTAATTGGACAAGAATAAGCCTAAGGAGGTCAAAAATGACCTAATTGTTCATCCAATGACACAAAAACACCTATTGGATGCACTAGATTGGTTAAAAACCATAATTGGACAAGATTACGTGTAGGGAGGGCGAAAATGATCTAAATATTCATCCAATGACACAAAAACACCTATTGGATGCACAAGATTGTTTAAAAACCCTAATTGGACAAGATTAAGTTTAGGAAGGTCGAAAATGACCTAATTGTTCATCCAATGACACAAACACAACTATTGGATGCACAAGATTGGTTAGAAACCCTAATTGGACAAGATTAAGTGTAGGGAGAACGAAGATGACCTAAATATTCATCCAATGACACAAAACACCTATTGGATACACAAGATTGGTTACAAACCTTAATTGGACAAGAATAAGCCTAAGGAGGTCAAAAATGACCTAATTGTTCATCCAATGACACAAAAACACCTATTGGATGCACAAGGTTGGTTAGAAACCATAATTGGACAAGATTAAGTTTAGGGAGGTCAAAAATGACCTAATTGTTCATCCAATGACACAAACACAACTATTGGATGCACATGATTGGTTAGAAACCCTAATTGGACAAGATTAAGTTTAGGGAGGTCGAAAATGACCTAATTGTTCATCCAATGACACAAACACAACTATTGGATGCACATGATTGGTTAAAAACCCTAATTGGACAAGAATTAGCCTACGGATGATGAAAATGACCTAATTGTTCATCCAATGACACAAAAACACCTATTGGATGCACAAGGTTGGTTAAAAACCCTAATTGGACAAGAATTAGCCTAGGGAGGACGAAAATGACATAATTGTTCATCCAATGACTCAAAAACACCTATTGGATGCACAAGATAGGTTAGAAACCCTAATTGGATAAGATTATGTTTAGGGAGGTCGAAAATGACCAAATTGTTCTACCAATGAAACAAACACAACTATTGGATGCACAAGATTGGTTAAAAACCCTAATTGGAAGAGAATTAGCCGACGGATGATGAAAATGACCTAATTGTTCATCCAATGACACAAACACAACTATTGGATGCACAAGATTGGTTAGAAACCCTAATTGGACAAGATTAAGTGTAGGGAGGACGAAGATGACCTAAATATTCATCCAATGACACAAAACACCTATTGGATGCACAAGATTGGTTAAAAACCTTAATTGGACAAGAATAAGCCTAGGGAGGTCAAAAATGACCTAATTGTTCATCCAATGACACAAAAACACCTATTGGATGCACAAGGTTGGTTAGAAACCCTAATTGGACAAGATTAAGTTTAGGGAGGTCAAAAATGATCTAATTGTTCATCCAATGACACAAACACCTATTGGATGCACAAGATAGGTTAGAAACCCTAATTGGACAAGATTATGTTTAGGGAGGTCGAAAATGACCAAATTGTCCATCCAATGAAACAAACACAACTATTGGATGCACAAGATTGGTTAAAAACCCTAATTGCAAGAGATTTAGCCGACGGATGATGAAAATGACCTAATTGTTCATCCAATGACACAAACACAACTATTGGATGCACAAGATTGGTTAGAAACCCTAATTGGACAAGATTAAGTGTAGGGAGGACGAAGATGACCTAAATATTCATCCAATGACACAAAACACCTATTGGATGCACAAGATTGGTTAAAAACCTTAATTGGACAAGAATAAGCCTAGGGAGGTCAAAAATGACCTAATTTTTCATCCAATGACACAAAAACACCTATTGGATGCACAAGGTTGGTTAGAAACCCTAATTGGACATGATTAAGTTTAGGGAGGTCAAAAATGACCTAATTGTTCATCCAATGACACAAACACAACTTTTGGATACACATGATTGGTTAGAAACCCTAATTGGACAAGATTAAGTTTAGGGAGGTCGAAAATGACCTAATTGTTCATCCAATGACACAAACACAACTATTGGATGCACAAGATTGGTTAAAAACCCTAATTGGACAAGAATTAGCCTACGGATGATGAAAATGACCTAATTGTTCATCCAATGACACAAAACACCTATTGGATGCATAAGCTTGGTTAAAAACCTTAATTGGACAAGAATAAGCCTAGGGAGGTCAAAAATGACCTAATTGTTCATCCAATGACACCAAAACACCTATTGGATGCACAAGGTTGGTTAGAAACCCTAATTGGACAATATTAAGTTTAGGGAGGTCGAAAATGACCTAATTGTTCATCCAATGACACAAACACAACTATTGGATGCACAAGATTGGTTAAAAACCCTAATTGGACAAGAATTAGCCTACGGATGATGAAAATGACCTAATTGTTCATCCAATGACACAAAACACCTATTGGATGCATAAGCTTGGTTAAAAACCTTAATTGGACAAGAATAAGCCTAGGGAGGTCAAAAATGACCTAATTGTTCATCCAATGACACCAAAACACCTATTGGATGCACAAGGTTGGTTAGAAACCCTAATTGGACAATATTAAGTTTAGGGAGGTCGAAAATGACCTAATTGTTCATCCAATGACACAAACACAACTATTGGATGCACAAGATTGGTTAAAAACCCTAATTGGACAAGAATTAGCCTACGGATGATGAAAATGACCTAATTGTTCATCCAATGACACAAAATCACCTATTGGATGCACAAGGTTGGTTAAAAACCCTAATTGGACAAGAATTAGTTTAGGGAGGACGAAAATGACATAATTGTTCATCCAATGACACAAAAACACCTATTGGATGCACAAGATAGGTTAGAAACCCTAATTGGACAAGATTATGTTTAGGGAGGTCGAAAATGACCAAATTGTTCATCCAATGAAACAAACACAACTATTGGATGCACAAGATTGGTTAAAAACCCTAATTGGAAGAGAATTAGCCGACGGATGATGAAAATGACCTAATTGTTCATCCAATGACACAAACACAACTATTGGATGCACAAGATTGGTTAGAAACCCTAATTGGACAAGATTAAGTGTAGGGAGGACGAAGATGGCCTAAATATTCATCCAATGACACAAAACACCTATTGGATGCACAAGATTGGTTAAAAACCTTAATTGGACAAGAATAAGCCTAAGGAGGTCAAAAAAGACCTAATTGTTCATCCAATGACACAAAAACACCTATTGGATGCACAAGGTTGGTTAGAAACCCTAATTGGACAAGATTAAGTTTAGGGAGGTCAAAAATGATCTAATTGTTCATCCAATGACACAAACACCTATTGGATGCACAAGATAGGTTAGAAACCCTAATTGGACAAGATTATGTTTAGGGAGGTCGAAAATGACCAAATTGTTCATCCAATGAAACAAACACAACTATTGGATGCACAAGATTGGTTAAAAACCCTAATTTCAAAAGATTTAGCCGACGGATGATGAAAATGACCTAATTGTTCATCCAATGACACAAACACAACTATTGGATGCACAAGATTGGTTAGAAACCCTAATTGGACAAGATTATGCTTAGGGAGGTCGAAAATGACCAAATTGTTCATCCAATGAAACAAACACAACTATTGGATGCACAAGATTGGTTAAAAACCCTAATTGCAAGAGATTTAGCCGACGGATGATGAAAATGACCTAATTGTTCATCCAATGGCACAAACACAACTATTGGATGCACAAGATTGGTTAGAAACCCGAATTGGACAAGATAAAGTGTAGGGAGGACGAAAATGACCTAAATGTTCATCCAATGACATAACACCTATTGGATGCACAAGATTGGTTAAAAACCCTAATTGGACAAGAATTAGCCTACGGATGATGAAAATGACCTAATTGTGCATCCAATGACACAAAAACACCTATTGGATGCACAAGATTGGTTTGAAACGCTAATTGGACAAGCATAAGCCTAGGGATGATGAAAATGACCTAAATGTTCATCCAATGACGCAAACACAACTATTGGATGCACAAGATTGGTTAGAAACCCGAATTGGACAAGATAAAGTGTAGGGAGGACGAAAATGACCTGAATGTTCATCCAATGACACAACACCTATTGGATGCACAAGATTGGTTAAAAACCCTAATTGGACAAGATTAAGTGTAGGGAGGTTGAAAATGACCTAAATATTCATCCAATGACACAAAAACACCTATTGGATGCACTAGATTGGTTAAAAACCATAATTGGACAAGATTACGTGTAGGGAGGGCGAAAATGATCTAAATATTCATCCAATGACACAAAAACACCTATTGGATGCACAAGATTGGTTAAAAACCCTAATTGGACAAGATTAAGTTTAGGAAGGTCGAAAATGACCTAATTGTTCATCCAATGACACAAACACAACTATTGGATGCACAAGATTGGTTAGAAACCCGAATTGGACAAGATAAAGTGTAGGGAGGACGAAAATGACCTAAATGTTCATCCAATGACATAACACCTATTGGATGCACAAGATTGATTAAAAACCCTAATTGGACAAGAATTAGCCTACGGATGATGAAAATGACCTAATTGTTCATCCAATGACACAAAAACACCTATTGGATGCACAAGATTGGTTAGAAACCATAATTGGACAAGCATAAGCCTAGGGATGATGAAAATGACCTAAATGTTCATCCAATGACACAAACACAACTATTGGATGCACAAGATTGGTTAGAAACCCGAATTGGACAAGATAAAGTGTAGGGAGGACAAAAATGACCTAAATGTTCATCCAATGACACAACACCTATTGGATGCACAAGATTGGTTAAAACCCTAATTGGACAAGATTAAGTGTAGGGAGGTTGAAAATGACCTAAATATTCATCCAATGACACAAAAACACCTATTGGATGCACTAGATTGGTTAAAAACCATAATTGGACAAGATTACGTGTAGGGAGGGCGAAAATGATCTAAATATTCATCCAATGACACAAAAACACCTATTGGATGCACAAGATTGTTTAAAAACCCTAATTTGACAAGATTAAGTTTAGGAAGGTCGAAAATGACCTAATTGTTCATCCAATGACACAAACACAACTATTGGATGCACAAGATTGGTTAGAAACCCTAATTGGACAAGGTTAAGTGTAGGGAGGACGAAGATGACCTAAATATTCATCCAATGACACAAAACACCTATTGGATGCACAAGATTGGTTAAAAACCTTAATTGGACAAGAATAAGCCTAAGGAGGTCAAAAATGACCTAATTGTTCATCCAATGACACAAAAACACCTATTGGATGCACAAGGTTGGTTAGAAACCCTAATTGGACAAGATTAAGTTTAGGGAGGTCAAAAATGACCTAATTGTTCATCCAATGACACAAACACCTATTGGATGCATAAGATTGGTTAAAAACCCTAATTGGACAAGAATTAGCCTACGGATGATGAAAATGACCTAATTGTTCATCCAATGACACAAAAACACCTGTTGGATGCACAAGCTTGGTTAAACACCTTAATTGGACAAGAATAAGCCTAGGGAGGACGAAAATGACCTAATTGGTCATCCAATGACACAAAAACACCTATTGGATGCACAACGTTGGTTAGAAACCCTAATTGGACAAGATTAAGTTTAGGGAGGTCAAAAATGACCTAATTGTTCATCCAATGACACAAACACAACTATTGGATGCACATGATTGGTTAGAAACCCTAATTGGACAAGAATTAGCCTACGAATGATGAAATTGACCTAATTGTTCATCCAATGACACAAACACAACTATTGGATGCACAAGATTGGTTAAAAACCCTAATTGGACAAGAATTAGCCTACGGATGATGAAAATGACCTAATTGTTCATCCAATGACACAAAAACACCTATTGGATGCACAAGGTTGGTTAAAAACCCTAATTGGACAAGAATTAGCCTAGGGAGGACGAAAATGACATAATTGTTCATCCAATGACACAAAAACACCTATTGGATGCACAAGGTTGGTTAGAAACCCTAATTGGACAAGATTAAGATTAGGGAGGTCAAAAATGATCTAATTGTTCATCCAATGACACAAACACAACTATTGGATGCACATGATTGGTTAGAAACCCTAATTGGACAAGATTAAGTTTAGGGAGGTCGAAAATGACCTAATTATTCATCCAATGACACAAACACAACTATTGGATGCATAAGATTGGTTAAAAACCCTAATTGGACAAGAATTAGCCTACAGATGATGAAAATGACTTAATTGTTCATCCAATGACACAAAAACACCTATTGGATGCACAACATTGGTTAAAAACCCTAATTAGACAAGAATTAGCCTAGGGAGGACGCAAATGACATAATTGTTCATCCAATGACACAAAAACACCTATTGGATGCACAAGATAGGTTAGAAACCCTAATTGGACAAGATTATGTTTAGGGAGGTCGAAAATGACCAAATTGTTCATCCAATGAAACAAACACAACTATGGGATGCACAAGATTAGTTAAAAACCCTAATTGGACAAGAATTAGCCTACGGACGATGAAAATGACCTAATTGTTCATCCAATGACACAAAAACACCTATTGGATGCACAAGATTGGTTAGAAACCCTAATTGGACAAGCATAAGCCTAGGGAGGATGAAGATGACCTAAATGTTCATCCAATGACACAAACACAACTATTGGATGCACAAGATTGGTTAGAAACCCGAATTGGACAAGATAAAGTGTAGGGAAGACGAAAATGACATAATTGTTCATCCAATGACACAAAAACACCTATTGGATGCACAAGATAGGTTAGAAACCCTAATTGGACAAGATTATGTTTAGGGAGGTCGAAAATGACCAAATTATTCATCCAATGAAACAAACACAACTATTGGATGCACAAGATTGGTTAAAAACTCTAATTGGACAAGAATTAGCCTACGGATGATGAAAATGACCTAATTGTTCATCCAATGACACAAAAACACCTATTGGATGCACAAGATTGGTTAGAAACCCTAATTGGACAAGCATAAGCCTAGGGAGGATGAAGATGACCTAAATGTTCATCCAATGGCACAAACACAACTATTGGATGCACAAGATTGGTTAGAAACCCGAATTGGACAAGATAAAGTGTAGGGAGGACGAAAATGACCTAAATGTTCATCCAATGACATAACACCTATTGGATGCACAAGATTGGTTAAAAACCCTAATTGGACAAGAATTAGCCTACGGATGATGAAAATGACCTAGTTGTTCATCCAATGACACAAAAACACCTATTGGATGCACAAGATTGGTTAGAAACCCTAATTGGACAAGCATAAGCCTAGGGA
>JBBPBS010001035.1:0-10015 GCA_037974835.1 Cicer judaicum
CCAATTAGGGTTTCTAACCAATCTTGTGCATCCAATAGGTGTTTTTGTGTCATTGGATGAAAAATTACGTCATTTACGTCCTCCCTAGGCTAATTCTTGTCCAATTAGGGTTTTTTAACCAATCTTGTGCATCCAATAGGCGTTTTTGTGTCATTGGATGAACATTTTTGTCATTTTCGTCCTCCCTACACTTAATCTTGTCCAATTAGGGTTTCTAACCAATCTTGTGCATCCAATAGGTATTTTTGTGTCATTGGATGAACAATTAGGTCATTTTCGACCTCACTAGGCTAATTCTTGTCCAATTAGGGTTTTTAACCAATCTTGTGCATCCAATAGGTGTTTTTGTGTCATCGGATGAACATTTAGGTCATTTTCATCCTTCTTAGGCGTATGCTTGTCCAATTAGGGTTTCTAACCAATCTTGTGTATCCAATAGGTGTTTTTGTGTCATTACATGAAAAATTACGTCATTTACGTCCTCCCTAGGCTAATTCTTGTCCAATTAGGGTTTTTTAACCAATCTTGTGCATCCAATAGGTGTTTTGTGTCATTGGATTAACAATTATGTCATTTTCGTCCTCCCTAGGCTAATTCTTGTCCAATTAGGGTTTTTAACCAATGTAGTGCATCCAATAGATGTTTTTGTGTCATTGGATGAATGTTTATGTCATTTTCGTCCTCCCAACACTTATTCTTGTCCAATTAGGGTTTTTAACCAATCTTGTGCATACAATAGGTGTTTTTGTGTCATTGGATGAACATTTAGGTCATTTTCGTCCTCCCTACACTTAATCTTGTCCAATTAGGGTTTCTAACCAATCTTGTGCATTCAATAGGTGTTTTTTTGTCATTGGATGAACGATTAGGTCATTTTCGACCTCACTAGGCTAGTTCTTGTCCAATTAGGGTTTTGAACCAATCTTGTGCATCCAATAGGTGTTTTTGTGTCATCGGATGAACATTTAGGTCATTTTCATCCTTCCTAGGCTTATGCTTGTCCAATTAGGGTTTCTAACCAATCTTGTGCATCCAATAGGTGTTTTTGTGTCATTGGATGAAAAATAACGTCATTTACGTCCTCCCTAGGGTAATTCTTGTCCAATTATGGTTTTTTAACTAATCTTGTGCATCCAACAGGTGTTTTGTGTCATTGGATAACAATTAGGTCATTTTCGTCCTCCCTAGGCTAATTCTTGTCCAATTAGGGTTTTTAACCAATCTTGTGCATCCAATAGGTGTTTTTGTGTCATTGGATGAATGTTTATGTCATTTTCTTCCTCCCAACACTTATTCTTGTCCAATTAGGGTTTTTAACCAATCTTGTGCATCCAATAGGTGTTTCTGTGTCATCGGATGAACATTTAGGTCATTTTCATCCTCCCTAGGCTTATGCTTGTCCAATTAGGGTTTCTAACCAATCTTGTGCATCCAATAGGTGTTTTTGTGTCATTGGATGAAAAATAACGTCATTTACGTCCTCCCTAGGCTAATTCTTGTCCAATTAGGGTTTTTTAACCAATCTTGTGCATCCAATAGGTGTTTTGTGTCATTGGATGAACAATTAGGTCATTTTCGTCCTCCCTAGGCTAATTCTTGTCTAATTAGGGTTTTTAACCAATCTTGTACATCCAATAGGTGTTTTGTGTCATTGGATGAACATTTAGGTCATTTTTGTCCTCCGTAAACTTAATCTTGTCCAATTAGGGTTTCTAACCAATCTTGTGCATCCAATAGGTGTTTTTGTGTCATTGGATGAACATTTAGGTCATTTTCGTCCTCCCTACACTTAATCTTGTCCAATTAGGGTTTCTAACCAATCTTGTGCATCCAATAGGTGTTTTTAGTGTCATTGGATGAATGATTAGGTCATTTTCGACCTCCCTAGGCTAATTCTTGTCCAATTAGGGTTTTTAACCAATCTTGTGCATCCAATAGGTGGTTTTGTGTCATTGGATGAATGTTTAGGTCATTTTCGTCCTCCCTACACTTAATCTTGTCCAATTAGGGTTTTTAACCAATCTTGTACATCCAATAGGTGTTTTGTGTCATTGGATGAACATTTAGGTCATTTTTGTCCTCCGTAAACTTAATCTTGTCCAATTAGGGTTTCTAACCAATCTTGTGCATCCAATAGGTGTTTTTGTGTCATCGGATGAACATTTAGTTCATTTTCATCCTTCCCAGGCTTATGCTTGTCCAATTAGGGTTTCTAACCAATCTTGTGCATCCAATAGGTGTTTTTGTGTCATCGGATGAACATTTAGGTCATTTTCATCCTTCCTAGGCTTATGCTTGTCCAATTAGGGTTTCTAACCAATCTTGTGCATCCAATAGGTGTTTTTGTGTCATTGGATGAAAAATTACGTCATTTACGTCCTCCCTAGGCTAATTCTTGTCCAATTAGGGTTTTTTAACCAATCTTGTGCATCCAATAGATGTTTTGTGTCATTGGATTAACAATTAGGTCATTTTCGTCCTCCCTAGGCTAATTCTTGTCCAATTAGGGTTTTTAACCAATCTAGTGCATCCAATAGGTGTTTTGTGTCATTGGATGAACATTTAGGTCATTTCTGTCCTCCGTACACTTAATCTTGTCCAATTAGGGTTTTTAACAAATCTTGTGCATCCAATAGGTGTTTTTGTGTCATTGGATGAACATTTAGGTCATTTTCGTCCTCCCTACACTTAATCTTGTCCAATTAGGGTTTCTAACGAATCTTGTGCATCCAATAGGTGTTTTTTGTGTCATTGGATGAATGATTAGGTCATTTTCGACCTCCCTAGGCTAATTCTTGTCCAATTAGGGTTTTTAACCAATCTTGTGCATCCAATAGGTGTTTTTGTGTCATCGGATGAACATTTAGTTCATTTTCATCCTTCCCAGGCTTATGCTTGTCCAATTAGGGTTTCTAACCAATCTTGTGCATCCAATAGGTGTTTTTGTGTCATCGGATGAACATTTAGGTCATTTTCATCCTTCCTAGGCTTATGCTTGTCCAATTAGGGTTTCTAACCAATCTTGTGCATCCAATAGGTGTTTTTGTGTCATTGGATGAAAAATTACGTCATTTACGTCCTCCCTAGTCGAATTCTTTTCCAATTAGGGTTTTTTAACCAATCTTGTGCATCCAATAGGTGTTTTTGTGTCATTGGATGAATGATTAGGTCATTTTCGACCTCCCTAGGCTAATTCTTATCCAATTAGGGTTTTTAACCAATCTTGTGCATCCAATAGGTGTTTTTGTGTCATCGAATGAATATTTAGGTCATTTTCATCCTCCCTAGGCTTATGTTTGTCCAATTAGGGTTTCTAACCAATCTTGTGCATCCAATAGGTGTTTTTGTGTCATTGGATGAAAAATTACGTCATTTACGTCCTCCCTAGGCTAATTCTTGTCCAATTAGGGTTTTTTAACCAATCTTGTGCATCCAATAGGTGTTTTGTGTCATTGGATGAACAATTAGGTCATTTTCTTCCTCCCTAGGCTAATTCTTGTCCAATTAGGGTTTTTAACCAATCTTGTGCATCCAATAGGTGTTTTTGTGTCATTGGATGAATGTTTAGGTCATTTTCGTCCTCCCTACACTTAATCTTGTCCAATTAGGGTTTTTAACCAATCTTGTGCATCCAATAGGTGTTTTTGTGTCATTGGATGAACATTTAGGTCATTTTCGTCCTCCCTACACTTAATCTTGTCCAATTAGGGTTTCTAACCAATCTTGTGCATCCAATAGGTGTTTTTTGTGTCATTGGATGAATGATTAGGTCATTTTCGACCTCCCTAGGCTAATTCTTGTCCAATTAGGGTTTTTAACCAATCTTGTGCATCCAATAGGTGTTTTTGTGTCATCGGATGAACATTTAGTTCATTTTCATCCTTCCCAGGCTTATGCTTGTCCAATTAGGGTTTCAAACCAATCTTGTGCATCCAATAGGTGTTTTTGTGTCATTGGATGAAAAATTACGTCATTTACGTCCTCCCTAGGCTAATTCTTGTCCAATTAGGGTTTTTTAACCAATCTTGTGCATCCAATAGATGTTTTGTGTCATTGGATTAACAATTAGGTCATTTTCGTCCTCCCTAGGCTAATTCTTGTCCAATTAGGGTTTTTAACCAATCTAGTGCATCCAATAGGTGTTTTGTGTCATTGGATGAACATTTAGGTCATTTCTGTCCTCCGTACACTTAATCTTGTCCAATTAGGGTTTTTAACAAATCTTGTGCATCCAATAGGTGTTTTTGTGTCATTGGATGAACATTTAGGTCATTTTCGTCCTCCCTACACTTAGTCTTGTCCGATTAGGGTTTCTAACGAATCTTGTGCATCCAATAGGTGTTTTTTGTGTCATTGGATTAATGATTAGGTCATTTTCGACCTCCCTAGGCTAATTCTTGTCCAATTAGGGTTTTTAACCAATCTTGTGCATCCAATAGGTGTTTTTGTGTCATCGGATGAACATTTAGTTCATTTTCATCCTTCCCAGGCTTATGCTTGTCCAATTAGGGTTTCTAACCAATCTTGTGCATCCAATAGGTGTTTTTGTGTCATCGGATGAACATTTAGGTCATTTTCATCCTTCCTAGGCTTATGCTTGTCCAATTAGGGTTTCTAACCAATCTTGTGCATCCAATAGGTGTTTTTGTGTCATTGGATGAAAAATTACGTCATTTACGTCCTCCCTAGGCTAATTCTTGTCCAATTAGGGTTTTTTAACCAATCTTGTGAATCCAATAGGCGTTTTTGTGTCATTGGATGAACATTTTTGTCATTTTCGTCCTCCCTACACTTAATCTTGTCCAATTAGGGTTTCTAACCAATCTTGTGCATCCAATAGGTATTTTTGTGTCATTGGATGAACAATTAGGTCATTTTCGACCTCACTAGGCTAATTCTTGTCCAATTATGGTTTTTAACCAATCTTGTGCATCCAATAGGTGTTTTTGTGTCATCGGATGAACATTTAGGTCATTTTCATCCTTCTTAGGCGTATGCTTGTCCAATTAGGGTTTCTAACCAATCTTGTGCATCCAATAGGTGTTTTTGTGTCATTACATGAAAAATTACGTCATTTACGTCCTCCCTAGGCTAATTCTTGTCCAATTAGGGTTTTTTAACCAATCTTGTGCATCCAATAGGTGTTTTGTGTCATTGGATTAACAATTAGGTCATTTTCGTCCTCCCTAGGCTAATTCTTGTCCAATTAGGGTTTTTAACCAATGTAGTGCATCCAATAGATGTTTTTGTGTCATTGGATGAATGTTTATGTCATTTTCGTCCTCCCAACACTTATTCTTGTCCAATTAGGGTTTTTAACCAATCTTGTGCATACAATAGGTGTTTTTGTGTCATTGGATGAACATTTAGGTCATTTTCGTCCTCCCTACACTTAATCTTGTCCAATTAGGGTTTCTAACCAATCTTGTGCATTCAATAGGTGTTTTTTTGTCATTGGATGAACGATTAGGTCATTTTCGACCTCACTAGGCTAGTTCTTGTCCAATTAGGGTTTTGAACCAATCTTGTGCATCCAATAGGTGTTTTTGTGTCATCGGATGAACATTTAGGTCATTTTCATCCTTCCTAGGCTTATGCTTGTCCAATTAGGGTTTCTAACCAATCTTGTGCATCCAATAGGTGTTTTTGTGTCATTGGATGAAAAATAACGTCATTTACGTCCTCCCTAGGGTAATTCTTGTCCAATTATGGTTTTTTAACTAATCTTGTGCATCCAACAGGTGTTTTGTGTCATTGGATAACAATTAGGTCATTTTCGTCCTCCCTAGGCTAATTCTTGTCCAATTAGGGTTTTTAACCAATCTTGTGCATCCAATAGGTGTTTTTGTGTCATTGGATGAATGTTTATGTCATTTTCTTCCTCCCAACACTTATTCTTGTCCAATTAGGGTTTTTAACCAATCTTGTGCATCCAATAGGTGTTTCTGTGTCATCGGATGAACATTTAGGTCATTTTCATCCTCCCTAGGCTTATGCTTGTCCAATTAGGGTTTCTAACCAATCTTGTGCATCCAATAGGTGTTTTTGTGTCATTGGATGAAAAATAACGTCATTTACGTCCTCCCTAGGCTAATTCTTGTCCAATTAGGGTTTTTTAACCAATCTTGTGCATCCAATAGGTGTTTTGTGTCATTGGATGAACAATTAGGTCATTTTCGTCCTCCCTAGGCTAATTCTTGTCTAATTAGGGTTTTTAACCAATCTTGTACATCCAATAGGTGTTTTGTGTCATTGGATGAACATTTAGGTCATTTTTGTCCTCCGTAAACTTAATCTTGTCCAATTAGGGTTTCTAACCAATCTTGTGCATCCAATAGGTGTTTTTGTGTCATTGGATGAACATTTAGGTCATTTTCGTCCTCCCTACACTTAATCTTGTCCAATTAGGGTTTCTAACCAATCTTGTGCATCCAATAGGTGTTTTTTGTGTCATTGGATGAATGATTAGGTCATTTTCGACCTCCCTAGGCTAATTCTTGTCCAATTAGGGTTTCTAACCAATCTTGTGCATCCAATAGGTGGTTTTGTGTCATTGGATGAATGTTTAGGTCATTTTCGTCCTCCCTACACTTAATCTTGTCCAATTAGGGTTTTTAACCAATCTTGTACATCCAATAGGTGTTTTGTGTCATTGGATGAACATTTAGGTCATTTTTGTCCTCCGTAAACTTAATCTTGTCCAATTAGGGTTTCTAACCAATCTTGTGCATCCAATAGGTGTTTTTGTGTCATCGGATGAACATTTAGTTCATTTTCATCCTTCCCAGGCTTATGCTTGTCCAATTAGGGTTTCTAACCAATCTTGTGCATCCAATAGGTGTTTTTGTGTCATCGGATGAACATTTAGGTCATTTTCATCCTTCCTAGGCTTATGCTTGTCCAATTAGGGTTTCTAACCAATCTTGTGCATCCAATAGGTGTTTTTGTGTCATTGGATGAAAAATTACGTCATTTACGTCCTCCCTAGGCTAATTCTTGTCCAATTAGGGTTTTTTAACCAATCTTGTGCATCCAATAGGCGTTTTTGTGTCATTGGATGAACATTTTTGTCATTTTCGTCCTCCCTACACTTAATCTTGTCCAATTAGGGTTTCTAACCAATCTTGTGCATCCAATAGGTATTTTTGTGTCATTGGATGAACAATTAGGTCATTTTCGACCTCACTAGGCTAATTCTTGTCCAATTAGGGTTTTTAACCAAACTTGTGCATCCAATAGGTGTTTTTGTGTCATCGGATGAACATTTAGGTCATTTTCATCCTTCCTAGGCTTATGCTTGTCCAATTAGGGTTTCTAACCAATCTTGTGCATCCAATAGGTGTTTTTGTGTCATTGGATGAAAAATTACGTCATTTACGTCCTCCCTAGGCTAATTCTTGTCCAATTAGGGTTTTTTAACCAATCTTGTGCATCCAATAGGCGTTTTTGTGTCATTGGATGAACATTTTTGTCATTTTCGTCCTCCCTACACTTAATCTTGTCCAATTAGGGTTTCTAACCAATCTTGTGCATCCAATAGGTATTTTTGTGTCATTGGATGAACAATTAGGTCATTTTCGACCTCACTAGGCTAATTCTTGTCCAATTAGGGTTTTTAACCAATCTTGTGCATCCAATAGGTGTTTTTGTGTCATCGGATGAACATTTAGGTCATTTTCATCCTTCTTAGGCGTATGCTTGTCCAATTAGGGTTTCTAACCAATCTTGTGCATCCAATAGGTGTTTTTGTGTCATTGGATGAAAAATTACGTCATTTACGTCCTCCCTAGGCTAATTCTTGTCCAATTAGGGTTTTTTAACCAATCTTGTGCATCCAATAGGTGTTTTGTGTCATTGGATGAACAATTAGGTCATTTTCGTCCTCCCTAGGCTAATTCTTGTCTAATTAGGGTTTTTAACCAATCTTGTGCATCCAATAGGTGTTTTTGTGTCATTGGATGAATGTTTATGTCATTTTCTTCCTCCCAACACTTATTCTTGTCCAATTAGGGTTTTTAACCAATCTTGTGCATCCAATAGGTGTTTTTGTGTCATCGGATGAACATTTAGGTCATTTTCATCCTCCCTAGGCTTATGCTTGTCCAATTAGGGTTTCTAACCAATCTTGTGCATCCAATAGGTGTTTTTGTGTCATTGGATGAACATTTAGGTCATTTTCGTCCTCCCTACACTTAATCTTGTCCAATTAGGGTTTCTAACCAATCTTGTGCATCCAATAGGTGTTTTTTGTGTCATTGGATGAATGATTAGGTCATTTTCGACCTCCCTAGGCTAATTCTTATCCAATTAGGGTTTTTAACCAATATTGTGCATCCAATAGGTGATTTTGTGTCATCGAATGAATATTTAAGTCATTTTCATCCTCCCTAGGCTTATGCTTGTCCAATTAGGGTTTCTAACCAATCTTGTGCATCCAATAGGTGTTTTTGTGTCATTGGATGAAAAATTACGTCATTTACGTCCTCCCTAGGTTAATTCTTGTCCAATTAGGGTTTTTTAACCAATCTTGTGCATCCAATAGGTGCTTTGTGTCATTGGATGAACAATTAGGTCATTTTCGTCCTCCCTAAGCTAATTCTTGTCCAATTAGGGTTTTTAACCAATCTTGTGCATCCAATAGGTGTTTTTTGTGTCATTGGATGAATGATTAGGTCATTTTCGACCTCCCTAGGCTAATTCTTATCCAATTAGGGTTTTTAACCAATCTTGTGCATCCAATAGGTGTTTTTGTGTCATTGGATGAATGTTTAGGTCATTTTCGTCCTCCCTACACTTAATCTTGTCCAATTAGGGTTTTTAACCTATCTTGTACATCCAATAGGTGTTTTGTGTCATTGGATGAACATTTAGGTCATTTTTGTCCTCCGTAAACTTAATGTTGTCCAATTAGGGTTCTAACCAATCTTGTGCATCCAATAGGTGTTTTTGTGTCATTGGATGAACATTTAGGTCATTTTCGTCCTCCATACACTTAATCTTGTCCAATTAGGGTTTCTAACCAATCTTGTGCATCCAATAGGTGTTTTTTGTGTCATTGGATGAATGATTAGGTCATTTTCGACCTCCCTAGGCTAATTCTTGTCCAATTAGGGTTTTTAACCAATCTTGTGCATCCAATAGGTGTTTTTGTGTCATCGGATGAACATTTAGGTCATTTTCATCCTTCCTAGGCTTATGCTTGTCCAATTAGGGTTTCTAACCAATCTTGTGCATCCAATAGGTGTTTTTGTGTCATTGGATGAATGTTTAGGTCATTTTCGTCCTCCCTACACTTAATCTTGTCCAATTAGGGTTTTTAACCAATCTTGTACATCCAATAGGTGTTTTGTGTCATTGGATGAACATTTAGGTCATTTTTGTCCTCCGTAAACTTAATCTTGTCCAATTAGGGTTTCTAACCAATCTTGTGCATCCAATAGGTGTTTTTGTGTCATTGGATGAACATTTAGGTCATTTTCGTCCTCCCTACACTTAATCTTGTCCAATTAGGGTTTCTAATCAATCTTGTGCATCCAATAGGTGTTTTTTGTGTCATTGGATGAATGATTAGGTCATTTTCGACCTCACTAGGCTAATTCTTGTCCAATTAGGGTTTTTAACCAATCTTGTGCATCCAATAGGTGTTTTTGTGTCATCGGATGAACATTTAGGTCATTTTCATCCTTCCTAGGCTTATGCTTGTCCAATTAGGGTTTCTAACCAATCTTGTGCATCCAATAGGTGGTTTTGTGTCATTGGATGAATGTTTAGGTCATTTTCGTCCTCCCTACACTTAATCTTGTCCAATTAGGGTTTTTAACCAATCTTGTACATCCAATAGGTGTTTTGTGTCATTGGATGAACATTTAGGTCATTTTTGTCCTCCGTAAACTTAATCTTGTCCAATTAGGGTTTCTAACCAATCTTGTGCTTCCAATAGGTGTTTTTGTGTCATTGGATGAACATTTAGGTCATTTTCGTCCTCCCTACACTTAATCTTGTCCAATTAGGGTTT
>JBBPBS010001035.1:10245-44210 GCA_037974835.1 Cicer judaicum
TAAACTTAATCTTGTCCAATTAGGGTTTCTAACCAATCTTGTGCTTCCAATAGGTGTTTTTGTGTCATTGGATGAACATTTAGGTCATTTTCGTCCTCCCTACACTTAATCTTGTCCAATTAGGGTTTCTAACCAATCTTGTGCATCCAATAGGTGTTTTTTGTGTCATTGGATGAATGATTAGGTCATTTTCGACCTCCCTAGGCTAATTCTTGTCCAATTAGGGTTTTTAACCAATCTTGTGCATCCAGTAGGTGTTTTTGTGTCATCGGATGAACATTTAGGTCATTTTCATCCTTCCTAGGCTTATGCTTGTCCAATTAGGGTTTCTAACCAATCTTGTGCATCCAATAGGTGTTTTTGTGTCATTGGATGAAAAATTACGTCATTTACGTCCTCCCTAGGCTAATTCTTGTCCAATTAGGGTTTTTTAACCAATCTTGTGCATCCAATAGGCGTTTTTGTGTCATTGGATGAACATTTTTGTCATTTTCGTCCTCCCTACACTTAATCTTGTCCAATTAGGGTTTCTAACCAATCTTGTGCATCCAATAGGTGGTTTTGTGTCATTGGATGAATGTTTAGGTCATTTTCGTCCTCCCTACATTTAAACTTGTCCAATTAGGGTTTTTAACCAATCTTGTACATCCAATAGGTGTTTTGTGTCATTGGATGAACATTTAGGTCATTTTTGTCCTCCGTAAACTTAATCTTGTCCAATTAGGGTTTCTAACCAATCTTGTGCATCCAATAGGTGTTTTTGTGTCATTGGATGAACATTTAGGTCATTTTCGTCCTCCCTACACTTAATCTTGTCCAATTAGGGTTTGTAACCAATCTTGTGCATCCAATAGGTGTTTTTTGTGTCATTGGATGAATGATTAGGTCATTTTCGACCTCCCTAGGCTTATGCTTGTCCAATTAGGGTTTCTAACCAATCTTGTGCATCCAATAGGTGTTTTTATGTCATTGGATGAAAAATTACGTCATTTACGTCCTCCCTAGGCTAATTCTTGTCCAATTAGGGTTTTTTAACCAATCTTGTGCATCCAATAGGCGTTTTTGTGTCATTGGATGAACATTTTTGTCATTTTCGTCCTCCCTACACTTAATCTTGTCCAATTAGGGTTTCTAACCAATCTTGTGCATCCAATAGGTATTTTTGTGTCATTGGATGAACAATTAGGTCATTTTCGACCTCACTAGGCTAATTCTTGTCCAATTATGGTTTTTAACCAATCTTGTGCATCCAATAGGTGTTTTTGTGTCATCGGATGAACATTTAGGTCATTTTCATCCTTCTTAGGCGTATGCTTGTCCAATTAGGGTTTCTAACCAATCTTGTGCATCCAATAGGTGTTTTTGTGTCATTACATGAAAAATTACGTCATTTACGTCCTCCCTAGGCTAATTCTTGTCCAATTAGGGTTTTTTAACCAATCTTGTGCATCCAATAGGTGTTTTGTGTCATTGGATTAACAATTAGGTCATTTTCGTCCTCCCTAGGCTAATTCTTGTCCAATTAGGGTTTTTAACCAATGTAGTGCATCCAATAGATGTTTTTGTGTCATTGGATGAATGTTTATGTCATTTTCGTCCTCCCAACACTTATTCTTGTCCAATTAGGGTTTTTAACCAATCTTGTGCATACAATAGGTGTTTTTGTGTCATTGGATGAACATTTAGGTCATTTTCGTCCTCCCTACACTTAATTTTGTCCAATTAGGGTTTCTAACCAATCTTGTGCATTCAATAGGTGTTTTTTTGTCATTGGATGAACGATTAGGTCATTTTCGACCTCACTAGGCTAGTTCTTGTCCAATTAGGGTTTTGAACCAATCTTGTGCATCCAATAGGTGTTTTTGTGTCATCGGATGAACATTTAGGTCATTTTCATCCTTCCTAGGCTTATGCTTGTCCAATTAGGGTTTCTAACCAATCTTGTGCATCCAATAGGTGTTTTTGTGTCATTGGATGAAAAATAACGTCATTTACGTCCTCCCTAGGCTAATTCTTGTCCAATTATGGTTTTTTAACTAATCTTGTGCATCCAACAGGTGTTTTGTGTCATTGGATAACAATTAGGTCATTTTCGTCCTCCCTAGGCTAATTCTTGTCCAATTAGGGTTTTTAACCAATCTTGTGCATCCAATAGGTGTTTTTGTGTCATTGGATGAATGTTTATGTCATTTTCTTCCTCCCAACACTTATTCTTGTCCAATTAGGGTTTTTAACCAATCTTGAAAATCCAATAGGTGTTTCTGTGTCATCGGATGAACATTTAGGTCATTTTCATCCTCCCTAGGCTTATGCTTGTCCAATTAGGGTTTCTAACCAATCTTGTGCATCCAATAGGTGTTTTTGTGTCATTGGATGAAAAATAACGTCATTTACGTCCTCCCTAGGCTAATTCTTGTCCAATTAGGGTTTTTTAACCAATCTTGTGCATCCAATAGGTGTTTTGTGTCATTGGATGAACAATTAGGTCATTTTCGTCCTCCCTAGGCTAATTCTTGTCTAATTAGGGTTTTTAACCAATCTTGTACATCCAATAGGTGTTTTGTGTCATTGGATGAACATTTAGGTCATTTTTGTCCTCCGTAAACTTAATCTTGTCCAATTAGGGTTTCTAACCAATCTTGTGCATCCAATAGGTGTTTTTGTGTCATTGGATGAACATTTAGGTCATTTTCGTCCTCCCTACACTTAATCTTGTCCAATTAGGGTTTCTAACCAATCTTGTGCATCCAATAGGTGTTTTTTGTGTCATTGGATGAATGATTAGGTCATTTTCGACCTCCCTAGGCTAATTCTTGTCCAATTAGGGTTTCTAACCAATCTTGTGCATCCAATAGGTGGTTTTGTGTCATTGGATGAATGTTTAGGTCATTTTCGTCCTCCCTACACTTAATCTTGTCCAATTAGGGTTTTTAACCAATCTTGTACATCCAATAGGTGTTTTGTGTCATTGGATGAACATTTAGGTCATTTTTGTCCTCCGTAAACTTAATCTTGTCCAATTAGGGTTTCTAACCAATCTTGTGCATCCAATAGGTGTTTTTGTGTCATCGGATGAACATTTAGTTCATTTTCATCCTTCCCAGGCTTATGCTTGTCCAATTAGGGTTTCTAACCAATCTTGTGCATCCAATAGGTGTTTTTGTGTCATCGGATGAACATTTAGGTCATTTTCATCCTTCCTAGGCTTATGCTTGTCCAATTAGGGTTTCTAACCAATCTTGTGCATCCAATAGGTGTTTTTGTGTCATTGGATGAAAAATTACGTCATTTACGTCCTCCCTAGGCTAATTCTTGTCCAATTAGGGTTTTTTAACCAATCTTGTGAATCCAATAGGCGTTTTTGTGTCATTGGATGAACATTTTTGTCATTTTCGTCCTCCCTACACTTAATCTTGTCCAATTAGGGTTTCTAACCAATCTTGTGCATCCAATAGGTATTTTTGTGTCATTGGATGAACAATTAGGTCATTTTCGACCTCACTAGGCTAATTCTTGTCCAATTATGGTTTTTAACCAATCTTGTGCATCCAATAGGTGTTTTTGTGTCATCGGATGAACATTTAGGTCATTTTCATCCTTCTTAGGCGTATGCTTGTCCAATTAGGGTTTCTAACCAATCTTGTGCATCCAATAGGTGTTTTTGTGTCATTACATGAAAAATTACGTCATTTACGTCCTCCCTAGGCTAATTCTTGTCCAATTAGGGTTTTTTAACCAATCTTGTGCATCCAATAGGTGTTTTGTGTCATTGGATTAACAATTAGGTCATTTTCGTCCTCCCTAGGCTAATTCTTGTCCAATTAGGGTTTTTAACCAATGTAGTGCATCCAATAGATGTTTTTGTGTCATTGGATGAATGTTTATGTCATTTTCGTCCTCCCAACACTTATTCTTGTCCAATTAGGGTTTTTAACCAATCTTGTGCATCCAATAGGTGTTTTTGTGTCATCGGATGAACATTTAGGTCATTTTCATCCTCCCTAGGCTTATGCTTGTCCAATTAGGGTTTCTAACCAATCTTGTGCATCCAATAGGTGTTTTTGTGTCATTGGATGAACATTTAGGTCATTTTCGTCCTCCCTACACTTAATCTTGTCCAATTAGGGTTTCTAACCAATCTTGTGCATCCAATAGGTGTTTTTTGTGTCATTGGATGAATGATTAGGTCATTTTCGACCTCCCTAGGCTAATTCTTGTCCAATTAGGGTTTTTAACCATTCTTGTGCATCCAATAGGTGTTTTTGTGTCATTGGATGAATGTTTAGGTCATTTTCGTCCTCCCTACACTTAATCTTGTCCAATTAGGGTTTTTAACCAATCTTGTGCATCCAATAGGTGTTTTGTGTCATTGGATGAACATTTAGGTCATTTCTGTCCTCCGTACACTTAATCATGTCCAATTAGGGTTTTTAACCAATCTTGTGCATCCAATAGGTGTTTTTGTGTCATTGGATGAATGTTTATGTCATTTTCGTCCTCCCTACACTTAATCTTATCCAATTAGGGTTTCTAACCAATCTTGTGCATCCAATAGGTGTTTTTGTGTCATTGGATGAACGATTAGGTCATTTTCGACCTCCCTAGGCTAATTCTTGTCCAATTAGGGTTTTTAACCAATCTTGTGCATCCAATAGGTGTTTTTGTGTCATTGGATGAACGATTAGGTCATTTTCGACCTCACTAGGCTTATTCTTGTCCAATTAGGGTTTTTAACCAATCTTGTGCATCCAATAGGTGTTTTTGTGTCATCGGATGAACATTTACGTCATTTTCATCCTTCCTAGGCTTATGCTTGTCCAATTAGGGTTTCTAACCAATCTTGTGCATCCAATAGGTGTTTTTGTGTCATTGGATGAAAAATTACGTCATTTACGTCCTCCCTAGGCTAATTCTTGTCCAATTAGGGTTTTTTAACCAATCTTGTGCATCCAATAGGCGTTTTTGTGTCATTGGATGAACATTTTTGTCATTTTCGTCCTCCCTACACTTAATCTTGTCCAATTAGGGTTTCTAACCAATCTTGTGCATCCAATAGGTATTTTTGTGTCATTGGATGAACAATTAGGTCATTTTCGACCTCACTAGGCTAATTCTTGTCCAATTAGGGTTTTTAACCAAACTTGTGCATCCAATAGGTGTTTTTGTGTCATCGGATGAACATTTAGGTCATTTTCATCCTTCCTAGGCTTATGCTTGTCCAATTAGGGTTTCTAACCAATCTTGTGCATCCAATAGGTGTTTTTGTGTCATTGGATGAAAAATTACGTCATTTACGTCCTCCCTAGGCTAATTCTTGTCCAATTAGGGTTTTTTAACCAATCTTGTGCATCCAATAGGCGTTTTTGTGTCATTGGATGAACATTTTTGTCATTTTCGTCCTCCCTACACTTAATCTTGTCCAATTAGGGTTTCTAACCAATCTTGTGCATCCAATAGGTGTTTTTAGTGTCATTGGATGAATGATTAGGTCATTTTCGACCTCCCTAGGCTAATTCTTGTCCAATTAGGGTTTTTAACCAATCTTGTACATCCAATAGGTGTTTTTGTGTCATCGGATGAACATTTAGGTCATTTTCATCCTTCCTAGGCTTATGCTTGTCCAATTAGGGTTTCTAACCAATCTTGTGCATCCAATAGGTGTTTTTGTGTCATTGGATGAAAAATTACGTCATTTACGTCCTCCCTAGGCTAATTCTTGTCCAATTAGGGTTTTTTAACCAATCTTGTGCATCCAATAGGTGTTTTGTGTCATTGGATGAATATTTAGGTCATTTTCGTCCTCCCTACACTTAATCTTGTCCAATTAGGGTTTTTAACCATTCTTGTGCATCCAATAGGTGTTTTTGTGTCATTGGATGAATGTTTAGGTCATTTTCGTCCTCCCTACACTTAAACTTGTCCAATTAGGGTTTTTAACCAATCTAGTGCATCCAATAGGTGTTTTGTGTCATTGGATGAACATTTAGGTCATTTTCATCCTTCCTAGGCTTATGCTTGTTCAATTAGGTTTTCTAACCAATCTTGTGCATCCAATAGGTGTTTTTGTGTCATTGGATGAAAAATTAGGTCATTTTCGTCCTCCCTAGGCTAATTCTTGTCCAATTAGGGTTTTTAACCAATCTTGTGCATCCAATAGGTGTTTTTGTGTCATTGGATGAATGTTTATGTCATTTTCGTCCTCCCAACACTTATTCTTGTCCAATTAGGGTTTTTAACCAATCTTGTGCATCCAATAGGTGTTTTTGTGTCATCGGATGAACATCTAGGTCATTTTCATCCTCCCTAGGCTTATGCTTGTCCAATTAGGGTTTCTAACCAATCTTGTGCATCCAATAGGTGTTTTTGTGTCATTGGATGAAAAATAACGTCATTTACGTCCTCCCTAGGCTAATTCTTGTCCAATTAGGGTTTTTTAACCAATCTTGTGCATCCAATAGGTGTTTTGTGTCATTGGATGAACAATTAGGTCATTTTCGTCCTCCCTAGGCTAATTCTTGTCTAATTAGGGTTTTTAACCAATCTTGTGCATCCAATAGGTGTTTTTGTGTCATTGGATGAATGTTTAGGTCATTTTCGTCCTCCCTACACTTAATCTTGTCCAATTAGGATTTTTAACCATTCTTGTGCATCCAATAGGTGTTTTTGTGTCATTGGATGAATGTTTAGGTCATTTTCGTCCTCCCTACATTTAAACTTGTCCAATTAGGGTTTTTAACCAATCTTGTACATCCAATAGGTGTTTTGTGTCATTGGATGAACATTTAGGTCATTTTTGTCCTCCGTAAACTTAATCTTGTCCAATTAGGGTTTCTAACCAATCTTGTGCATCCAATAGGTGTTTTTGTGTCATTGGATGAACATTTAGGTCATTTTCGTCCTCCCTACACTTATTCTTGTCCAATTAGGGTTTCTAACCAATCTTGTGCATCCAATAGGTGTTTTTGTGTCATTGGATGAACAATTAGGTCATTTTCGTCCTCCCTAGGCTAATTCTTGTCCAATTAGGGTTTTTAACCAATCTTGTGCATCCAATAGGTGTTTTTGTGTCATTGGATGAATGTTTATGTCATTTTCTTCCTCCCAACACTTATTCTTGTCCAATTAGGGTTTTTAACCAATCTTGTGCATCCAATAGGTGTTTTTGTGTCATCGGATGAACATTTAGGTCATTTTCATCCTCCCTAGGCTTATGCTTGTCCAATTAGGGTTTCTAACCAATCTTGTGCATCCAATAGGTGTTTTTGTGTCATTGGATAAAAAATAACGTCATTTACGTCCTCCCTTGGCTAATTCTTGTCCAATTAGGGTTTTTTAACCAATCTTGTGCATCCAATAGGTGTTTTGTGTCATTGGATGAACAATTAGGTCATTTTCGTCCTCCCTAGGCTAATTCTTGTCTAATTAGGGTTTTTAACCAATCTTGTGCATCCAATAGGTGTTTTTGTGTCATTGGATGAATGTTTAGGTCATTTTCGTCCTCCCTACACTTAATCTTGTCCAATTAGGATTTTTAACCATTCTTGTGCATCCAATAGGTGTTTTTGTGTCATTGGATGAATGTTTAGGTCATTTTCGTCCTCCCTACACTTAAACTTGTCCAATTAGGGTTTTTAACCAATCTTGTACATCCAATAGGTGTTTTGTGTCATTGGATGAACATTTAGGTCATTTTTGTCCTCCGTAAACTTAATCTTGTCCAATTAGGGTTTCTAACCAATCTTGTGCATCCAATAGGTGTTTTTGTGTCATTGGATGAACATTTAGGTCATTTTCGTCCTCCCTACACTTAATCTTGTCCAATTAGGGTTTTTCAACCAATTTTGTGCATCCAATAGGTGTTTTTTGTGTCATTGGATGAACAATTAGGTCATTTTCGTCCTCCCTAGGCTAATTCTTGTCTAATTAGGGTTTTTAACCATTCTTGTGCATCCAATAGGTGTTTTTGTGTCATTGGATGAATGTTTAGGTCATTTTCGTCCTCCCTACATTTAAACTTGTCCAATTAGGGTTTTTAACCAATCTTGTACATCCAATAGGTGTTTTGTGTCATTGGATGAACATTTAGGTCATTTTTGTCCTCCGTAAACTTAATCTTGTCCAATTAGGGTTTCTAACCAATCTTGTGCATCCAATAGGTGTTTTTGTGTCATTGGATGAACATTTAGGTCATTTTCGTCCTCCCTACACTTAATCTTGTCCAATTAGGGTTTGTAACCAATCTTGTGCATCCAATAGGTGTTTTTTGTGTCATTGGATGAATGATTAGGTCATTTTCGACCTCCCTAGGCTTATGCTTGTCCAATTAGGGTTTCTAACCAATCTTGTGCATCCAATAGGTGTTTTTATGTCATTGGATGAAAAATTACGTCATTTACGTCCTCCCTAGGCTAATTCTTGTCCAATTAGGGTTTTTTAACCAATCTTGTGCATCCAATAGGCGTTTTTGTGTCATTGGATGAACATTTTTGTCATTTTCGTCCTCCCTACACTTAATCTTGTCCAATTAGGGTTTCTAACCAATCTTGTGCATCCAATAGGTATTTTTGTGTCATTGGATGAACAATTAGGTCATTTTCGACCTCACTAGGCTAATTCTTGTCCAATTAGGGTTTTTAACCAATCTTGTGCATCCAATAGGTGTTTTTGTGTCATCGGATGAACATTTAGGTCATTTTCATCCTTCCTAGGCTTATGCTTGTCCAATTAGGGTTTCTAACCAATCTTGTGCATCCAATAGGTGTTTTTGTGTCATTGGATGAAAAATTACGTCATTTACGTCCTCCCTAGGCTAATTCTTGTCCAATTAGGGTTTTTTAACCAATCTTGTGCATCCAATAGATGTTTTGTGTCATTGGATTAACAATTAGGTCATTTTCGTCCTCCCTAGGCTAATTCTTGTCCAATTAGGGTTTTTAACCAATCTAGTGCATCCAATAGGTGTTTTGTGTCATTGGATGAACATTTAGGTCATTTCTGTCCTCCGTACACTTAATCTTGTCCAATTAGGGTTTTTAACAAATCTTGTGCATCCAATAGGTGTTTTTGTGTCATTGGATGAACATTTAGGTCATTTTCGTCCTCCCTACACTTAATCTTGTCCAATTAGGGTTTCTAACGAATCTTGTGCATCCAATAGGTGTTTTTTGTGTCATTGGATGAATGATTAGGTCATTTTCGACCTCCCTAGGCTAATTCTTGTCCAATTAGGGTTTTTAACCAATCTTGTGCATCCAATAGGTGTTTTTGTGTCATCGGATGAACATTTAGTTCATTTTCATCCTTCCCAGGCTTATGCTTGTCCAATTAGGGTTTCTAACCAATCTTGTGCATCCAATAGGTGTTTTTGTGTCATCGGATGAACATTTAGGTCATTTTCATCCTTCCTAGGCTTATGCTTGTCCAATTAGGGTTTCTAACCAATCTTGTGCATCCAATAGGTGTTTTTGTGTCATTGGATGAAAAATTACGTCATTTACGTCCTCCCTAGGCTAATTCTTGTCCAATTAGGGTTTTTTAACCAATCTTGTGAATCCAATAGGCGTTTTTGTGTCATTGGATGAACATTTTTGTCATTTTCGTCCTCCCTACACTTAATCTTGTCCAATTAGGGTTTCTAACCAATCTTGTGCATCCAATAGGTATTTTTGTGTCATTGGATGAACAATTAGGTCATTTTCGACCTCACTAGGCTAATTCTTGTCCAATTATGGTTTTTAACCAATCTTGTGCATCCAATAGGTGTTTTTGTGTCATCGGATGAACATTTAGGTCATTTTCATCCTTCTTAGGCGTATGCTTGTCCAATTAGGGTTTCTAACCAATCTTGTGCATCCAATAGGTGTTTTTGTGTCATTACATGAAAAATTACGTCATTTACGTCCTCCCTAGGCTAATTCTTGTCCAATTAGGGTTTTTTAACCAATCTTGTGCATCCAATAGGTGTTTTGTGTCATTGGATTAACAATTAGGTCATTTTCGTCCTCCCTAGGCTAATTCTTGTCCAATTAGGGTTTTTAACCAATGTAGTGCATCCAATAGATGTTTTTGTGTCATTGGATGAATGTTTATGTCATTTTCGTCCTCCCAACACTTATTCTTGTCCAATTAGGGTTTTTAACCAATCTTGTGCATACAATAGGTGTTTTTGTGTCATTGGATGAACATTTAGGTCATTTTCGTCCTCCCTACACTTAATCTTGTCCAATTAGGGTTTCTAACCAATCTTGTGCATTCAATAGGTGTTTTTTTGTCATTGGATGAACGATTAGGTCATTTTCGACCTCACTAGGCTAGTTCTTGTCCAATTAGGGTTTTGAACCAATCTTGTGCATCCAATAGGTGTTTTTGTGTCATCGGATGAACATTTAGGTCATTTTCATCCTTCCTAGGCTTATGCTTGTCCAATTAGGGTTTCTAACCAATCTTGTGCATCCAATAGGTGTTTTTGTGTCATTGGATGAAAAATAACGTCATTTACGTCCTCCCTAGGGTAATTCTTGTCCAATTATGGTTTTTTAACTAATCTTGTGCATCCAACAGGTGTTTTGTGTCATTGGATAACAATTAGGTCATTTTCGTCCTCCCTAGGCTAATTCTTGTCCAATTAGGGTTTTTAACCAATCTTGTGCATCCAATAGGTGTTTTTGTGTCATTGGATGAATGTTTATGTCATTTTCTTCCTCCCAACACTTATTCTTGTCCAATTAGGGTTTTTAACCAATCTTGTGCATCCAATAGGTGTTTTTGTGTCATCGGATGAACATTTAGGTCATTTTCATCCTTCCTAGGCTTATGCTTGTCCAATTAGGGTTTCTAACCAATCTTGTGCATCCAATAGGTGTTTTTGTGTCATTGGATGAAAAATTACGTCATTTTCGTCCTCCCTAGGCTAATTCTTGTCCAATTAGGGTTTTTTAACCAATCTTGTGCATCCAATAGGCGTTTTTGTGTCATTGGATGAACATTTTTGTCATTTTCGTCCTCCCTACACTTAATCTTGTCCAATTAGGGTTTCTAACCAATCTTGTGCATCCAATAGGTGTTTTTAGTGTCATTGGATGAATGATTAGGTCATTTTCGACCTCCCTAGGCTAATTCTTGTCCAATTAGGGTTTTTAACCAATCTTGTACATCCAATAGGTGTTTTTGTGTCATCGGATGAACATTTAGGTCATTTTCATCCTTCCTAGGCTTATGCTTGTCCAATTAGGGTTTCTAACCAATCTTGTGCATCCAATAGGTGTTTTTGTGTCATTGGATGAAAAATTACGTCATTTACGTCCTCCCTAGGCTAATTCTTGTCCAATTAGGGTTTTTTAACCAATCTTGTGCATCCAATAGGCGTTTTTGTGTCATTGGATGAACATTTTTGTCATTTTCGTCCTCCCTACACTTAATCTTGTCCAATTAGGGTTTCTAACCAATCTTGTGCATCCAATAGGTATTTTTGTGTCATTGGATGAACAATTAGGTCATTTTCGACCTCACTAGGCTAATTCTTGTCCAATTAGGGTTTTTAACCAAACTTGTGCATCCAATAGGTGTTTTTGTGTCATCGGATGAACATTTAGGTCATTTTCATCCTTCCTAGGCTTATGCTTGTCCAATTAGGGTTTCTAACCAATCTTGTGCATCCAATAGGTGTTTTTGTGTCATTGGATGAAAAATTACGTCATTTACGTCCTCCCTAGGCTAATTCTTGTCCAATTAGGGTTTTTTAACCAATCTTGTGCATCCAATAGGCGTTTTTGTGTCATTGGATGAACATTTTTGTCATTTTCGTCCTCCCTACACTTAATCTTGTCCAATTAGGGTTTCTAACCAATCTTGTGCATCCAATAGGTGGTTTTGTGTCATTGGATGAATGTTTAGGTCATTTTCGTCCTCCCTACATTTAAACTTGTCCAATTAGGGTTTTTAACCAATCTTGTACATCCAATAGGTGTTTTGTGTCATTGGATGAACATTTAGGTCATTTTTGTCCTCCGTAAACTTAATCTTGTCCAATTAGGGTTTCTAACCAATCTTGTGCATCCAATAGGTGTTTTTGTGTCATTGGATGAACATTTAGATCATTTTCGTCCTCCTCACACTTAATCTTGTCCAATTAGGGTTTCTAACCAATCTTGTGCATCCAATAGGTGTTTTTTGTGTCATTGGATGAATGATTAGGTCATTTTCGACCTCACTAGGCTAATTCTTGTCCAATTAGGGTTTTTTACCAATCTTGTGCATCCAATAGGTGTTTTTGTGTCATCGGATGAACATTTAGGTCATTTTCATCCTTCCTAGGCTTATGCTTGTCCAATTAGGGTTTCTAACCAATCTTGTGCATCCAATAGGTGGTTTTGTGTCATTGGATGAATGTTTAGGTCATTTTCGTCCTCCCTACACTTAATCTTGTCCAATTAGGGTTTTTAACCAATCTTGTACATCCAATAGGTGTTTTGTGTCATTGGATGAACATTTAGGTCATTTTTGTCCTCCGTAAACTTAATCTTGTCCAATTAGGGTTTCTAACCAATCTTGTGCATCCAATAGGTGTTTTTGTGTCATTGGATGAACATTTAGGTCATTTTCGTCCTCCCTACACTTAATCTTGTCCAATTAGGGTTTCTAACCAATCTTGTGCATCCAATAGGTGTTTTTTGTGTCATTGGATGAATGATTAGGTCATTTTCGACCTCACTAGGCTAATTCTTGTCCAATTAGGGTTTTTAACCAATCTTGTGCATCCAATAGGTGTTTTTGTGTCATCGGATGAACATTTAGGTCATTTTCATCCTTCCTAGGCTTATGCTTGTCCAATTAGGGTTTCTAACCAATCTTGTGCCTCCAATAGGTGGTTTTGTGTCATTGGATGAATGTTTAGGTCATTTTCGTCCTCCCTACACTTAATCTTGTCCAATTAGGGTTTTTAACCAATCTTGTACATCCAAAAGGTGTTTTGTGTCATTGGATGAACATTTAGGTCATTTTTGTCCTCCGTAAACTTAATCTTGTCCAATTAGGGTTTCTAACCAATCTTGTGCATCCAATAGGTGTTTTTGTGTCATTGGATGAACATTTAGGTCATTTTCGTCCTCCCTACACTTAATCTTGTCCAATTAGGGTTTCTACCCAATCTTGTGCATCCAATAGGTGTTTTTTGTGTCATTGGATGAATGATTAGGTCATTTTCGACCTCACTAGGCTAATTCTTGTCCAATTAGGGTTTTTAACCAATCTTGTGCATCCAATAGGTGTTTTTGTGTCATCGAATGAACATTTAGGTCATTTTCATCCTTCCTAGGCTTATGCTTGTCCAATTAGGGTTTCTAACCAATCTTGTGCATCCAATAGGTGGTTTTGTGTCATTGGATGAATGTTTATGTCATTTTCGTCCTCCCTACACTTAATCTTGTCCAATTAGGGTTTCTAACCAATCTTGTGCATCCAATAGGTGTTTTTGTGTCATTGGATGAACATTTAGGTCATTTTCGTCCTCCTCACACATAATCTTGTCCAATTAGGGTTTCTAACCAATCTTGTGCATCCAATAGGTGTTTTTTGTGTCATTGGATGAATGATTAGGTCATTTTCGACCTCCCTAGGCTAATTCTTGTCCAATTAGGGTTTTTAACCAATCTTGTGCATCCAATAGGTGTTTTTGTGTCATCGGATGAACATTTAGTTCATTTTCATCCTTCCCAGGCTTATGCTTGTCCAATTAGGGTTTCAAACCAATCTTGTGCATCCAATAGGTGTTTTTGTGTCATTGGATGAAAAATTACGTCATTTACGTCCTCCCTAGGCTAATTCTTGTCCAATTAGGGTTTTTTAACCAATCTTGTGCATCCAATAGATGTTTTGTGTCATTGGATTAACAATTAGGTCATTTTCGTCCTCCCTAGGCTAATTCTTGTCCAATTAGGGTTTTTAACCAATCTAGTGCATCCAATAGGTGTTTTGTGTCATTGGATGAACATTTAGGTCATTTCTGTCCTCCGTACACTTAATCTTGTCCAATTAGGGTTTTTAACAAATCTTGTGCATCCAATAGGTGTTTTTGTGTCATTGGATGAACATTTAGGTCATTTTCGTCCTCCCTACACTTAATCTTGTCCGATTAGGGTTTCTAACGAATCTTGTGCATCCAATAGGTGTTTTTTGTGTCATTGGATTAATGATTAGGTCATTTTCGACCTCCCTAGGCTAATTCTTGTCCAATTAGGGTTTTTAACCAATCTTGTGCATCCAATAGGTGTTTTTGTGTCATCGGATGAACATTTAGTTCATTTTCATCCTTGCCAGGCTTATGCTTGTCCAATTAGGGTTTCTAACCAATCTTGTGCATCCAATAGGTGTTTTTGTGTCATCGGATGAACATTTAGGTCATTTTCATCCTTCCTAGGCTTATGCTTGTCCAATTAGGGTTTCTAACCAATCTTGTGCATCCAATAGGTGTTTTTGTGTCATTGGATGAAAAATTACGTCATTTACGTCCTCCCTAGGCTAATTCTTGTCCAATTAGGGTTTTTTAACCAATCTTGTGCATCCAATAGGCGTTTTTGTGTCATTGGATGAACATTTTTGTCATTTTCGTCCTCCCTACACTTAATCTTGTCCAATTAGGGTTTCTAACCAATCTTGTGCATCCAATAGGTATTTTTGTGTCATTGGATGAACAATTAGGTCATTTTCGACCTCACTAGGCTAATTCTTGTCCAATTAGGGTTTTTAACCAAACTTGTGCATCCAATAGGTGTTTTTGTGTCATCGGATGAACATTTAGGTCATTTTCATCCTTCCTAGGCTTATGCTTGTCCAATTAGGGTTTCTAACCAATCTTGTGCATCCAATAGGTGTTTTTGTGTCATTGGATGAAAAATTACGTCATTTACGTCCTCCCTAGGCTAATTCTTGTCCAATTAGGGTTTTTTAACCAATCTTGTGCATCCAATAGGCGTTTTTGTGTCATTGGATGAACATTTTTGTCATTTTCGTCCTCCCTACACTTAATCTTGTCCAATTAGGGTTTCTAACCAATCTTGTGCATCCAATAGGTGTTTTTAGTGTCATTGGATGAATGATTAGGTCATTTTCGACCTCCCTAGGCTAATTCTTGTCCAATTAGGGTTTTTAACCAATCTTGTACATCCAATAGGTGTTTTTGTGTCATCGGATGAACATTTAGGTCATTTTCATCCTTCCTAGGCTTATGCTTGTCCAATTAGGGTTTCTAACCAATCTTGTGCATCCAATAGGTGTTTTTGTGTCATTGGATGAAAAATTACGTCATTTACGTCCTCCCTAGGCTAATTCTTGTCCAATTAGGGTTTTTTAACCAATCTTGTGCATCCAATAGGCGTTTTTGTGTCATTGGATGAACATTTTTGTCAATTTCGTCCTCCCTACACTTAATCTTGTCCAATTAGGGTTTCTAACCAATCTTGTGCATCCAATAGGTGGTTTTGTGTCATTGGATGAATGTTTAGGTCATTTTCGTCCTCCCTACATTTAAACTTGTCCAATTAGGGTTTTTAACCAATCTTGTACATCCAATAGGTGTTTTGTGTCATTGGATGAACATTTAGGTCATTTTTGTCCTCCGTAAACTTAATCTTGTCCAATTAGGGTTTCTAACCAATCTTGTGCATCCAATAGGTGTTTTTGTGTCATTGGATGAACATTTAGGTCATTTTCGTCCTCCCTACACTTATTCTTGTCCAATTAGGGTTTCTAACCAATCTTGTGCATCCAATAGGTGTTTTTGTGTCATTGGATGAACAATTAGGTCATTTTCGTCCTCCCTAGGCTAATTCTTGTCCAATTAGGGTTTTTAACCAATCTTGTGCATCCAATAGGTGTTTTTGTGTCATTGGATGAACAATTAGGTCATTTTCGTCCTCCCTAGGCTAATTCTTGTCCAATTAGGGTTTTTAACCAATCTTGTGCATCCAATAGGTGTTTTGTGTCATTGGATGAACATTTAGGTCATTTTCGTCCCCCCAAAACTTAATCTTGTCCAATTAGGTTTCTAACCAATCTTGTGCATCCAATAGGTGTTTTTGTGTCATTGGATGAACATTTAGGTCATTTTCGTCCTCCCTAGGCTTATTCTTGTCCAATTAGGGGGTCTAGCCAATCTTGTGCATCCAATAGGTGTTTTTGTGTCATTGGATGAACATTTAGGTCATTTTCGTCCTCCCTAAACTTAATCTTGTCCAATTAGGATTTCTAACCAATCTTGTGCATCCAATAGGTGTTTTTGTGTCATTGGATGAACAATTAGGTCATTTTCGTCCTCCCTAGGCTAATTCTTGTCCAATTAGGGTTTTTAACCAATCTTGTGCATCCAATAGGTGTTTTGTGTCATTGGATGAACATTTAGGTCATTTTCGTCTGCCCTACACTTAATCTTGTCCAATTAGGGTTTCTAACCAATCTTGTGCATCCAATTGTTGTTTTTGTCTCATTGGATGAACATTGATGTCATTTTCGTCCTCCCTAAACTTAATCTCTTCCAATTAGGGTTTCTAACCAATCTTGTGCATCCAATAGGTGTTTTTGTGTCATTGGATGAACATTTAGGTCATTTTCGTCCTCCCTACACTTAATCTTGTCCAATTAGGGTTTCTAACCAATCTTGTGCATCCAATTGTTGTTTTTGTCTCATTGGATGAACATTGATGTCATTTTCGTCCTCCCTAAACTTAATCTCTTCCAATTAGGGTTTCTAACCAATCTTGTGCATCCAATAGGTGTTTTTGTGTCATTGGATGAACAATTAGGTCATTTTCGTCCTCCCTAGGCTAATTCTTGTCCAATTAGGGTGTTTAACCAATCTTGTGCATCCAATAGGTGTTTTGTGTCATTGGATGAACATTTAGGTCATTTTCGTCCTCCCTACACTTAATCATGTCCAATTAGGGTTTTTAACGAATCTTGTGCATCCAATAGGTGTTTTTGTGTCATTGGATGAACAATTAGGTCATTTTCGTCCTCCCTACACTTAATCTTGTCCAATTAGGGTTTCTAACCAATCTTGTGCATCCAATAGGTGTTTTTGTGTCATTGGATGAACGATTAGGTCATTTTCGACCTCCCTAGGCTAATTCTTGTCCAATTAGGGTTTTTAACCAATCTTGTGCATCCAATAGGTGTTTTTGTGTCATCGGATGAACATTTAGGTCATTTTCATCCTTCCTAGGCTTATGCTTGTCCAATTAGGGTTTCTAACCAATCTTGTGCATCCAATAGGTGTTTTTGTGTCATTGGATGAATGTTTAGGTCATTTTCGTCCTCCCTACACTTAATCTTGTCCAATTAGGGTTTTTAACCAATCTTGTACATCCAATAGGTGTTTTGTGTCATTGGATGAACATTTAGGTCATTTTTGTCCTCCGTAAACTTAATCTTGTCCAATTAGGGTTTCTAACCAATCTTGTGCATCCAATAGGTGTTTTTTGTGTCATTGGATGAATGATTAGGTCATTTTCGACCTCCCTAGGCTAATTCTTATCCAATTAGGGTTTGTAACCAATCTTGTGCATCCAATAGGTGTTTTTGTGTCATTGGATGAATGTTTAGGTCATTTTCGTCCTCCCTACACTTAATCTTGTCCAATTAGGGTTTTTAACTATTCTTGTGCATCCAATAGGTGTTTTTGTGTCATTGGATGAATGTTTAGGTCATTTTCGTCCTCCCTACACTTAATCTTGTCCAATTAGGGTTTTTAACCAATCTTGTGCATCCAATAGGTGTTTTTTGTGTCATTGGATGAATGATTAGGTCATTTTCGACCTCCCTAGGCTAATTCTTGTCCAATTAGGGTTTTTAACCAATCTTGTGCATCCAATAGGTGTTTTTGTGTCATCGGATGAACATTTAGTTCATTTTCATCCTTCCCAGGCTTATGCTTGTCCAATTAGGGTTTCTAACCAATCTTGTGCATCCAATAGGTGTTTTTGTGTCATCGGATGAACATTTAGGTCATTTTCATCCTTCCTAGGCTTATGCTTGTCCAATTAGGGTTTCTAACCAATCTTGTGCATCCAATAGGTGTTTTTGTGTCATTGGATGAAAAATTACGTCATTTACGTCCTCCCTAGGCTAATTCTTGTCCAATTAGGGTTTTTTAACCAATCTTGTGAATCCAATAGGCGTTTTTGTGTCATTGGATGAACATTTTTGTCATTTTCGTCCTCCCTACACTTAATCTTGTCCAATTAGGGTTTCTAACCAATCTTGTGCATCCAATAGGTATTTTTGTGTCATTGGATGAACAATTAGGTCATTTTCGACCTCACTAGGCTAATTCTTGTCCAATTATGGTTTTTAACCAATCTTGTGCATCCAATAGGTGTTTTTGTGTCATCGGATGAACATTTAGGTCATTTTCATCCTTCTTAGGCGTATGCTTGTCCAATTAGGGTTTCTAACCAATCTTGTGCATCCAATAGGTGTTTTTGTGTCATTACATGAAAAATTACGTCATTTACGTCCTCCCTAGGCTAATTCTTATCCAATTAGGGTTTTTTAACCAATCTTGTGCATCCAATAGGTGTTTTGTGTCATTGGATTAACAATTAGGTCATTTTCGTCCTCCCTAGGCTAATTCTTGTCCAATTAGGGTTTTTAACCAATGTAGTGCATCCAATAGATGTTTTTGTGTCATTGGATGAATGTTTATGTCATTTTCGTCCTCCCTACACTTAATCTTGTCCAATTAGGGTTTCTAACCAATCTTGTGCATTCAATAGGTGTTTTTTTGTCATTGGATGAACGATTAGGTCATTTTCGACCTCACTAGGCTAGTTCTTGTCCAATTAGGGTTTTGAACCAATCTTGTGCATCCAATAGGTGTTTTTGTGTCATCGGATGAACATTTAGGTCATTTTCATCCTTCCTAGGCTTATGCTTGTCCAATTAGGGTTTCTAACCAATCTTGTGCATCCAATAGGTGTTTTTGTGTCATTGGATGAAAAATAACGTCATTTACGTCCTCCTTAGGCTAATTCTTGTCCAATTATGGTTTTTTAACTAATCTTGTGCATCCAACAGGTGTTTTGTGTCATTGGATAACAATTAGGTCATTTTCGTCCTCCGTAGGCTAATTCTTGTCCAATTAGGGTTTTTAACCAATCTTGTGCATCCAATAGGTGTTTTTGTGTCATTGGATGAATGTTTATGTCATTTTCTTCCTCCCAACACTTATTCTTGTCCAATTAGGGTTTTTAACCAATCTTGTGCATCCAATAGGTGTTTTTGTGTCATCGGATGAACATTTAGGTCATTTTCATCCTCCCTAGGCTTATGCTTGTCCAATTAGGGTTTCTAACCAATCTTGTGCATCCAATAGGTGTTTTTGTGTCATTGGATAAAAAATAACGTCATTTACGTCCTCCCTAGGCTAATTCTTGTCCAATTAGGGTTTTTTAACCAATCTTGTGCATCCAATAGGTGTTTTGTGTCATTGGATGAACAATTAGGTCATTTTCGTCCTCCCTAGGCTAATTCTTGTCTAATTAGGGTTTTTAACCAATCTTGTGCATCCAATAGGTGTTTTTGTGTCATTGGATGAATGTTTAGGTCATTTTCGTCCTCCCTACACTTATTCTTGTCCAATTAGGGTTTTTAACCATTCTTGTGCATCCAATAGGTGTTTTTGTGTCATTGGATGAATGTTTAGGTCATTTTCGTCCTCCCTACACTTAATCTTGTCCAATTAGGGTTTTTAACCAATCTTGTACATCCAATAGGTGTTTTGTGTCATTGGATGAACATTTAGGTCATTTTTGTCCTCCGTAAACTTAATCTTGTCCAATTAGGGTTTCTAACCAATCTTGTGCATCCAATAGGTGTTTTTGTGTCATTGGATGAAAAATTACGTCATTTACGTCCTCCCTAGGCAAATTCTTGTCCAATTAGGGTTTTTTAACCAATCTTGTGCATCCAATAGGTGTTTTGTGTCATTGGATGAACAATTAGGTCATTTTCGTCCTCCCTAGGCTAATTCTTGTCCAATTAGGGTTTGTAACCAATCTTGTGCATCCAATAGGTGTTTTTGTGTCATTGGATGAATGTTTAGGTCATTTTCGTCCTCCCTACACTTAATCTTGTCCAATTAGGGTTTTTAACCATTCTTGTGCATCCAATAGGTGTTTTTGTGTCATTGGATGAATGTTTAGGTCATTTTCGTCCTCCCTACACTTAATCTTGTCCAATTAGGGTTTTTAATTAATCTTGTACATCCAATAGGTGTTTTGTGTCATTGGATGAATATTTAGGTCATTTTTGTCCTCCGTAAACTTAATGTTGTCCAATTAGGGTTCTAACCAATCTTGTGCATCCAATAGGTGTTTTTGTGTCATTGGATGAACATTTAGGTCATTTTCGTCCTCCATACACTTAATCTTGTCCAATTAGGGTTTCTAACCAATCTTGTGCATCCAATAGGTGTTTTTTGTGTCATTGGATGAATGATTAGGTCATTTTCGACCTCCCTAGGCTAATTCTTGTCCAATTAGGGTTTTTAACCAATCTTGTGCATCCAATAGGTGTTTTTGTGTCATCGGATGAACATTTAGTTCATTTTCATCCTTCCCAGGCTTATGCTTGTCCAATTAGGGTTTCAAACCAATCTTGTGCATCCAATAGGTGTTTTTGTGTCATTGGATGAAAAATTACGTCATTTACGTCCTCCCTAGGCTAATTCTTGTCCAATTAGGGTTTTTTAACCAATCTTGTGCATCCAATAGATGTTTTGTGTCATTGGATTAACAATTAGGTCATTTTCGTCCTCCCTAGGCTAATTCTTGTCCAATTAGGGTTTTTAACCAATCTAGTGCATCCAATAGGTGTTTTGTGTCATTGGATGAACATTTAGGTCATTTCTGTCCTCCGTACACTTAATCTTGTCCAATTAGGGTTTTTAACAAATCTTGTGCATCCAATAGGTGTTTTTGTGTCATTGGATGAACATTTAGGTCATTTTCGTCCTCCCTACACTTAATCTTGTCCGATTAGGGTTTCTAACGAATCTTGTGCATCCAATAGGTGTTTTTTGTGTCATTGGATTAATGATTAGGTCATTTTCGACCTCCCTAGGCTAATTCTTGTCCAATTAGGGTTTTTAACCAATCTTGTGCATCCAATAGGTGTTTTTGTGTCATCGGATGAACATTTAGTTCATTTTCATCCTTGCCAGGCTTATGCTTGTCCAATTAGGGTTTCTAACCAATCTTGTGCATCCAATAGGTGTTTTTGTGTCATCGGATGAACATTTAGGTCATTTTCATCCTTCCTAGGCTTATGCTTGTCCAATTAGGGTTTCTAACCAATCTTGTGCATCCAATAGGTGTTTTTGTGTCATTGGATGAAAAATTACGTCATTTACGTCCTCCCTAGGCTAATTCTTGTCCAATTAGGGTTTTTTAACCAATCTTGTGCATCCAATAGGCGTTTTTGTGTCATTGGATGAACATTTTTGTCATTTTCGTCCTCCCTACACTTAATCTTGTCCAATTAGGGTTTCTAACCAATCTTGTGCATCCAATAGGTATTTTTGTGTCATTGGATGAACAATTAGGTCATTTTCGACCTCACTAGGCTAATTCTTGTCCAATTAGGGTTTTTAACCAAACTTGTGCATCCAATAGGTGTTTTTGTGTCATCGGATGAACATTTAGGTCATTTTCATCCTTCCTAGGCTTATGCTTGTCCAATTAGGGTTTCTAACCAATCTTGTGCATCCAATAGGTGTTTTTGTGTCATTGGATGAAAAATTACGTCATTTACGTCCTCCCTAGGCTAATTCTTGTCCAATTAGGGTTTTTTAACCAATCTTGTGCATCCAATAGGCGTTTTTGTGTCATTGGATGAACATTTTTGTCATTTTCGTCCTCCCTACACTTAATCTTGTCCAATTAGGGTTTCTAACCAATCTTGTGCATCCAATAGGTATTTTTGTGTCATTGGATGAACAATTAGGTCATTTTCGACCTCACTAGGCTAATTCTTGTCCAATTAGGGTTTTTAACCAATCTTGTGCATCCAATAGGTGTTTTTGTGTCATCGGATGAACATTTAGGTCATTTTCATCCTTCCTAGGCTTATGCTTGTCCAATTAGGGTTTCTAACCAATCTTGTGCATCCAATAGGTGTTTTTGTGTCATTGGATGAAAAATTACGTCATTTACGTCCTCCCTAGGCTAATTCTTGTCCAATTAGGGTTTTTTACCCAATCTTGTGCATCCAATAGGTGTTTTGTGTCATTGGATGAACAATTAGGTCATTTTCGTCCTCCCTAGGCTAATTCTTGTCCAATTAGGGTTTTTAACCAATCTTGTGCATCCAATAGGTGTTTTTGTGTCATCGAATGAATATTTAGGTCATTTTCATCCTCCCTAGGCTTATGGTTTTCCAATTAGGGTTTCTAACCAATCTTGTGCAACCAATAGGTGTTTTTGTGTCATTGGATGAAAAATTACGTCATTTACGTCCTCCCTAGGCTAATTCTTGTCCAATTAGGGTTTTTTAACCAATCTTGTGCATCCAATAGGTGTTTTGTGTCATTGGATGAATATTTAGGTCATTTTCGTCCTCCCTACACTTAATCTTGTCCAATTAGGGTTTTTAACCAATCTTGTGCATCCAATAGCTGTTTTTGTGTCATCGGATGAACATTTAGGTCATTTTCCTCCTTCCTAGGCTTATGCTTGTCCAATTAGGGTTTCTAACCAATCTTGTGCATCCAATAGGTGTTTTTGTGTCATTGGATGAAAAATAACGTCATTTACGTCCTCCCTAGGCTAATTCTTGTCCAATTATAGTTTTTTAACTAATCTATTGCATCCAATAGGTGTTTTGTGTCATTGGATGAACAATTAGGTCATTTTCGTCCTCCCTAGGCTAATTCTTGTCCAATTAGGGTTTTTAACCAATCTTGTGCATCCAATAGGTGTTTTTGTGTCATTGGATGAATGTTTATGTCATTTTCGTCCTCCCTACACTTATTCTTGTCCAATTAGGGTTTTTAACCAATCTTGTGCATCCAATAGGTGTTTTTGTGTCATTGGATGAACATTTAGGTCATTTTCATCCTTCCTAGGCTTATGCTTGTCCAATTAGGGTTTCTAACCAATCTTGTGCATCCAATAGGTGTTTTTGTGTCATTGGATGAAAAATAACGTCATTTACGTCCTCCCTAGGCTAATTCTTGTCCAATTATGGTTTTTTAACTAATCTTGTGCATCCAACAGGTGTTTTGTGTCATTGGATAACAATTAGGTCATTTTCGTCCTCCCTAGGCTAATTCTTGTCCAATTAGGGTTTTTAACCAATCTTGTGCATCCAATAGGTGTTTTTGTGTCATTGGATGAATGTTTATGTCATTTTCTTCCTCCCAACACTTATTCTTGTCCAATTAGTGTTTTTAACCAATCTTGTGCATCCAATAGGTGTTTTTGTGTCATCGGATGAACATTTAGGTCATTTTCATCCTCCCTAGGCTTATGCTTGTCCAATTAGGGTTTCTAACCAATCTTGTGCATCCAATAGGTGTTTTTGTGTCATTGGATGAACATTTAGGTCATTTTCGTCCTCCCTACACTTAATCTTGTCCAATTAGGGTTTCTAACCAATCTTGTGCATCCAATAGGTGTTTTTTGTGTCATTGGATGAATGATTAGGTCATTTTCGACCTCCCTAGGCTAATTCTTGTCCAATTAGGGTTTTTAACCAATCTTGTGGATCCAATAGGTGTTTTTGTGTCATCGGATGAACATTTAGGTCATTTTCATCCTTCCTAGGCTTATGCTTGTCCAATTAGGGTTTCTAACCAATCTTGTGCATCCAATAGGTGGTTTTGTGTCATTGGATGAATGTTTAGGTCATTTTCGTCCTCCCTACACTTAATCTTGTCCAATTAGGGTTTTTAACCAATCTTGTACATCCAATAGGTGTTTTGTGTCATTGGATGAACATTTAGGTCATTTTTGTCCTCCGTAAACTTAATCTTGTCCAATTAGGGTTTCTAACCAATCTTGTGCATCCAATAGGTGTTTTTGTGTCATTGGATGAACATTTAGGTCATTTTCGTCCTCCCTACACTTAATCTTGTCCAATTAGGGTTTGTAACCAATCTTGTGCATCCAATAGGTGTTTTTTGTGTCATTGGATGAATGATTAGGTCATTTTCGACCTCCCTAGGCTTATGCTTGTCCAATTAGGGTTTCTAACCAATCTTGTGCATCCAATAGGTGTTTTTATGTCATTGGATGAAAAATTACGTCATTTACGTCCTCCCTAGGCTAATTCTTGTCCAATTAGGGTTTTTTAACCAATCTTGTGCATCCAATAGGCGTTTTTGTGTCATTGGATGAACATTTTTGTCATTTTCGTCCTCCCTACACTTAATCTTGTCCAATTAGGGTTTCTAACCAATCTTGTGCATCCAATAGGTATTTTTGTGTCATTGGATGAACAATTAGGTCATTTTCGACCTCACTAGGCTAATTCTTGTCCAATTATGGTTTTTAACCAATCTTGTGCATCCAATAGGTGTTTTTGTGTCATCGGATGAACATTTAGGTCATTTTCATCCTTCTTAGGCGTATGCTTGTCCAATTAGGGTTTCTAACCAATCTTGTGCATCCAATAGGTGTTTTTGTGTCATTACATGAAAAATTACGTCATTTACGTCCTCCCTAGGCTAATTCTTGTCCAATTAGGGTTTTTTAACCAATCTTGTGCATCCAATAGGTGTTTTGTGTCATTGGATTAACAATTAGGTCATTTTCGTCCTCCCTAGGCTAATTCTTGTCCAATTAGGGTTTTTAACCAATGTAGTGCATCCAATAGATGTTTTTGTGTCATTGGATGAATGTTTATGTCATTTTCGTCCTCCCAACACTTATTCTTGTCCAATTAGGGTTTTTAACCAATCTTGTGCATACAATAGGTGTTTTTGTGTCATTGGATGAACATTTAGGTCATTTTCGTCCTCCCTACACTTATTCTTGTCCAATTAGGGTTTCTAACCAATCTTGTGCATTCAATAGGTGTTTTTTTGTCATTGGATGAACGATTAGGTCATTTTCGACCTCACTAGGCTAGTTCTTGTCCAATTAGGGTTTTGAACCAATCTTGTGCATCCAATAGGTGTTTTTGTGTCATCGGATGAACATTTAGGTCATTTTCATCCTTCCTAGGCTTATGCTTGTCCAATTAGGGTTTCTAACCAATCTTGTGCATCCAATAGGTGTTTTTGTGTCATTGGATTAAAAATTACGTCATTTACGTCTTCGCTAGGCTAATTCTTGTCCAATTAGGGTTTTTTAACCAATCTTGTGCATCCAATAGGTGTTTTGTGTCATTGGATGAACAATTAGGTCATTTTCGTCCTCCCTAGTCTAATTCTTGTCCAATTAGGGTTTTTAACCAATCTTGTGCATCCAATAGGTGTTTTTGTGTCATCGGATGAACATTTAGGTCATTTTCCTCCTTCCTAGGCTTATGCTTGTCCAATTAGGGTTTCTAACCAATCTTGTGCATCCAATAGGTGTTTTTGTGTCATTGGATGAAAAATTACGTCATTTACGTCCTCCCTAGGCTAAATCTTGTCCAATTAGGGTTTTTTAACCAATCTTGTGCATCCAATAGGTGTTTTGTGTCATTGGATGAACAATTAGGTCTTTTTCGTCCCCCCTAGGCTAATTCTTGTCCAATTAGGGATTTTAACCAATCTAGTGCATCCAATAGGTGTTTTGTGTCATTGGATGAATATTTAGGTCATTTTCGTCCTCCCTACACTTAATCTTGTGCAATTAGGGTTTTTAACCAATCTTGTGCATCCAATAGGTGTTTTGTGTCATTGGATGAACATTTAGGTCATTTCTGTCCTCCGTACACTTAATCTTGTCCAATTAGGGTTGTTAACCAATCTTGTGCATCCAATAGGTGTTTTTGTGTCATTGGATGAATGTTTATGTCATTTTGGTCCTCCCTACACTTAATCTTGTCCAATTAGGGTTTCTAACCAATCTTGTGCATCCAATAGGTGTTTTTGTGTCATTGGATGAACAATTAGGTCATTTTCGTCCTCCCTAGGCTAATTCTTGTCCAATTAGGGTTTTTAACCAATCTTGTGCATCCAATAGGTGTTTTTGTGTCATTGGATGAATGTTTATGTCATTTTCTTCCTCCCAACACTTATTCTTGTCCAATTAGTGTTTTTAACCAATCTTGTGCATCCAATAGGTGTTTTTGTGTCATCGGATGAACATTTAGGTCATTTTCATCCTCCCTAGGCTTATGCTTGTCCAATTAGGGTTTCTAACCAATCTTGTGCATCCAATAGGTGTTTTTGTGTCATTGGATGAAAAATAACGTCATTTACGTCCTCCCTAGGCTAATTCTTGTCCAATTAGGGTTTTTTAACCAATCTTGTGCATCCAATAGGTGTTTTGTGTCATTGGATGAACAATTAGGTCATTTTCGTCCTCCCTAGGCTAATTCTTATCTAATTAGGGTTTTTAACCAATCTTGTGCACCCAATAGGTGTTTTTGTGTCATTGGATGAATGTTTAGGTCATTTTCGTCCTCCCTACACTTAATCTTGTCCAATTAGGATTTTTAACCATTCTTGTGCATCCAATAGGTGTTTTTGTGTCATTGGATGAATGTTTAGGTCATTTTCGTCCTCCCTACATTTAAACTTGTCCAATTAGGGTTTTTAACCAATCTTGTACATCCAATAGGTGTTTTGTGTCATTGGATGAACATTTAGGTCATTTTTGTCCTCCGTAAACTTAATCTTGTCCAATTAGGGTTTCTAACCAATCTTGTGCATCCAATAGGTGTTTTTGTGTCATTGGATGAACATTTAGGTCATTTTCGTCCTCCCTACACTTAATCTTGTCCAATTAGGGTTTGTAACCAATCTTGTGCATCCAATAGGTGTTTTTTGTGTCATTGGATGAATGATTAGGTCATTTTCGACCTCCCTAGGCTTATGCTTGTCCAATTAGGGTTTCTAACCAATCTTGTGCATCCAATAGGTGTTTTTATGTCATTGGATGAAAAATTACGTCATTTACGTCCTCCCTAGGCTAATTCTTGTCCAATTAGGGTTTTTTAACCAATCTTGTGCATCCAATAGGCGTTTTTGTGTCATTGGATGAACATTTTTGTCATTTTCGTCCTCCCTACACTTAATCTTGTCCAATTAGGGTTTCTAACCAATCTTGTGCATCCAATAGGTATTTTTGTGTCATTGGATGAACAATTAGGTCATTTTCGACCTCACTAGGCTAATTCTTGTCCAATTAGGGTTTTTAACCAATCTTGTGCATCCAATAGGTGTTTTTGTGTCATCGGATGAACATTTAGGTCATTTTCATCCTTCTTAGGCGTATGCTTGTCCAATTAGGGTTTCTAACCAATCTTGTGCATCCAATAGGTGTTTTTGTGTCATTGGATGAAAAATTACGTCATTTACGTCCTCCCTAGGCTAATTCTTGTCCAATTAGGGTTTTTTAACCAATCTTGTGCATCCAATAGGCGTTTTTGTGTCATTGGATGAACATTTTTGTCATTTTCGTCCTCCCTACACTTAATCTTGTCCAATTAGGGTTTCTAACCAATCTTGTGCATCCAATAGGTATTTTTGTGTCATTGGATGAACAATTAGGTCATTTTCGACCTCACTAGGCTAATTCTTGTCCAATTAGGGTTTTTAACCAAACTTGTGCATCCAATAGGTGTTTTTGTGTCATCGGATGAACATTTAGGTCATTTTCATCCTTCCTAGGCTTATGCTTGTCCAATTAGGGTTTCTAACCAATCTTGTGCATCCAATAGGTGTTTTTGTGTCATTGGATGAAAAATTACGTCATTTACGTCCTCCCTAGGCTAATTCTTGTCCAATTAGGGTTTTTTAACCAATCTTGTGCATCCAATAGGCGTTTTTGTGTCATTGGATGAACATTTTTGTCATTTTCGTCCTCCCTACACTTAATCTTGTCCAATTAGGGTTTCTAACCAATCTTGTGCATCCAATAGGTGTTTTTAGTGTCATTGGATGAATGATTAGGTCATTTTCGACCTCCCTAGGCTAATTCTTGTCCAATTAGGGTTTTTAACCAATCTTGTACATCCAATAGGTGTTTTTGTGTCATCGGATGAACATTTAGGTCATTTTCATCCTTCCTAGGCTTATGCTTGTCCAATTAGGGTTTCTAACCAATCTTGTGCATCCAATAGGTGTTTTTGTGTCATTGGATGAAAAATTACGTCATTTACGTCCTCCCTAGGCTAATTCTTGTCCAATTAGGGTTTTTTAACCAATCTTGTGCATCCAATAGGCGTTTTTGTGTCATTGGATGAACATTTTTGTCAATTTCGTCCTCCCTACACTTAATCTTGTCCAATTAGGGTTTCTAACCAATCTTGTGCATCCAATAGGTGGTTTTGTGTCATTGGATGAATGTTTAGGTCATTTTCGTCCTCCCTACATTTAAACTTGTCCAATTAGGGTTTTTAACCAATCTTGTACATCCAATAGGTGTTTTGTGTCATTGGATGAACATTTAGGTCATTTTTGTCCTCCGTAAACTTAATCTTGTCCAATTAGGGTTTCTAACCAATCTTGTGCATCCAATAGGTGTTTTTGTGTCATTGGATGAACATTTAGATCATTTTCGTCCTCCTCACACTTAATCTTGTCCAATTAGGGTTTCTAACCAATCTTGTGCATCCAATAGGTGTTTTTTGTGTCATTGGATGAATGATTAGGTCATTTTCGACCTCACTAGGCTAATTCTTGTCCAATTAGGGTTTTTAACCAATCTTGTGCATCCAATAGGTGTTTTTGTGTCATCGGATGAACATTTAGGTCATTTTCATCCTTCCTAGGCTTATGCTTGTCCAATTAGGGTTTCTAACCAATCTTGTGCATCCAATAGGTGGTTTTGTGTCATTGGATGAATGTTTAGGTCATTTTCGTCCTCCCTACACTTAATCTTGTCCAATTAGGGTTTTTAACCAATCTTGTACATCCAATAGGTGTTTTGTGTCATTGGATGAACATTTAGGTCATTTTTGTCCTCCGTAAACTTAATGTTGTCCAATTAGGGTTCTAACCAATCTTGTGCATCCAATAGGTGTTTTTGTGTCATTGGATGAACATTTAGGTCATTTTCGTCCTCCATACACTTAATCTTGTCCAATTAGGGTTTCTAACCAATCTTGTGCATCCAATAGGTGTTTTTTGTGTCATTGGATGAATGATTAGGTCATTTTCGACCTCCCTAGGCTAATTCTTGTCCAATTAGGGTTTTTAACCAATCTTGTGCATCCAATAGGTGTTTTTGTGTCATCGGATGAACATTTAGGTCATTTTCATCCTTCCTAGGCTTATGCTTGTCCAATTAGGGTTTCTAACCAATCTTGTGCATCCAATAGGTGGTTTTGTGTCATTGGATGAATGTTTAGGTCATTTTCGTCCTCCCTACACTTAATCTTGTACAATTAGGGTTTTTAACCAATCTTGTACATCCAATAGGTGTTTTGTGTCATTGGATGAACATTTAGGTCATTTTTGTCCTCCGTAAACTTAATCTTGTCCAATTAGGGTTTCTAACCAATCTTGTGCATCCAATAGGTGTTTTTGTGTCATTGGATGAACATTTAGGTCATTTTCGTCCTCCCTACACTTAATCTTGTCCAATTAGGGTTTCTAACCAATCTTGTGCATCCAATAGGTGTTTTTTGTGTCATTGGATGAATGATTAGGTCATTTTCGACCTCCCTAGGCTAATTCTTGTCCAATTAGGGTTTTTAACCAATCTTGTGCATCCAATAGGTGTTTTTGTGTCATCGGATGAACATTTAGGTCATTTTCATCCTTCCTAGGCTTATGCTTGTCCAATTAGGGTTTCTAACCAATCTTGTGCATCCAATAGGTGGTTTTGTGTCATTGGATGAATGTTTAGGTCATTTTCGTCCTCCCTACACTTAATCTTGTCCAATTAGGGTTTTTAACCAATCTTGTACATCCAATAGGTGTTTTGTGTCATTGGATGAACATTTAGGTCATTTTTGTCCTCCATAAACTTAATCTTGTCCAAATAGGGTTTCTAACCAATCTTGTGCATCCAATAGGTGTTTTTGTGTCATTGGATGAACATTTAGGTCATTTTCGTCCTCCCTACACTTAATCTTGTCCAATTAGGGTTTCTAACCAATCTTGTGCATCCAATAGGTGTTTTTAGTGTCATTGGATGAATGATTAGGTCATTTTCGACCTCCCTAGGCTAATTCTTGTCCAATTAGGGTTTTTAACCAATCTTGTACATCCAATAGGTGTTTTTGTGTCATCGGATGAACATTTAGGTCATTTTCATCCTTCCTAGGCTTATGCTTGTCCAATTAGGGTTTCTAACCAATCTTGTGCATCCAATAGGTGTTTTTGTGTCATTGGATGAAAAATTACGTCATTTACGTCCTCCCTAGGCTAATTCTTGTCCAATTAGGGTTTTTTAACCAATCTTGTGCATCCAATAGGCGTTTTTGTGTCATTGGATGAACATTTTTGTCATTTTCGTCCTCCCTACACTTAATCTTGTCCAATTAGGGTTTCTAACCAATCTTGTGCATCCAATAGGTGGTTTTGTGTCATTGGATGAATGTTTAGGTCATTTTCGTCCTCCCTACATTTAAATTTGTCCAATTAGGGTTTTTAACCAATCTTGTACATCCAATAGGTGTTTTGTGTCATTGGATGAACATTTAGGTCATTTTTGTCCTCCGTAAACTTAATCTTGTCCAATTAGGGTTTCTAACCAATCTTGTGCATCCAATAGGTGTTTTTGTGTCATTGGATGAACATTTAGGTCATTTTCGTCCTCCCTACACTTAATCTTGTCCAATTAGGGTTTGTAACCAATCTTGTGCATCCAATAGGTGTTTTTTGTGTCATTGGATGAATGATTAGGTCATTTTCGACCTCCCTAGGCTTATGCTTGTCCAATTAGGGTTTCTAACCAATCTTGTGCATCCAATAGGTGTTTTTATGTCATTGGATGAAAAATTACGTCATTTACGTCCTCCCTAGGCTAATTCTTGTCCAATTAGGGTTTTTTAACCAATCTTGTGCATCCAATAGGCGTTTTTGTGTCATTGGATGAACATTTTTGTCATTTTCGTCCTCCCTACACTTAATCTTGTCCAATTAGGGTTTCTAACCAATCTTGTGCATCCAATAGGTATTTTTGTGTCATTGGATGAACAATTAGGTCATTTTCGACCTCACTAGGCTAATTCTTGTCCAATTAGGGTTTTTAACCAATCTTGTGCATCCAATAGGTGTTTTTGTGTCATCGGATGAACATTTAGGTCATTTTCATCCTTCCTAGGCTTATGCTTGTCCAATTAGGGTTTCTAACCAATCTTGTGCATCCAATAGGTGTTTTTGTGTCATTGGATGAAAAATTACGTCATTTACGTCCTCCCTAGGCTAATTCTTGTCCAATTAGGGTTTTTTAACCATTCTTGTGCATCCAATAGGTGTTTTGTGTCATTGGATGAACAATTAGGTCATTTTCGTCCTCCCTAGGCTAATTCTTGTCCAATTAGGGTTTTTAACCAATCTTGTGCATCCAATAGGTGTTTTGTGTCATTGGATGAACATTTAGGTCATTTTCGTCCTTCCTACACTTTATCTTGTCCAATTAGGGTTTCTAACCAATCTTGTCCATCCAATAGGTGTTTTATGTCATTGGATGAACAGTTAGGTCATTTTCGTCCTTCCTACACTTTATCTTGTCCATTTAGGGTTGCTAACCAATCTTGTGCATCCAATTGGTGTTTTTGTGTCATTGGATGAACATTTATGTCATTTTCGTCCTCCCTAAACTTAATCTTGTCCAAATAGGGCTTCTAACCAATCTTGTGCATCCAATAGTTGTGTTTGTGTCATTGGATGAACATTTAGGTCATTTTCGTCCTCCCTAGGCTAATTCTTGTCCAATTAGGGTTTTTAACTTATCTTGTCCAATTAGGGTTTTTAACTTATCTTGTCCATCCAATAGGTGTTTTGTGTCATTGGATGAATATTTAGGTCATTTTCGTCCTCCCTACACTTAATCTTATCCAATTAGGGTTATTAACCAATCTTGTCCATCCAATAGGTGTTTTGTGTCGTTGGATGAATATTTAGGTCATTTTCGTCTTCCCTACACTTTATCTTGCCCAATTAGGGTTTCTAACCAATCTTGTGCATCCAATACGTGTTTTTGTGTCATTGGTTGAACAATTAGGTCATTTTCGTCCTCCCTTGGCTAATTCTTCTCCAATTAGGATTTTTAACCAATCTTGTGCATCCAACAGGAGTTTTTGTGTCATTGGATGAACAATTAGGTCATTTTCGTCCTCCCTAGGCTAATTCTTGTCCAATTAGGGTTTTTAACCAATCTTGTGCATCCAATAGGTGTATTGTGTCATTGGATGAATATTTAGGTCATTTTCGTCCTCCCTACACCTAATCTTGTCCAATTAGGATTTTTAACCAATCTTGTGCATCCAATAGGAGTTTTTGTGTCATTGGATGAACAATTAGGTCATTTTCGTCCTCCCTAGGCTAATTCTTGTCCAATTAGGGTTTTTAACCAATCTTGTGCATCCAATAGGTGTGTTTGTGTCATTGGATGAACAATTAGGTCATTTTCGTCCTCCCTAGGCTAATTCTTGTCCAATTAGGGTTTTTAACCAATCTTGTGCATCCAATAGGTGTTTTTGTGTCATTGGATGAACATTTAGGTCATTTTCGTCCTCCCTACACTTAATCTTGTCCAATTAGGGTTTCTAACCAATCTTGTGCATCCAATAGGTGTTTTTTGTGTCATTGGATGAATGATTAGGTCATTTTCGACCTCCCTAGGCTAATTCTTATCCAATTAGGGTTTTTAACCAATATTGTGCATCCAATAGGTGATTTTGTGTCATCGAATGAATATTTAAGTCATTTTCATCCTCCCTAGGCTTATGCTTGTCCAATTAGGGTTTCTAACCAATCTTGTGCATCCAATAGGTGTTTTTGTGTCATTGGATGAAAAATTACGTCATTTACGTCCTCCCTAGGCTAATTCTTGTCCAATTAGGGTTTTTTAACCAATCTTGTGCATCCAATAGGTGTTTTGTGTCATTGGATGAACAATTAGGTCATTTTCGTCCTCCCTAGGCTAATTCTTGTCCAATTAGGGTTTGTAACCAATCTTGTGCATCCAATAGGTGTTTTTGTGTCATTGGATGAATGGTTAGGTCATTTTCGTCCTCCCTACACTTAATCTTGTCAAATTAGGGTTTTTAACCATTCTTGTGCATCCAATAGGTGTTTTTGTGTCATTGGATGAATGTTTAGGTCATTTTCGTCCTCCCTACACTTAATCTTGTCCAATTAGGGTTTTTAACCAATCTTGTACATCCAATAGGTGTTTTGTGTCATTGGATGAACATTTAGGTCATTTTTGTCCTCCGTAAACTTAATGTTGTCCAATTAGGGTTCTAACCAATCTTGTGCATCCAATAGGTGTTTTTGTGTCATTGGATGAACATTTAGGTCATTTTCGTCCTCCCTACACTTAATCTTGTCCAATTAGGGTTTCTAACCAATCTTGTGCATCCAATAGGTGTTTTTTGTGTCATTGGATGAATGATTAGGTCATTTTCGACCTCCCTAGGCTAATTCTTATCCAATTAGGGTTTATAAACAATCTTGTGCATCCAATAGGTGTTTTTGTGTCATTGGATGAAAAATTACGTCATTTACGTCCTCCCTAGGCTATTTCTTGTCCAATTAGGGTTTTTTAACCAATCTTGTTCATCCAATAGGTGTTTTCTGTCATTGGATGAACAATTAGGTCATTTTCGTCCTCCCTAGGCTAATTCTTGTCCAATTAGGGTTT
>JBBPBS010001035.1:44444-57675 GCA_037974835.1 Cicer judaicum
TTTTTTGTGTCATTGGATGAATGATTAGGTCATTTTCGACCTCCCTAGGCTAATTCTTATCCAATTAGGGTTTATAAACAATCTTGTGCATCCAATAGGTGTTTTTGTGTCATTGGATGAAAAATTACGTCATTTACGTCCTCCCTAGGCTATTTCTTGTCCAATTAGGGTTTTTTAACCAATCTTGTTCATCCAATAGGTGTTTTCTGTCATTGGATGAACAATTAGGTCATTTTCGTCCTCCCTAGGCTAATTCTTGTCCAATTAGGGTTTGTAACCAATCTTGTGCATCCAATAGGTGTTTTTGTGTCATTGGATGAATGTTTAGGTCATTTTCGTCCTCCCTACACTTAATCTTGTCCAATTAGGGTTTTTAACCATTCTTGTGCATCCAATAGGTATTTTTGTGTCATTGGATGAATGTTTAGGTCATTTTCGTCCTCCCTACACTTAATCTTGTCCAATTAGGGTTTTTAACCAATCTTGTACATCCAATAGGTGTTTTGTGTCATTGGATGAACATTTAGGTCATTTTTGTCCTCCGTAAACTTAATGTTGTCCAATTAGGGTTTCTAACCAATCTTGTGCATCCAATAGGTGTTTTTGTGTCATTGGATGAACATTTAGGTCATTTTCGTCCTCCCTACACTTAATCTTGTCCAATTAGGGTTTCTAACCAATCTTGTGCATCCAATAGGTGTTTTTTGTGTCATTGGATGAATGATTAGGTCATTTTCGACCTCCCTAGGCTAATTCTTATCCAATTAGGGTTTTTAACCATCTTGTGCATCCAATAGGTGTTTTTGTGTCATCAAATGAATATTTAAGTCATTTTCATCCTCCCTAGGCTTATGCTTGTCCAATTAGGGTTTCTAACCAATCTTGTGCATCCAATAGGTGTTTTTGTGTCATTGGATGAAAAATTACGTCATTTACGTCCTCCCTAGGTTAATTCTTGTCCAATTAGGATTTTTTAACCAATCTTGTGCATCCAATAGGTGTTTTGTGTCATTGGATGAATAATTAGGTCATTTTCGTCCTCCCTAGGCTAATTCTTGTCCAATTAGGGTTTTTAACCAATCTTGTGCATCCAATAGGTGTTTTTGTGTCATTGGATGAATGTTTAGGTCATTTTCGTCCTCCCTACACTTAATCTTGTCCAATTAAGGTTTTTAAGCATTCTTGTGCATCCAATAGGTGTTTTTGTGTCATTGGATGAATGTTTAGGTCATTTTCGTCCTTCCTACACTTAATCTTGTCCAATTAGGGTTTTTAACCATTCTTGTGCATCCAATAGGTGTTTTTGTGTCATTAGATGAATGTTTAGGTCATTTTCGTCCTCCCTACACTTAATCTTGTCCAATTAGGGTTTTTAACCAATCTTGTACATCCAATAGGTGTTTTGTGTCATTGGATGAACATTTAGGTCATTTTTGTCCTCCGTAAACTTAATCTTGTCCAATTAGGGTTTCTAACCAATCTTGTGCATCCAATAGGTGTTTTTGTGTCATTGGATGAACATTTAGGTCATTTTCGTCCTCCCTACACTTAATCTTGTCCAATTAGGGTTTCTAATCAATCTTGTGCATCCAATAGGTGTTTTTTGTGTCATTGGATGAATGATTAGGTCATTTTCGACCTCACTAGGCTAATTCTTGTCCAATTAGGGTTTTTAACCAATCTTGTGCATCCAATAGGTGTTTTTGTGTCATCGGATGAACATTTAGGTCATTTTCATCCTTCCTAGGCTTATGCTTGTCCAATTAGGGTTTCTAACCAATCTTGTGCATCCAATAGGTGGTTTTGTGTCATTGGATGAATGTTTAGGTCATTTTCGTCCTCCCTACACTTAATCTTGTCCAATTAGGGTTTTTAACCAATCTTGTACATCCAATAGGTGTTTTGTGTCATTGGATGAACATTTAGGTCATTTTTGTCCTCCGTACACTTAATCTTGTCCAATTAGGGTTTCTAACCAATCTTGTGCATCCAATAGGTGTTTTTGTGTCATTGGATGAACATTTAGGTCATTTTCGTCCTCCCTACACTTAATCTTGTCCAATTAGGGTTTCTAACCAATCTTGTGCATCCAATAGGTGTTTTTAGTGTCATTGGATGAATGATTAGGTCATTTTCGACCTCCCTAGGCTAATTCTTGTCCAATTAGGGTTTTTAACCAATCTTGTACATCCAATAGGTGTTTTTGTGTCATCGGATGAACATTTAGGTCATTTTCATCCTTCCTAGGCTTATGCTTGTCCAATTAGGGTTTCTAACCAATCTTGTGCATCCAATAGGTGTTTTTGTGTCATTGGATGAAAAATTACGTCATTTACGTCCTCCCTAGGCTAATTCTTGTCCAATTAGGGTTTTTTAACCAATCTTGTGCATCCAATAGGCGTTTTTGTGTCATTGGATGAACATTTTTGTCATTTTCGTCCTCCCTACACTTAATCTTGTCCAATTAGGGTTTCTAACCAATCTTGTGCATCCAATAGGTATTTTTGTGTCATTGGATGAACAATTAGGTCATTTTCGACCTCACTAGGCTAATTCTTGTCCAATTAGGGTTTTTAACCAAACTTGTGCATCCAATAGGTGTTTTTGTGTCATCGGATGAACATTTAGGTCATTTTCATCCTTCCTAGGCTTATGCTTGTCCAATTAGGGTTTCTAACCAATCTTGTGCATCCAATAGGTGTTTTTGTGTCATTGGATGAAAAATTACGTCATTTACGTCCTCCCTAGGCTAATTCTTGTCCAATTAGGGTTTTTTAACCAATCTTGTGCATCCAATAGGCGTTTTTGTGTCATTGGATGAACATTTTTGTCATTTTCGTCCTCCCTACACTTAATCTTGTCCAATTAGGGTTTCTAACCAATCTTGTGCATCCAATAGGTGTTTTTTGTGTCATTGGATGAATGATTAGGTCATTTTCGACCTCCCTAGGCTAATTCTTGTCCAATTAGGGTTTTTAACCAATCTTGTGCATCCAATAGGTGTTTTTGTGTCATCGGATGAACATTTAGGTCATTTTCATCCTTCCTAGGCTTATGCTTGTCCAATTAGGGTTTCTAACCAATCTTGTGCATCCAATAGGTGGTTTTGTGTCATTGGATGAATGTTTAGGTCATTTTCGTCCTCCCTACACTTAATCATGTCCAATTAGGGTTTTTAACCAATCTTGTACATCCAATAGGTGTTTTGTGTCATTGGATGAACATTTAGGTCATTTTTGTCCTCCGTAAACTTAATCTTGTCCAATTAGGGTTTCTAACCAATCTTGTGCATCCAATAGGTGTTTTTGTGTCATTGGATGAACATTTAGGTCATTTTCGTCCTCCCTACACTTAATCTTGTCCAATTAGGGTTTGTAACCAATCTTGTGCATCCAATAGGTGTTTTTTGTGTCATTGGATGAATGATTAGGTCATTTTCGACCTCCCTAGGCTTATGCTTGTCCAATTAGGGTTTCTAACCAATCTTGTGCATCCAATAGGTGTTTTTATGTCATTGGATGAAAAATTACGTCATTTACGTCCTCCCTAGGCTAATTCTTGTCCAATTAGGGTTTTTTAACCAATCTTGTGCATCCAATAGGCGTTTTTGTGTCATTGGATGAACATTTTTGTCATTTTCGTCCTCCCTACACTTAATCTTGTCCAATTAGGGTTTCTAACCAATCTTGTGCATCCAATAGGTATTTTTGTGTCATTGGATGAACAATTAGGTCATTTTCGACCTCACTAGGGTAATTCTTGTCCAATTAGGGTTTTTAACCAATCTTGTGCATCCAATAGGTGTTTTTGTGTCATCGGATGAACATTTAGGTCATTTTCATCCTTCCTAGGCTTATGCTTGCCCAATTAGGGTTTCTAACCAATCTTGTGCATCCAATAGGTGTTTTTGTGTCATTGGATGAAAAATTACGTCATTTACGTCCTCCCTAGGCTAATTCTTGTCCAATTAGGGTTTTTTAACCAATCTTGTGCATCCAATAGGTGTTTTGTGTCATTGGATGAACAATTAGGTCATTTTCGTCCTCCCTAGGCTAATTCTTGTCCAATTAGGGTTTTTAACCAATCTTGTGCATCCAATAGGTGTTTTTGTGTCATTGGATGAATGTTTATGTCATTTTCGTCCTCCCTACACTTATTCTTGTCCAATTAGGGTTTTTAACCAATCTTGTGCATCCAATAGGTGTTTTTGTGTCATCGGATGAACATTTAGGTCATTTTCATCCTTCCTAGGCTTATGCTTGTCCAATTAGGGTTTCTAACCAATCTTGTGCATCCAATAGGTGTTTTTGTGTCATTGGATGAATGTTTACGTCATTTTCTTCCTCCCAACACTTATTCTTGTCCAATTAGGGTTTTTAACCAATCTTGGGCATCCAATAGGTGTTTTTGTGTTATCGGATGAACATTTAGGTCATTTTCATCCTCCCTAGGCTTATGCTTGTCCAATTAGGGTTTCTAACCAATCTTGTGCATCCAATAGGTGTTTTTGTGTCATTGGATGAAAAATAACGTCATTTACGTCCTCCCTAGGTTAATTCTTGTCCAATTATGGTTTTTTAACCAATCTTGTGCATCCAACAGGTGTTTTGTGTCATTGGATAACAATTAGGTCATTTTCGTCCTCCCTAGGCTAATTCTTGTCCAATTAGGGTTTTTAACCAATCTTGTGCATCCAATAGGTGTTTTTGTGTCATTGGATGAATGTTTATGTCATTTTCTTCCTCCCAACACTTATTCTTGTCCAATTAGGGTTTTTAACCAATCTTGTGCATCCAATAGGTGTTTTTGTGTCATCGGATGAACATTTAGGTCATTTTCATCCTCCCTAGGCTTATGCTTGTCCAATTAGGGTTTCTAACCAATCTTGTGCATCCAATAGGTGTTTTTGTGTCATTGGATAAAAAATAACGTCATTTACGTCCTCCCTAGGCTAATTCTTGTCCAATTAGGGTTTTTTAACCAATCTTGTGCATCCAATAGGTGTTTTGTGTCATTGGATGAACAATTAGGTCATTTTCGTCCTCTCTAGGCTAATTCTTGTCTAATTAGGGTTTTTAACCAATCTTGTGCATCCAATAGGTGTTTTTGTGTCATTGGATGAATGTTTAGGTCATTTTCGTCCTCCCTACACTTAATCTTGTCCAATTAGGATTTTTAACCATTCTTGTGCATCCAATAGGTGTTTTTGTGTCATTGGATGAATGTTTAGGTCATTTTCGTCCTCCCTACACTTAAACTTGTCCAATTAGGGTTTTTAACCAATCTTGTACATCCAATAGGTGTTTTGTGTCATTGGATGAACATTTAGGTCATTTTTGTCCTCCGTAAACTTAATCTTGTCCAATTAGGGTTTCTAACCAATCTTGTGCATCCAATAGGTGTTTTTGTGTCATTGGATGAACATTTAGATCATTTTTGTCCTCCTCACACTTAATCTTGTCCAATTAGGGTTTCTAACCAATCTTGTGCATCCAATAGGTGTTTTTTGTGTCATTGGATGAATGATTAGGTCATTTTCGACCTCACTAGGCTAATTCTTGTCCAATTAGGGTTTTTAACCAATCTTGTGCATCCAATAGGTGTTTTTGTGTCATCGGATGAACATTTAGGTCATTTTCATCCTTCCTAGGCTTATGCTTGTCTAATTATGGTTTCTAACCAATCTTGTGCATCCAATAGGTGGTTTTGTGTCATTGGATGAATGTTTAGGTCATTTTCGTCCTCCCTACACTTAATCTTGTCCAATTAGGGTTTTTAACCAATCTTGTACATCCAATAGGTGTTTTGTGTCATTGGATGAACATTTAGGTCATTTTTGTCCTCCGTAAACTTAATCTTGTCCAATTAGGGTTTCTAACCAATCTTGTGCATCCAATAGGTGTTTTTGTGTCATTGGATGAACATTTAGGTCATTTTCGTCCTCCCTACACTTAATCTTGTCCAATTAGGGTTTGTAACCAATCTTGTGCATCCAATAGGTGTTTTTTGTGTCATTGGATGAATGATTAGGTCATTTTCGACCTCCCTAGGCTTATGCTTGTCCAATTAGGGTTTCTAACCAATCTTGTGCATCCAATAGGTGTTTTTATGTCATTGGATGAAAAATTACGTCATTTACGTCCTCCCTAGGCTAATTCTTGTCCAATTAGGGTTTTTTAACCAATCTTGTGCATCCAATAGGCGTTTTTGTGTCATTGGATGAACATTTTTGTCATTTTCGTCCTCCCTACACTTAATCTTGTCCAATTAGGGTTTCTAACCAATCTTGTGCATCCAATAGGTATTTTTGTGTCATTGGATGAACAATTAGGTCATTTTCGACCTCACTAGGCTAATTCTTGTCCAATTAGGGTTTTTAACCAATCTTGTGCATCCAATAGGTGTTTTTGTGTCATCGGATGAACATTTAGGTCATTTTCATCCTTCCTAGGCTTATGCTTGTCCAATTAGGGTTTCTAACCAATCTTGTGCATCCAATAGGTGTTTTTGTGTCATTGGATGAAAAATTACGTCATTTACGTCCTCCCTAGGCTAATTCTTGTCCAATTAGGGTTTTTTAACCAATCTTGTGCATCCAATAGATGTTTTGTGTCATTGGATTAACAATTAGGTCATTTTCGTCCTCCCTAGGCTAATTCTTGTCCAATTAGGGTTTTTAACCAATCTAGTGCATCCAATAGGTGTTTTGTGTCATTGGATGAACATTTAGGTCATTTCTGTCCTCCGTACACTTAATCTTGTCCAATTAGGGTTTTTAACAAATCTTGTGCATCCAATAGGTGTTTTTGTGTCATTGGATGAACATTTAGGTCATTTTCGTCCTCCCTACACTTAATCTTGTCCGATTAGGGTTTCTAACGAATCTTGTGCATCCAATAGGTGTTTTTTGTGTCATTGGATTAATGATTAGGTCATTTTCGACCTCCCTAGGCTAATTCTTGTCCAATTAGGGTTTTTAACCAATCTTGTGCATCCAATAGGTGTTTTTGTGTCATCGGATGAACATTTAGTTCATTTTCATCCTTCCCAGGCTTATGCTTGTCCAATTAGGGTTTCTAACCAATCTTGTGCATCCAATAGGTGTTTTTGTGTCATCGGATGAACATTTAGGTCATTTTCATCCTTCCTAGGCTTATGCTTGTCCAATTAGGGTTTCTAACCAATCTTGTGCATCCAATAGGTGTTTTTGTGTCATTGGATGAAAAATTACGTCATTTACGTCCTCCCTAGGCTAATTCTTGTCCAATTAGGGTTTTTTAACCAATCTTGTGAATCCAATAGGCGTTTTTGTGTCATTGGATGAACATTTTTGTCATTTTCGTCCTCCCTACACTTAATCTTGTCCAATTAGGGTTTCTAACCAATCTTGTGCATCCAATAGGTATTTTTGTGTCATTGGATGAACAATTAGGTCATTTTCGACCTCACTAGGCTAATTCTTGTCCAATTATGGTTTTTAACCAATCTTGTGCATCCAATAGGTGTTTTTGTGTCATCGGATGAACATTTAGGTCATTTTCATCCTTCTTAGGCGTATGCTTGTCCAATTAGGGTTTCTAACCAATCTTGTGCATCCAATAGGTGTTTTTGTGTCATTACATGAAAAATTACGTCATTTACGTCCTCCCTAGGCTAATTCTTGTCCAATTAGGGTTTTTTAACCAATCTTGTGCATCCAATAGGTGTTTTGTGTCATTGGATTAACAATTAGGTCATTTTCGTCCTCCCTAGGCTAATTCTTGTCCAATTAGGGTTTTTAACCAATGTAGTGCATCCAATAGATGTTTTTGTGTCATTGGATGAATGTTTATGTCATTTTCGTCCTCCCAACACTTATTCTTGTCCAATTAGGGTTTTTAACCAATCTTGTGCATCCAATAGGTGTTTTTGTGTCATCGGATGAACATTTAGGTCATTTTCATCCTCCCTAGGCTTATGCTTGTCCAATTAGGGTTTCTAACCAATCTTGTGCATCCAATAGGTGTTTTTGTGTCATTGGATGAACATTTAGGTCATTTTCGTCCTCCCTACACTTAATCTTGTCCAATTAGGGTTTCTAACCAATCTTGTGCATCCAATAGGTGTTTTTAGTGTCATTGGATGAATGATTAGGTCATTTTCGACCTCCCTAGGCTAATTCTTGTCCAATTAGGGTTTTTAACCAATCTTGTACATCCCATAGGTGTTTTTGTGTCATCGGATGAACATTTAGGTCATTTTCATCCTTCCTAGGCTTATGCTTGTCCAATTAGGGTTTCTAACCAATCTTGTGCATCCAATAGGTGTTTTTGTGTCATTGGATGAAAAATTACGTCATTTACGTCCTCCCTAGGCTAATTCTTGTCCAATTAGGGTTTTTTAACCAATCTTGTGCATCCAATAGGCGTTTTTGTGTCATTGGATGAACATTTTTGTCATTTTCGTCCTCCCTACACTTAATCTTGTCCAATTAGGGTTTCTAACCAATCTTGTGCATCCAATAGGTGGTTTTGTGTCATTGGATGAATGTTTAGGTCATTTTCGTCCTCCCTACATTTAAACTTGTCCAATTAGGGTTTTTAACCAATCTTGTACATCCAATAGGTGTTTTTGTGTCATCGGATGAACATTTAGGTCATTTTCATCCTTCCTAGGCTTATGCTTGTCCAATTAGGGTTTCTAACCAATCTTGTGCATCCAATAGGTGTTTTTGTGTCATTGGATGAAAAATAACGTTATTTACATCCTCCCTAGGCTAATTCTTGTCCAATTATGGTTTTTTAACTAATCTTGTGCATCCAATAGGTGTTTTGTTTCATTGGATGAACAATTAGGTCATTTTCGTCCTCCCTAGGCTATTCTTGTCCAATTAGGGTTTTTAACCAATCTTGTGCATCCAATAGGTGTTTTTGTGTCATCGGATGAACATTTAGGTCATTTTCCTCCTTCCTAGGCTTATGCTTGTCCAATTAGGGTTTCTAACCAATCTTGTGCATCCAATAGGTGTTTTTGTGTCATTGGATGAAAAATAACGTCATTTACGTCCTCCCTAGGCTAATTCTTGTCCAATTATGGTTTTTTAACTAATCTTGTGCATCCAATAGGTGTTTTGTGTCATTGGATGAACAATTAGGTCATTTTCATCCTCCCTAGGCTAATTCTTGTCCAATTAGGGTTTTTTAACCAATCTTGTGCATCCAATAGGTGTTTTGTGTCATTGGATGAACAATTAGGTCATTTTCGTCCTCCCTAGGCTAATTTTTGTCCAATTAGGGTTATTAACCAATCTAGTGCATCCAATAGGTGTTTTGTGTTATTGGATGAATATTTAGGTCATTTTCGTCCTCCCTACACTTAATCTTGTCCAATTAGGGTTTTTAACCATTCTTGTGCATCCAATAGGTGTTTTTGTGTCATTGGATGAATGTTTAGGTCATTTTCGTCCTCCCTACACTTAATCTTGTCCAATTCGGGTTTTTAACCAATCTTGTACATCCAATAGGTGTTTTGTGTCATTGGATGAACATTTAGGTCATCTTTGTCCTCCGTAAACTTAATGTTGTCCAATTAGGGTTTCTAACCAATCTTGTGCATCCAATAGGTGTTTTTGTGTCATTGGATGAAAAATTAGGTCATTTTCGTCCTCCCTAGGCTAATTCTTGTCCAATTAGGGTTTTTAACCAATCTTGTGCATCCAATAGGTGTTTTTGTGTCATTGGATGAATGTTTATGTCATTTTCGTCCTCCCTACACTTATTCTTGTCCAATTAGGGTTTTTAACCAATCTTGTGCATCCAATAGGTGTTTTTGTGTCATCGGATGAACATTTAGGTCATTTTCATCCTTCCTAGGCTTATGCTTGTCCAATTAGGGTTTCTAACCAATCTTGTGCATCCAATAGGTGTTTTTGTGTCATTGGATGAAAAATTACGTCATTTACGTCCTCCCTAATCGAATTCTTGTCCAATTAGGGTTTTTTAACCAATCTTGTGCATCCAATAGGTGTTTTGTGTCATTGGATGAACAATTAGGTCATTTTCGTCCTCCCTAGGCTAATTCTTGTCCAATTAGGGATTTTAACCAATCTAGTGCATCCAATAGGTGTTTTGTGTCATTGGATGAATATTTAGGTCATTTTCGTCCTCCCTACACTTAATCTTGTCCAATTAGGGTTTTTAACCATTCTTGTGCATCCAATAGGTGTTTTTGTGTCATTGGATGAATGTTTAGGTCATTTTCGTCCTCCCTACACTTAAACTTGTCCAATTAGGGTTTTTAACCAATCTTGTACATCCAATAGGTGTTTTGTGTCATTGGATGAACATTTAGGTCATTTTTGTCCTCCGTAAACTTAATCTTGTCCAATTAGGGTTTCTAACCAATCTTGTGCATCCAATAGGTGTTTTTGTGTCATTGGATGAACATTTAGGTCATTTTCGTCCTCCTCACACTTAATCTTGTCCAATTAGGGTTTCTAACCAATCTTGTGCATCCAATAGGTGTTTTTTGTGTCATTGGATGAATGATTAGGTCATTTTCGACCTCCCTAGGCTAATTCTTGTCCAATTAGGGTTTTTAACCAATCTTGTGCATCCAATAGGTGTTTTTGTGTCATCGGATGAACATTTAGGTCATTTTCATCCTTCCTATGCTTATGCTTGTCCAATTAGGGTTTCTAACCAATCTTGTGCATCCAATAGGTGGTTTTGTGTCATTGGATGAATGTTTAGGTCATTTTCGTCCTCCCTACACTTAATCTTGTCCAATTAGGGTTTTTAACCAATCTTGTACATCCAATAGGTGTTTTGTGTCATTGGATGAACATTTAGGTCATTTTTGTCCTCCGTAAACTTAATCTTGTCCAATTAGGGTTTCTAACCAATCTTGTGCATCCAATAGGTGTTTTTGTGTCATTGGATGAACATTTAGGTCATTTTCGTCCTCCCTACACTTAATCTTGTCCAATTAGGGTTTCTAACCAATCTTGTGCATCCAATAGGTATTTTTTTGTCATTGGATGAACGATTAGGTCATTTTCGACCTCACTAGGCTAGTTCTTGTCCAATTAGGGTTTTTAACCAATCTTGTGCATCCAATAGGTGTTTTTGTGTCATCGGATGAACATTTAGGTCATTTTCATCCTTCCTAGGCTTATGCTTGTCCTATTAGGGTTTCTAACCAATCTTGTGCATCCAATAGGTGTTTTTGTGTCATTGGATGAAAAATAACGTCATTTACGTCCTCCCTAGGCTAATTCTTGTCCAATTATGGTTTTTTAACTAATCTTGTGCATCCAACAGGTGTTTTGTGTCATTGGATAACAATTAGGTCATTTTCGTCCTCCCTAGGCTAATTCTTGTCCAATTAGGGTTTTTAACCAATCTTGTGCATCCAATAGGTGTTTTTGTGTCATTGGATGAATGTTTATGTCATTTTCTTCCTCCCAACACTTATTCTTGTCCAATTAGGGTTTTTATCCAATCTTGTGCATCCAATAGGTGTTTTTGTGTCATCGGATGAACATTTAGGTCATTTTCATCCTCCCTAGGCTTATGCTTGTCCAATTAGGGTTTCTAACCAATGTTGTGCATCCAATAGGTGTTTTTGTGTCATTGGATGAAAAATAACGTCATTTACGTCCTCCCTAGGCTAATTCTTGTCCAATTAGGGTTTTTTAACCAATCTTGTGCATCCAATAGGTGTTTTGTGTCATTGGATGAACAATTAGGTCATTTTCGTCCTCCCTAGGCTAATTCTTGTCTAATTAGGGTTTTTAACCAATCTTGTGCATCCAATAGGTGTTTTTGTGTCATTGGATGAATGTTTAGGTCATTTTCGTCCTCCCTGTAATCTTGTCCAATTAGGATTTTTAACCATTCTTGTGCATCCAATAGGTGTTTTTGTGTCATTGGATGAATGTTTAGGTCATTTTCGTCCTCCCTACACTTAAACTTGTCCAATTAGGGTTTTTAACCAATCTTGTACATCCAATAGGTGTTTTGTGTCATTGGATGAACATTTAGGTCATTTTTGTCCTCCGTAAACTTAATCTTGTCCAATTAGGGTTTCTAACCAATCTTGTGCATCCAATAGGTGTTTTTGTGTCATTGGATGAACATTTAGATCATTTTCGTCCTCCTCACACTTAATCTTGTCCAATTAGGGTTTCTAACCAATCTAGTGCATCCAATAGGTGTTTTTTGTGTCATTGGATGAATGATTAGGTCATTTTCGACCTCACTAGGCTAATTCTTGTCCAATTAGGGTTTTTAACCAATCTTGTGCATCCAATAGGTGTTTTTGTGTCTTCGGATGAACATTTAGGTCATTTTCATCCTTCCTAGGCTTATGCTTGTCCAATTAGGGTTTCTAACCAATCTTGTGCATCCAATAGGTGGTTTTGTATCATTGGATGAATGTTTAGGTCATTTTCGTCCTCCCTACACTTAATCTTGTCCAATTAGGGTTTTTAACCAATCTTGTACATCTAATAGGTGTTTTGTGTCATTGGATGAACATTTAGGTCATTTTTGTCCTCCGTAAACTTAATCTTGTCCAATTAGGGTTTCTAACCAATCTTGTGCATCCAATAGGTGTTTTTGTGTCATTGGATGAACATTTAGGTCATTTTCGTCCTCCCTACACTTAATCTTGTCCAATTAGGGTTTCTAACCAATCTTGTGCATCCAATAGGTGTTTTTTGTGTCATTGGATGAACATCTACGTCATTTTCATCCTCCCTAGGCTTATGCTTGTCCAATTAGGGTTTTTAACCAATCTTGTGCATCCAACAGGTGTTTTTGTGTCATCGGATGAACATCTAGGTCATTTTCATCCTCCCTAGGCTTATGCTTGTCCAATTAGGGTTTCTAACCAATCTTGTGCATCCAATAGGTGTTTTTGTGTCATTGGATGAAAAATAACGTCATTTACGTCCTCCCTAGGCTAATTCTTGTCCAATTAGGGTTTTTTAACCAATCTTGTGCATCCAATAGGTGTTTTGTGTCATTGGATGAACAATTAGGTCATTTTCGTCCTCCCTAGGCTAATTCTTGTCTAATTAGGGTTTTTAACCAATCTTGTGCATCCAATAGGTGTTTTTGTGTCATTGGATGAATGTTTAGGTCATTTTCGTCCTCCCTACACTTAAACTTGTCCAATTAGGGTTTTTAACCAATCTAGTGCATCCAATAGGTGTTTTGTGTCATTGGATGAACATTTAGGTCATTTT
>JBBPBS010001035.1:57829-119614 GCA_037974835.1 Cicer judaicum
TAACCAATCTTGTGCATCCAATAGGTGTTTTTGTGTCATTGGATGAATGTTTAGGTCATTTTCGTCCTCCCTACACTTAAACTTGTCCAATTAGGGTTTTTAACCAATCTAGTGCATCCAATAGGTGTTTTGTGTCATTGGATGAACATTTAGGTCATTTTTGTCCTCCGTACACTTAATCTTGTCCAATTAGGGTTTCTAACCATTCTTGTGCATCCAATAGGTGTTTTTGTGTCATTGGATGAATGTTTAGGTCATTTTCGTCCTCCCTACGTGTTTTTGTGTCATCGGATGAACATTTAGGTCATTTTCATCCTTCCTAGGCTTATGCTTGTCCAATTAGGGTTTCTAACCAATCTTGTGCATCCAATAGGTGTTTTTGTGTAATTGGATGAAAAATTAGGTCATTTTCGTCCTCCCTATGCTAATTCTTGTCCAATTAGGGTTTTTAACCAATCTTGTGCATCCAATAGGTGTTTTTGTGTCATCGGATGAACATTTAGGTCATTTTCATCCTCCCTAGGCTTATGCTTGTCCAATTAGGGTTTCTAACCAATTTTGTGCATCCAATAGGTGTTTTTGTGTCATTGGATGAAAAATAACGTCATTTACGTCCTCCCTAGGCTAATTCTTGTCCAATTAGGGTTTTTTAACCAATCTTGTGCATCCAATAGGTGTTTTGTGTCATTGGATGAACAATTAGGTCATTTTCGTCCTCCCTAGGCTAATTCTTGTCTAATTAGGGTTTTTAACCAATCTTGTGCATCCAATAGGTGTTTTTGTGTCATCGGATGAACATTTAGGTCATTTTCATCCTTCCTACGCTTATGCTTGTCCAATTAGGGTTTCTAACCAATCTTGTGCATCCAATAGGTGGTTTTGTGTCATTGGATGAATGTTTATGTCATTTTCGTCCTCCCTACACTTAATCTTGTCCAATTAGGGTTTTTAACCAATCTTGTACATCCAATAGGTGTTTTGTGTCATTGGATGAACATTTAGGTCATTTTTGTCCTCCGTAAACTTAATCTTGTCCAATTAGGGTTTCTAACCAATCTTGTGCATCCAATAGGTGTTTTTGTGTCATTGGATGAACATTTAGGTCATTTTCGTCCTCCTCACACATAATCTTGTCCAATTAGGGTTTCTAACCAATCTTGTGCATCCAATAGGTGTTTTTTGTGTCATTGGATGAATGATTAGGTCATTTTCGACCTCCCTAGGCTAATTCTTGTCCAATTAGGGTTTTTAACAAATCTTGTGCATCCAATAGGTGTTTTTGTGTCATCGGATGAACATTTAGTTCATTTTCATCCTTCCCAGGCTTATGCTTGTCCAATTAGGGTTTCTAACCAATCTTGTGCATCCAATAGGTGTTTTTGTGTCATTGGATGAAAAATTACGTCATTTACGTCCTCCCTAGGCTAATTCTTGTCCAATTAGGGTTTTTTAACCAATCTTGTGCATCCAATAGATGTTTTGTGTCATTGGATTAACAATTAGGTCATTTTCGTCCTCCCTAGGCTAATTCTTGTCCAATTAGGGTTTTTAACCAATCTAGTGCATCCAATAGGTGTTTTGTGTCATTGGATGAACATTTAGGCATTTCTGTCCTCCGTACACTTAATCTTGTCCAATTAGGGTTTTTAACAAATCTTGTGCTTCCAATAGGTGTTTTTGTGTCATTGGATGAACATTTAGGTCATTTTCGTCCTCCCTACACTTAATCTTGTCCAATTAGGGTTTCTAACGAATCTTGTGCATCCAATAGGTGTTTTTTGTGTCATTGGATGAATGATTAGGTCATTTTCGACCTCCCTAGGCTAATTCTTGTCCAATTAGGGTTTTTAACCAATCTTGTGCATCCAATAGGTGTTTTTGTGTCATCGGATGAACATTTAGTTCATTTTCATCCTTCCCAGGCTTATGCTTGTCCAATTAGGGTGTCTAACCAATCTTGTGCATCCAATAGGTGTTTTTGTGTCATCGGATGAACATTTAGGTCATTTTCATCCTTCCTAGGCTTATGCTTGTCCAATTAGGGTTTCTAACCAATCTTGTGCATCCAATAGGTGTTTTTGTGTCATTGGATGAAAAATTACGTCATTTACGTCCTCCCTAGGCTAATTCTTGTCCAATTAGGGTTTTTTAACCAATCTTGTGCATCCAATAGGCGTTTTTGTGTCATTGGATGAACATTTTTGTCATTTTCGTCCTCCCTACACTTAATCTTGTCCAATTAGGGTTTCTAACCAATCTTGTGCATCCAATAGGTATTTTTGTGTCATTGGATGAACAATTAGGTCATTTTCGACCTCAATAGGCTAATTCTTGTCCAATTAGGGTTTTTAACCAATCTTGTGCATCCAATAGGTGTTTTTGTGTCATCGGATGAACATTTAGGTCATTTTCATCCTTCTTAGGCGTATGCTTGTCCAATTAGGGTTTCTAACCAATCTTGTGCATCCAATAGGTGTTTTTGTGTCATTACATGAAAAATTACGTCATTTACGTCCTCCCTAGGCTAATTCTTGTCCAATTAGGGTTTTTTAACCAATCTTGTGCATCCAATAGGTGTTTTGTGTCATTGGATTAACAATTAGGTCATTTTCGTCCTCCCTAGGCTAATTCGTGTCCAATTAGGGTTTTTAACCAATGTAGTGCATCCAATAGGTGTTTTGTGTCATTGGATGAACATTTAGGTCATTTCTGTCCTCCGTACACTTAATCTTGTCCAATTAGGGTTTTTAACCAATCTTGTGCATACAATAGGTGTTTTTGTGTCATCGGATGAACATTTAGTTCATTTTCATCCTTCCCAGGCTTATGCTTGTCCAATTAGGGTTTTTAACCAATCTTGTGCATCCAATAGGTGTTTTTGTGTCATCGGATGAACATTTAGGTCATTTTCATCCTTCCTAGGCTTATGCTTGTCCAATTAGGGTTTCTAACCAATCTTGTGCATCCAATAGGTGTTTTTGTGTCATTGGATGAACATTTAGGTCATTTTCGTCCTCCCTACACTTAATCTTGTCCAATTAGGGTTTCTAACCAATCTTGTGCATCCAATAGGTGTTTTTTGTGTCATTGGATGAATGATTAGGTCATTTTCGACCTCACTAGGCTAATTCTTGTCCAATTAGGGTTTTTAACCAATCTTGTGCATCCAATAGGTGTTTTTGTGTCATCGGATGAACATTTAGGTCATTTTCATCCTTCCTAGGCTTATGCTTGTCCAATTAGGGTTTCTAACCAATCTTGTGCATCCAATAGGTGGTTTTGTGTCATTGGATGAATGTTTAGGTCATTTTCGTCCTCCCTACACTTAATCTTGTCCAATTAGGGTTTTTAACCAATCTTGTACATCCAATAGGTGTTTTGTGTCATTGGATGAACATTTAGGTCATTTTTGTCCTCCGTAAACTTAATCTTGTCCAATTAGGGTTTCTAACCAATCTTGTGCATCCAATAGGTGTTTTTCTGTCATTGGATGAAAAATAACGTCATTTACGTCCTCCCTAGGCTAATTCTTGTCCAATTATGGTTTTTTAACTAATCTTGTGCATCCAACAGGTGTTTTGTGTCATTGGATAACAATTAGGTCATTTTCGTCCTCCCTAGGCTAATTCTTGTCCAATTAGGGTTTTTAACCAATCTTGTGCATCCAATAGGTGTTTTTGTGTCATTGGATGAATGTTTATGTCATTTTCTTCCTCCCAACACTTATTCTTGTCCAATTAGGGTTTTTAACCAATCTTGTGCATCCAATAGGTGTTTTTGTGTCATCGGATGAACATTTAGGTCATTTTCATCCTCCCTAGGCTTATGCTTGTCCAATTAGGGTTTCTAACCAATCTTGTGCATCCAATAGGTGTTTTTGTGTCATTGGATGAAAAATAACGTCATTTACATCCTCCCTAGGCTAATTCTTGTCCAATTAGAGTTTTTTAACCAATCTTGTGCATCCAATAGGTGTTTTGTGTCGTTGGATGAACAATTAGGTCATTTTCGTTCTCCCTAGGCTAATTCTTGTCTAATTAGGGTTTTTAACCAATCTTGTGCATCCAATAGGTGTTTTTGTGTCATTGGATGAATGTTTAGGTCATTTTCGTCCTCCTTACACTTAATCTTGTCCAATTAGGATTTTTAACCATTCTTGTGCATCCAATAGGTGTTTTTGTGTCATTGGATGAATGTTTAGGTCATTTTCGTCCTCCCTACACTTAAACTTGTCCAATTAGGGTTTTTAACCAATCTTGTACATCCAATAGGTGTTTTGTGTCATTGGATGAACATTTAGGTCATTTTTGTCCTCCGTAAACTTAATCTTGTCCAATTAGGGTTTCTAACCAATCTTGTGCATCCAATAGGTGTTTTTGTGTCATTGGATGAAGATTTAGATCATTTTCGTCCTCCTCACACTTAATCTTGTCCAATTAGGGTTTCTAACCAATCTTGTGCATCCAATAGGTGTTTTTTGTGTCATTGGATGAATGATGAGGTCATTTTCGACCTCACTAGGCTAATTCTTGTCCAATTAGGGTTTTTAACCAATCTTGTGCATCCAATAGGTGTTTTTGTGTCATCGGATGAACATTTAGGTCATTTTCATCCTTCCTAGGCTTATGCTTGTCCAATTAGGGTTTCTAACCAATCTTGTGCATCCAATAGGTGGTTTTGTGTCATTGGATGAATGCTTAGGTCATTTTCGTCCTCCCTACACTTAATCTTGTCCAATTAGGGTTTTTAACCAATCTTGTACATCCAATAGGTGTTTTGTGTCATTGGATGAACATTTAGGTCATTTTTGTCCTCCGTAAACTTAATCTTGTCCAATTAGGGTTTCTAACCAATCTTGTGCATCCAATAGGTGTTTTTGTGTAATTGGATGAACATTTAGGTCATTTTCGTCCTCCCTACACTTAATCTTGTCCAATTAGGGTTTCTAACCAATCTTGTGCATCCAATAGGTGTTTTTTGTTTCATTGGATGAACGATTAGGTCATTTTCGACCTCACTAGGCTAATTCTTGTCCAATTAGGGTTTTTAACCAATCTTGTGCATCCAATAGGTGTTTTTGTGTCATCGGATGAACATTTAGGTCATTTTCATCCTTCCTAGGCTTATGCTTGTCCAATTAGGGTTTCTAACCAATCTTGTGCATCCAATAGGTGTTTTTGTGTCATTGGATGAAAAATAACGTCATTTACGTCCTCCCTAGGCTAATTCTTGTCCAATTATGGTTTTTTAACTAATCTTGTGCATCCAACAGGTGTTTTGTGTCATTGGATAACAATTAGGTCATTTTCGTCCTCCCTAGGCTAATTCTTGTCCAATTAGGGTTTTTAACCAATCTTGTGCATCCAATAGGTGTTTTTGTGTCATTGGATGAATGTTTATGTCATTTTCTTCCTCCCAACACTTATTCTTGTCCAATTAGGGTTTTTAACCAATCTTGAAAATCCAATAGGTGTTTCTGTGTCATCGGATGAACATTTAGGTCATTTTCATCCTCCCTAGGCTTATGCTTGTCCAATTAGGGTTTCTAACCAATCTTGTGCATCCAATAGGTGTTTTTGTGTCATTGGATGAAAAATAACGTCATTTACGTCCTCCCTAGGCTAATTCTTGTCCAATTAGGGTTTTTTAACCAATCTTGTGCATCCAATAGGTGTTTTGTGTCATTGGATGAACAATTAGGTCATTTTCGTCCTCCCTAGGCTAATTCTTGTCTAATTAGGGTTTTTAACCAATCTTGTACATCCAATAGGTGTTTTGTGTCATTGGATGAACATTTAGGTCATTTTTGTCCTCCGTAAACTTAATCTTGTCCAATTAGGGTTTCTAACCAATCTTGTGCATCCAATAGGTGTTTTTGTGTCATTGGATGAACATTTAGGTCATTTTCGTCCTCCCTACACTTAATCTTGTCCAATTAGGGTTTCTAACCAATCTTGTGCATCCAATAGGTGTTTTTTGTGTCATTGGATGAATGATTAGGTCATTTTCGACCTCCCTAGGCTAATTCTTGTCCAATTAGGGTTTCTAACCAATCTTGTGCATCCAATAGGTGGTTTTGTGTCATTGGATGAATGTTTAGGTCATTTTCGTCCTCCCTACACTTAATCTTGTCCAATTAGGGTTTTTAACCAATCTTGTACATCCAATAGGTGTTTTGTGTCATTGGATGAACATTTAGGTCATTTTTGTCCTCCGTAAACTTAATCTTGTCCAATTAGGGTTTCTAACCAATCTTGTGCATCCAATAGGTGTTTTTGTGTCATCGGATGAACATTTAGTTCATTTTCATCCTTCCCAGGCTTATGCTTGTCCAATTAGGGTTTCTAACCAATCTTGTGCATCCAATAGGTGTTTTTGTGTCATCGGATGAACATTTAGGTCATTTTCATCCTTCCTAGGCTTATGCTTGTCCAATTAGGGTTTCTAACCAATCTTGTGCATCCAATAGGTGTTTTTGTGTCATTGGATGAAAAATTACGTCATTTACGTCCTCCCTAGGCTAATTCTTGTCCAATTAGGGTTTTTTAACCAATCTTGTGCATCCAATAGATGTTTTGTGTCATTGGATTAACAATTAGGTCATTTTCGTCCTCCCTAGGCTAATTCTTGTCCAATTAGGGTTTTTAACCAATCTAGTGCATCCAATAGGTGTTTTGTGTCATTGGATGAACATTTAGGTCATTTCTGTCCTCCGTACACTTAATCTTGTCCAATTAGGGTTTTTAACAAATCTTGTGCATCCAATAGGTGTTTTTGTGTCATTGGATGAACATTTAGGTCATTTTCGTCCTCCCTACACTTAATCTTGTCCAATTAGGGTTTCTAACGAATCTTGTGCATCCAATAGGTGTTTTTTGTGTCATTGGATGAATGATTAGGTCATTTTCGACCTCCCTAGGCTAATTCTTGTCCAATTAGGGTTTTTAACCAATCTTGTGCATCCAATAGGTGTTTTTGTGTCATCGGATGAACATTTAGTTCATTTTCATCCTTCCCAGGCTTATGCTTGTCCAATTAGGGTTTCTAACCAATCTTGTGCATCCAATAGGTGTTTTTGTGTCATCGGATGAACATTTAGGTCATTTTCATCCTTCCTAGGCTTATGCTTGTCCAATTAGGGTTTCTAACCAATCTTGTGCATCCAATAGGTGGTTTTGTGTCATTGGATGAATGTTTAGGTCATTTTCGTCCTCCCTACACTTAATCTTGTCCAATTAGGGTTTTTAACCAATCTTGTACATCCAATAGGTGTTTTGTGTCATTGGATGAACATTTAGGTCATTTTTGTCCTCCGTAGACTTAATCTTGTCCAATTAGGGTTTCTAACCAATCTTGTGCATCCAATAGGTGTTTTTGTGTCATTGGATGAACATTTAGGTCATTTTCGTCCTCCCTACACTTAATCTTGTCCAATTAGGGTTTCTAACCAATCTTGTGCATCCAATAGGTGTTTTTGTGTCATTGGATGAAAAATTACGTCATTTACGTCCTCCCTAGGCTAATTCTTGTCCAATTAGGGTTTTTTAACCAATCTTGTGCATCCAATAGGCGTTTTTGTGTCATTGGATGAACATTTTTGTCATTTTCGTCCTCCCTACACTTAATCTTGTCCAATTAGGGTTTCTAACCAATCTTGTGCATCCAATAGGTATTTTTGTGTCATTGGATGAACAATTAGGTCATTTTCGACCTCACTAGGCTAATTCTTGTCCAATTAGGGTTTTTAACCAAACTTGTGCATCCAATAGGTGTTTTTGTGTCATCGGATGAACATTTAGGTCATTTTCATCCTTCCTAGGCTTATGCTTGTCCAATTAGGGTTTCTAACCAATCTTGTGCATCCAATAGGTGTTTTTGTGTCATTGGATGAAAAATTACGTCATTTACGTCCTCCCTAGGCTAATTCTTGTCCAATTAGGGTTTTTTAACCAATCTTGTGCATCCAATAGGCGTTTTTGTGTCATTGGATGAACATTTTTGTCATTTTCGTCCTCCCTACACTTAATCTTGTCCAATTAGGGTTTCTAACCAATCTTGTGCATCCAATAGGTGGTTTTGTGTCATTGGATGAATGTTTAGGTCATTTTCGTCCTCCCTACATTTAAACTTGTCCAATTAGGGTTTTTAACCAATCTTGTACATCCAATAGGTGTTTTTGTGTCATCGGATGAACATTTAGGTCATTTTCATCCTTCCTAGGCTTATGCTTGTCCAATTAGGGTTTCTAACCAATCTTGTGCATCCAATAGGTGTTTTTGTGTCATTGGATGAAAAATAACGTCATTTACGTCCTCCCTAGGCTAATTCTTGTCCAATTAGGGTTTTTTAACCAATCTTGTGCATCCAATAGGTGTTTTGTGTCATTGGATGAACAATTAGGTCATTTTCGTCCTCCCTAGGCTAATTCTTATCTAATTAGGGTTTTTAACCAATCTTGTGCATCCAATAGGTGTTTTTGTGTCATTGGATGAATGTTTAGGTCATTTTCGTCCTCCCTACACTTAATCTTGTCCAATTAGGATTTTTAACCATTCTTGTGCATCCAATAGGTGTTTTTGTGTCATTGGATGAATGTTTAGGTCATTTTCGTCCTCCCTACATTTAAACTTGTCCAATTAGGGTTTTTAACCAATCTTGTACATCCAATAGGTGTTTTGTGTCATTGGATGAACATTTAGGTCATTTTTGTCCTCCGTAAACTTAATCTTGTCCAATTAGGGTTTCTAACCAATCTTGTGCATCCAATAGGTGTTTTTGTGTCATTGGATGAACATTTAGGTCATTTTCGTCCTCCCTACACTTAATCTTGTCCAATTAGGGTTTGTAACCAATCTTGTGCATCCAATAGGTGTTTTTTGTGTCATTGGATGAATGATTAGGTCATTTTCGACCTCCCTAGGCTTATGCTTGTCCAATTAGGGTTTCTAACCAATCTTGTGCATCCAATAGGTGTTTTTATGTCATTGGATGAAAAATTACGTCATTTACGTCCTCCCTAGGCTAATTCTTGTCCAATTAGGGTTTTTTAACCAATCTTGTGCATCCAATAGGCGTTTTTGTGTCATTGGATGAACATTTTTGTCATTTTCGTCCTCCCTACACTTAATCTTGTCCAATTAGGGTTTCTAACCAATCTTGTGCATCCAATAGGTATTTTTGTGTCATTGGATGAACAATTAGGTCATTTTCGACCTCACTAGGCTAATTCTTGTCCAATTATGGTTTTTAACCAATCTTGTGCATCCAATAGGTGTTTTTGTGTCATCGGATGAACATTTAGGTCATTTTCATCCTTCTTAGGCGTATGCTTGTCCAATTAGGGTTTCTAACCAATCTTGTGCATCCAATAGGTGTTTTTGTGTCATTACATGAAAAATTACGTCATTTACGTCCTCCCTAGGCTAATTCTTGTCCAATTAGGGTTTTTTAACCAATCTTGTGCATCCAATAGGTGTTTTGTGTCATTGGATTAACAATTAGGTCATTTTCGTCCTCCCTAGGCTAATTCTTGTCCAATTAGGGTTTTTAACCAATGTAGTGCATCCAATAGATGTTTTTGTGTCATTGGATGAATGTTTATGTCATTTTCGTCCTCCCAACACTTATTCTTGTCCAATTAGGGTTTTTAACCAATCTTGTGCATACAATAGGTGTTTTTGTGTCATTGGATGAACATTTAGGTCATTTTCGTCCTCCCTACACTTAATCTTGTCCAATTAGGGTTTCTAACCAATCTTGTGCATTCAATAGGTGTTTTTTTGTCATTGGATGAACGATTAGGTCATTTTCGACCTCACTAGGCTAGTTCTTGTCCAATTAGGGTTTTGAACCAATCTTGTGCATCCAATAGGTGTTTTTGTGTCATCGGATGAACATTTAGGTCATTTTCATCCTTCCTAGGCTTATGCTTGTCCAATTAGGGTTTCTAACCAATCTTGTGCATCCAATAGGTGTTTTTGTGTCATTGGATGAAAAATAACGTCATTTACGTCCTCCCTAGGGTAATTCTTGTCCAATTATGGTTTTTTAACTAATCTTGTGCATCCAACAGGTGTTTTGTGTCATTGGATAACAATTAGGTCATTTTCGTCCTCCCTAGGCTAATTCTTGTCCAATTAGGGTTTTTAACCAATCTTGTGCATCCAATAGGTGTTTTTGTGTCATTGGATGAATGTTTATGTCATTTTCTTCCTCCCAACACTTATTCTTGTCCAATTAGGGTTTTTAACCAATCTTGTGCATCCAATAGGTGTTTTTGTGTCATCGGATGAACATTTAGGTCATTTTCATCCTCCCTAGGCTTATGCTTGTCCAATTAGGGTTTCTAACCAATCTTGTGCATCCAATAGGTGTTTTTGTGTCATTGGATGAAAAATAACGTCATTTACGTCCTCCCTAGGCTAATTCTTGTCCAATTAGGGTTTTTTAACCAATCTTGTGCATCCAATAGGTGTTTTGTGTCGTTGGATGAACAATTAGGTCATTTTCGTTCTCCCTAGGCTAATTCTTGTCTAATTAGGGTTTTTAACCAATCTTGTGCATCCAATAGGTGTTTTTGTGTCATTGGATGAATGTTTAGGTCATTTTCGTCCTCCCTACACTTAATCTTGTCCAATTAGGATTTTTAACCATTCTTGTGCATCCAATAGGTGTTTTTGTGTCATTGGATGAATGTTTAGGTCATTTTCGTCCTCCCTACACTTAAACTTGTCCAATTAGGGTTTTTAACCAATCTTGTACATCCAATAGGTGTTTTGTGTCATTGGATGAACATTTAGGTCATTTTTGTCCTCCGTAAACTTAATCTTGTCCAATTAGGGTTTCTAACCAATCTTGTGCATCCAATAGGTGTTTTTGTGTCATTGGATGAACATTTAGATCATTTTCGTCCTCCTCACACTTAATCTTGTCCAATTAGGGTTTCTAACCAATCTTGTGCATCCAATAGGTGTTTTTTGTGTCATTGGATGAATGATGAGGTCATTTTCGACCTCACTAGACTAATTCTTGTCCAATTAGGGTTTTTAACCAATCTTGTGCATCCAATAGGTGTTTTTGTGTCATCGGATGAACATTTAGGTCATTTTCATCCTTCCTAGGCTTATGCTTGTCCAATTAGGGTTTCTAACCAATCTTGTGCATCCAATAGGTGGTTTTGTGTCATTGGATGAATGTTTAGGTCATTTTCGTCCTCCCTACACTTAATCTTGTCCAATTAGGGTTTTTAACCAATCTTGTACATCCAATAGGTGTTTTGTGTCATTGGATGAACATTTAGGTCATTTTTGTCCTCCGTAAACTTAATCTTGTCCAATTAGGGTTTCTAACCAATCTTGTGCATCCAATAGGTGTTTTTGTGTCATTGGATGAACATTTAGGTCATTTTTGTCCTCCGTAAACTTAATCTTGTCCAATTAGGGTTTCTAACCAATCTTGTGCATCCAATAGGTGTTTTTGTGTCATTGGATGAACATTTAGGTCATTTTCGTCCTCCCTACACTTAATCTTGTCCAATTAGGGTTTCTAACCAATCTTGTGCATCCAATAGGTGTTTTTTGTGTCATTGGATGAATGATTAGGTCATTTTCGACCTCCCTAGGCTAATTCTTATCCAATTAGGGTTTTTAACCAATATTGTGCATCCAATAGGTGATTTTGTGTCATCGAATGAATATTTAAGTCATTTTCATCCTCCCTAGGCTTATGCTTGTCCAATTAGGGTTTCTAACCAATCTTGTGCATCCAATAGGTGTTTTTGTGTCATTGGATGAAAAATTACGTCATTTACGTCCTCCCTAGGCTAATTCTTGTCCAATTAGGGTTTTTTAACCAATCTTGTGCATCCAATAGGTGTTTTGTGTCATTGGATGAACAATTAGGTCATTTTCGTCCTCCCTAGGCTAATTCTTGTCCAATTAGGGTTTGTAACCAATCTTGTGCATCCAATAGGTGTTTTTGTGTCATTGGATGAATGTTTAGGTCATTTTCGTCGTCCCTACACTTAATCTTGTCAAATTAGGGTTTTTAACCATTCTTGTGCATCCAATAGGTGTTTTTGTGTCATTGGATGAATGTTTAGGTCATTTTCGTCCTCCCTACACTTAATCTTGTCCAATTAGGGTTTTTAACCAATCTTGTACATCCAATAGGTGTTTTTGTGTCATTGGATGAAAAATTACGTCATTTACGTCCTCCCTAGGCTAATTCTTGTCCAATTAGGGTTTTTTAACCAATCTTGTGCATCCAATAGGTGTTTTGTGTCATTGGATGAACAATTAGGTCATTTTCGTCCTCCCTAGGCTAATTCTTGTCCAATTAGGGTTTTTAACCAATCTTGTGCATCCAATAGGTGTTTTTGTGTCATCGGATGAACATTTAGGTCATTTTCATCCTTCCTAGGCTTATGCTTGTCCAATTAGGGTTTCTAACCAATCTTGTGCATCGAATAGGTGTTTTTGTGTCATTGGATGAAAAATAACGTCATTTTCGTCCTCCCTAGGCTAATTCTTGTCCAATTAGGGTTTTTAACCAATCTTGTGCATCCAATAGGTGTTTTTGTGTCATTGGATGAATGTTTATGTCATTTTCGTCCTCCCTACACTTATTCTTGTCCAATTAGGGTTTTTAACCAATCTTGTGCATCCAATAGGTGTTTTTGTGTCATCGGATGAACATTTAGGTCATTTTCATCCTCCCTAGGCTTATGCTTGTCCAATTAGGGTTTCTAACCAATCTTGTGCATCCAATAGGTGTTTTTGTGTCATTGGATGAAAAATAACGTCATTTACGTCCTCCCTAGGTTAATTCTTGTCCAATTATGGTTTTTTAACCAATCTTGTGCATCCAACAGGTGTTTTGTGTCATTGGATAACAATTAGGTCATTTTCGTCCTCCCTAGGCTAATTCTTGTCCAATTAGGGTTTTTAACCAATCTTGTGCATCCAATAGGTGTTTTTGTGTCATTGGATGAATGTTTATGTCATTTTCTTCCTCCCAACACTTATTCTTGTCCAATTAGGGTTTTTAACCAATCTTGTGCATCCAATAGGTGTTTTTGTGTCATCGGATGAACATTTAGGTCATTTTCATCCTCCCTAGGCTTATGCTTGTCCAATTAGGGTTTCTAACCAATCTTGTGCATCCAATAGGTGTTTTTGTGTCATTGGATAAAAAATAACGTCATTTACGTCCTCCCTAGGCTAATTCTTGTCCAATTAGGGTTTTTTAACCAATCTTGTGCATCCAATAGGTGTTTTGTGTCATTGGATGAACAATTAGGTCATTTTCGTCCTCCCTAGGCTAATTCTTGTCTAATTAGGGTTTTTAACCAATCTTGTGCATCCAATAGGTGTTTTTGTGTCATTGGATGAATGTTTATGTCATTTTCTTCCTCCCAACACTTATTCTTGTCCAATTAGGGTTTTTAACCAATCTTGTGCATCCAATAGGTGTTTTTGTGTCATCGGATGAACATTTAGGTCATTTTCATCCTCCCTAGGCTTATGCTTGTCCAATTAGGGTTTCTAACCAATCTTGTGCATCCAATAGGTGTTTTTGTGTCATTGGATGAAAAATTACGTCATTTACGTCCTCCCTAGGCTAATTCTTGTCCAATTAGGGTTTTTTAACCAATCTTGTGCATCCAATAGATGTTTTGTGTCATTGGATTAACAATTAGGTCATTTTCGTCCTCCCTAGGCTAATTCTTGTCCAATTAGGGTTTTTAACCAATCTAGTGCATCCAATAGGTGTTTTGTGTCATTGGATGAACATTTAGGTCATTTCTGTCCTCCGTACACTTAATCTTGTCCAATTAGGGTTTTTAACAAATCTTGTGCATCCAATAGGTGTTTTTGTGTCATTGGATGAACATTTAGGTCATTTTCGTCCTCCCTACACTTAATCTTGTCCAATTAGGGTTTCTAACGAATCTTGTGCATCCAATAGGTGTTTTTTGTGTCATTGGATGAATGATTAGGTCATTTTCGACCTCCCTAGGCTAATTCTTGTCCAATTAGGGTTTTTAACCAATCTTGTGCATCCAATAGGTGTTTTTGTGTCATCGGATGAACATTTAGTTCATTTTCATCCTTCCCAGGCTTATGCTTGTCCAATTAGGGTTTCTAACCAATCTTGTGCATCCAATAGGTGTTTTTGTGTCATCGGATGAACATTTAGGTCATTTTCATCCTTCCTAGGCTTATGCTTGTCCAATTAGGGTTTCTAACCAATCTTGTGCATCCAATAGGTGTTTTTGTGTCATTGGATGAAAAATTACGTCATTTACGTCCTCCCTAGGCTAATTCTTGTGCAATTAGGGTTTTTTAACCAATCTTGTGCATCGAATAGGTGTTTTCTGTCATTGGATTAACAATTAGGTCATTTTCGTCCTCCCTAGGCTAATTCTTGTCCAATTAGGGTTTTTAACCAATCTAGTGCATCCAATAGGTGTTTTGTGTCATTGGATGAACATTTAGGTCATTTCTGTCCTCCGTACACTTAATCTTGTCCAATTAGGGTTTTTAACAAATCTTGTGCATCCAATAGGTGTTTTTGTGTCATTGGATGAACATTTAGGTCATTTTCGTCCTCCCTACACTTAATCTTGTCCAATTAGGGTTTCTAACCAATCTTGTGCATTCAATAGGTGTTTTTTTGTCATTGGATGAACGATTAGGTCATTTTCGTCCTCACTAGGCTAGTTCTTGTCCAATTAGGGTTTTGAACCAATCTTGTGCATCCAATAGGTGTTTTTGTGTCATCGGATGAACATTTAGGTCATTTTCATCCTTCCTAGGCTTATGCTTGTCCAATTAGGGTTTCTAACCAATCTTGTGCATCCAATAGGTGTTTTTGTGTCATTGGATGAAAAATAACGTCATTTACGTCCTCCCTAGGCTAATTCTTGTCCAATTATGGTTTTTTAACTAATCTTGTGCATCCAACAGGTGTTTTGTGTCATTGGATAACAATTAGGTCATTTTCGTCCTCCCTAGGCTAATTCTTGTCCAATTAGGGTTTTTAACCAATCTTGTGCATCCAATAGGTGTTTTTGTGTCATTGGATGAATGTTTATGTCATTTTCTTCCTCCCAACACTTATTCTTGTCCAATTAGGGTTTTTAACCAATCTTGAAAATCCAATAGGTGTTTCTGTGTCATCGGATGAACATTTAGGTCATTTTCATCCTCCCTAGGCTTATGCTTGTCCAATTAGGGTTTCTAACCAATCTTGTGCATCCAATAGGTGTTTTTGTGTCATTGGATGAAAAATAACGTCATTTACGTCCTCCCTAGGCTAATTCTTGTCCAATTAGGGTTTTTTAACCAATCTTGTGCATCCAATAGGTGTTTTGTGTCATTGGATGAACAATTAGGTCATTTTCGTCCTCCCTAGGCTAATTCTTGTCTAATTAGGGTTTTTAACCAATCTTGTACATCCAATAGGTGTTTTGTGTCATTGGATGAACATTTAGGTCATTTTTGTCCTCCGTAAACTTAATCTTGTCCAATTAGGGTTTCTAACCAATCTTGTGCATCCAATAGGTGTTTTTGTGTCATTGGATGAACATTTAGGTCATTTTCGTCCTCCCTACACTTAATCTTGTCCAATTAGGGTTTCTAACCAATCTTGTGCATCCAATAGGTGTTTTTTGTGTCATCGGATGAATGATTTGGTCATTTTCGACCTCCCTAGGCTAATTCTTGTCCAATTAGGGTTTTTAACCAATCTTGTGCATCCAATAGGTGTTTTTGTGTCATCGGATGAACATTTAGGTCATTTTCATCCTTCCTAGGCTTATGCTTGTCCAATTAGGGTTTCTAACCAATCTTGTGCATCCAATAGGTGTTTTTGTGTCATTGGATGAATGTTTAGGTCATTTTCGTCCTCCCTACACTTAAACTTGTCCAATTAGGGTTTTTAACCAATCTTGTACATCCAATAGGTGTTTTGTGTCATTGGATGAACATTTAGGTCATTTTTGTCCTCCGTAAACTTAATCTTGTCCAATTAGGGTTTCTAACCAATCTTGTGCATCCAATAGGTGTTTTTGTGTCATTGGATGAACATTTAGATCATTTTCGTCCTCCTCACACTTAATCTTGTCCAATTAGGGTTTCTAACCAATCTTGTGCATCCAATAGGTGTTTTTTGTGTCATTGGATAAATGATGAGGTCATTTTCGACCTCACTAGGCTAATTCTTGTCCAATTAGGGTTTTTAACCAATCTTGTGCATCCAATAGGTGTTTTTGTGTCATCGGATGAACATTTAGGTCATTTTCATCCTTCCTAGGCTTATGCTTGTCCAATTAGGGTTTCTAACCAATCTTGTGCATCCAATAGGTGGTTTTGTGTCATTGGATGAATGTTTAGGTCATTTTCGTCCTCCCTACACTTAATCTTGTCCAATTAGGGTTTTTAACCAATCTTGTACATCCAATAGGTGTTTTGTGGCATTGGATGAACATTTAGGTCATTTTTGTCCTCCGTAAACTTAATCTTGTCCAATTAGGGTTTCTTACCAATCTTGTGCATCCAATAGGTGTTTTTGTGTCATTGGATGAACATTTAGGTCATTTTCGTCCTCCCTACACTTAATCTTGTCCAATTAGGGTTTCTAACCAATCTTGTGCATCCAATAGGTGTTTTTTGTTTCATTGGATGAATGATTAGGTCATTTTCAACCTCACTAGGCTAATTCTTGTCCAATTAGGGTTTTTAACCAATCTTGTGCATCCAATAGGTGTTTTTGTGTCATCGGATGAACATTTAGGTCATTTTCATCCTTCCTAGGCTTATGCTTGTCCAATTAGGGTTTCTAACCAATCTTGTGCATCCAATAGGTGGTTTTGTGTCATTGGATGAATGTTTAGGTCATTTTCGTCCTCCCTACACTTAATCTTGTCCAATTAGGGTTTTTAACCAATCTTGTACATCCAATAGGTGTTTTGTGTCATTGGATGAACATTTAGGTCATTTTTGTCCTCCGTAAACTTAATCTTGTCCAATTAGGGTTTCTAACCAATCTTGTGCATCCAATAGGTGTTTTTGTGTCATTGGATGAACATTTAGGTCATTTTCGTCCTCCCTACACTTAATCTTGTCCAATTAGGGTTTCTAACCAATCTTCTGCATCCAATAGGTGTTTTTTGTGTCATCGGATGAATGATTTGGTCATTTTCGACCTCCCTAGGCTAATTCTTTTCCAATTAGGGTTTTTAACCAATCTTGTGCATCCAATAGGTGTTTTTGTGTCATCGGATGAACATTTAGGTCATTTTCATCCTTCCTAGGCTTATGCTTGTCCAATTAGGGTTTCTAACCAATCTTGTGCATCCAATAGGTGTTTTTGTGTCATTGGATGAAAAATTACGTCATTTACGTCCTCCCTAGGCTAATTCTTGTCCAATTAGGGTTTTTTAACCAATCTTGTGCATCCAATAGGCGTTTTTGTGTCATTGGATGAACATTTTTGTCATTTTCGTCCTCCCTACACTTAATCTTGTCCAATTAGGGTTTCTAACCAATCTTGTGCATCCAATAGGTATTTTTGTGTCATTGGATGAACAATTAGGTCATTTTCGACCTCACTAGGCTAATTCTTGTCCAATTAGGGTTTTTAACCAAACTTGTGCATCCAATAGGTGTTTTTGTGTCATCGGATGAACATTTAGGTCATTTTCATCCTTCCTAGGCTTATGGTTGCCCAATTAGGGTTTCTAACCAATCTTGTGCATCCAATAGGTGTTTTTGTGTCATTGGATGAAAAATTACGTCATTTACGTCCTCCCTAGGCTAATTCTTGTCCAATTAGGGTTTTTTAACCAATCTTGTGCATCCAATAGGTGTTTTGTGTCATTGGATGAACAATTAGGTCATTTTCGTCCTCCCTAGGCTAATTCTTGTCCAATTAGGGTTTTTAACCAATCTAGTGCATCCAATAGGTGTTTTGTGTCATTGGATGAACATTTAGGTCATTTCTGTCCTCCGTACACTTAATCTTGTCCAATTAGGGTTTTTAACAAATCTTGTGCATCCAATAGGTGTTTTTGTGTCATTGGATGAACATTTAGGTCATTTTCGTCCTCCCTACACTTAATCTTGTCCAATTAGGGTTTCTAACCAATCTTGTGCATTCAATAGGTGTTTTTTTGTCATTGGATGAACGATTAGGTCATTTTCGACCTCACTAGGCTAGTTCTTGTCCAATTAGGGTTTTTAACCAATCTTGTGCATCCAATAGGTGTTTTTGTGTCATCGGATGAACATTTAGGTCATTTTCATCCTTCCTAGGCTTATGCTTGTCCAATTAGGGTTTCTAACCAATCTTGTGCATCCAATAGGTGTTTTTGTGCCATTGGATGAAAAATAACGTCATTTACGTCCTCCCTAGGCTAATTCTTGTCCAATTATGGTTTTTTAACTAATCTTGTGCATCCAACAGGTGTTTTGTGTCATTGGATGAACATTTAGGTCATTTTCGTCCTCCTTACACTTAATCTTGTCCAATTAGGGTTTTTAACCAATCTTGTGCATCCAATAGGTGTTTTTGTGACATTGGATCAATATTTAGGTGATTTTCGTCCTCCCTACACTTAATCTTGTCCAATTAGGGTTTCTAACCAATCTTGTGTATGCTATAGGTGTTTTTGTGTCATTGGATGAACAATTAGGTCATTTTCGTCCTCCCTAGGCTAATTCTTGTCCAATTAGGGTTTTTAACCAATCTTGTGCATCCAATAGGTGTTTTTGTGTCATTGGATGAATGTTTATGTCATTTTCTTCCTCCCAACACTTATTCTTGTCCAATTAGGGTTTTTAGCCAATCTTGTGCATCCAATAGGTGTTTTTGTGTCATCGGATAAACATTTAGGTCATTTTCATCCTCCCTAGGCTTATGCTTGTCCAATTAGGGTTTCTAACCAATCTTGTGCATCCAATAGGTGTTTTTGTGTCATTGGATGAAAAATAACGTCATTTACGTCCTCCCTAGGCTAATTCTTGTCCAATTAGGGTTTTTTAACCAATCTTGTGCATCCAATAGGTGTTTTGTGTCATTGGATGAACAATTAGGTCATTTTCGTCCTCCCTAGGCTAATTCTTGTCTAATTAGGGTTTTTAACCAATCTTGTGCATCCAATAGGTGTTTTTGTGTCATTGGATGAATGTTTAGGTCATTTTCGTCCTCCCTACACTTATTCTTGTCCAATTAGGGTTTTTAACCATTCTTGTGCATCCAATAGGTGTTTTTGTGTCATTGGATGAATGTTTAGGTCATTTTCGTCCTCCCTACACTTAATCTTGTCCAATTAGGGTTTTTAACCAATCTTGTACATCCAATAGGTGTTTTGTGTCATTGGATGAACATTTAGGTCATTTTTGTCCTCCGTAAACTTAATCTTGTCCAATTAGGGTTTCTAACCAATCTTGTGCATCCAATAGGTGTTTTTGTGTCATCGGATGAACATTTAGTTCATTTTCATCCTTCCCAGGCTTATGCTTGTCCAATTAGGGTTTCTAACCAATCTTGTGCATCCAATAGGTGTTTTTGTGTCATCGGATGAACATTTAGGTCATTTTCATCCTTCCTAGGCTTATGCTTGTCCAATTAGGGTTTCTAACCAATCTTGTGCATCCAATAGGTGTTTTTGTGTCATTGGATGAAAAATTACGTCATTTACGTCCTCCCTAGGCTAATTCTTGTCCAATTAGGGTTTTTTAACCAATCTTGTGCATCCAATAGGTGTTTTGTGTCATTGGATGAACAATTAGGTCATTTTCTTCCTCCCTAGGCTAATTCTTGTCCAATTAGGGTTTTTAACCAATCTTGTGCATCCAATAGGTGTTTTTGTGTCATTGGATGAATGTTTAGGTCATTTTCGTCCTCCCTACACTTAATCTTGTCCAATTAGGGTTTTTAACCATTCTTGTGCATCCAATAGGTGTTTTTGTGTCATTGGATGAATGTTTAGGTCATTTTCGTCCTCCCTACACTTAATCTTGTCCAATTAGGGTTTTTAACCAATCTTGTGCATCCAATAGGTTTGTGTCATTGGATGAACATTTAGGTCATTTTTGTCCTCCGTAAACTTAATGTTGTCCAATTAGGGTTTCTAACCAATCTTGTGCATCCAATAAGTGTTTTTGAGTCAATGGATGAACATTTAGGTCATTTTCGTCCTCCCTACACTTAATCTTGTCCAGTTAGGGTTTCTAACCAATCTTGTGCATCCAATAGGTGTTTTTTGTGTCATTGGATGAATGATTAGGTCATTTTCGACCTCCCTAGGCTAATTCTTATCCAATTAGGGTTTTTAACCAATCTTGTGCATCCAATAGGTGTTTTTGTGTCATTGGATGAAAAATTACGTCAATTACGTCCTCCCTAGTCTAATTCTTGTCCAATTAGGGTTTTTTAACCAATCTTGTGCATCCATTAGGTGTTTTTGTGTCATTGGATGAATGTTTAGGTCATTTTCGTCCTCCCTACACTTAATCTTGTCCAATTAGGGTTTTTAACCATTCTTGTGCATCCAATAGGTGTTTTTGTGTCATTGGATGAATGTTTAGGTCATTTTCGTCCTCCCTACACTTAAACTTGTCCAATTAGGGTTTTTAACCAATCTTGTACATCCAATAGGTGTTTTGTGTCATTGGATGAACATTTAGGTCATTTTTGTCCTCCGTAAACTTAATCTTGTCCAATTAGGGTTTCTAACCAATCTTGTGCATCCAATAGGTGTTTTTGTGTCATTGGATGAACATTTAGGTCATTTTCGTCCTCCTCACACTTAATCTTGTCCAATTAGGGTTTCTAACCAATCTTGTGCATCCAATAGGTGTTTTTTGTGTCATTGGATGAATGATTAGGTCATTTTCGACCTCCCTAGGCTAATTCTTGTCCAATTAGGGTTTTTAACCAATCTTGTGCATCCAATAGGTGTTTTTGTGTCATCGGATGAACATTTAGGTCATTTTCATCCTTCCTATGCTTATGCTTGTCCAATTAGGGTTTCTAACCAATCTTGTGCATCCAATAGGTGGTTTTGTGTCATTGGATGAATGTTTAGGTCATTTTCGTCCTCCCTACACTTAATCTTGTCCAATTAGGGTTTTTAACCAATCTTGTGCATCCAATAGGTGTTTTTGTGTCATTGGATGAACATTTAGGTCATTTTCGTCCTCCCTACACTTAATCTTGTCCAATTAGGGTTTCTAACCAATCTTGTGCATCCAATAGGTGTTTTTTGTGTCATTGGATGAATGATTAGGTCATTTTCGACCTCACTAGGCTAATTCTTGTCCAATTAGGGTTTTTAACCAATCTTGTGCATCCAATAGGTGTTTTTGTGTCATCGGATGAACATTTAGGTCATTTTCATCCTTCCTAGGCTTATGCTTGTCCAATTAGGGTTTCTAACCAATCTTGTGCATCCAATAGGTGGTTTTGTGTCATTGGATGAACATTTAGGTCATTTTTGTCCTCCGTAAACTTAATCTTGTCCAATTAGGGTTTCTAACCAATCTTGTGCATCCAATAGGTGTTTTTGTGTCATTGGATGAACATTTAGATCATTTTCGTCCTCCTCACACTTAATCTTGTCCAATTAGGGTTTCTAACCAATCTTGTGCATCCAATAGGTGTTTTTTGTGTCATTGGATGAATGATTAGGTCATTTTCGACCTCACTAGGCTAATTCTTGTCCAATTAGGGTTTTTAACCAATCTTGTGCATCCAATAGGTGTTTTTGTGTCATCGGATGAACATTTAGGTCATTTTCATCCTTCCTAGGCTTATGCTTGTCCAATTAGGGTTTCTAACCAATCTTGTGCATCCAATAGGTGGTTTTGTGTCATTGGATGAATGTTTAGGTCATTTTCGTCCTCCCTACACTTAATCTTGTCCAATTAGGGTTTTTAACCAATCTTGTGCATCGAATAGGTGTTTTTGTGTCATTGGATGAAAAATTACATCATTTACGTCCTCCCTAGGCTAATTCTTGTCCAATTAGGGTTTTTTAACCAATCTTGTGCATCCAATAGGTGTTTTGTGTCATTGGATTAACAATTAGGTCATTTTCGTCCTCCCTAGGCTAATTCTTGTCCAATTAGGGTTTTTAACCAATCTAGTGCATCCAATAGGTGTTTTGTGTCAATGGATGAACATTTAGGTCATTTCTGTCCTCCGTAAACTTAATCTTGTCCAATTAGGGTTTCTAACCAATCTTGTGCATCCAATAGGTGTTTTTGTGTCATTGGATGAACATTTAGGTCATTTTCGTCCTCCCTACACTTAATCTTGTCCAATTAGGGTTTCTAACCAATCTTGTGCATTCAATAGGTGTTTTTTTGTCATTGGATGAACGATTAGGTCATTTTCGACCTCACTAGGCTAGTTCTTGTCCAATTAGGGTTTTTAACCAATCTTGTGCATCCAATAGGTGTTTTTGTGTCATCGGATGAACATTTAGGTCATTTTCATCCTTCCTAGGCTTATGCTTGTCCAATTAGGGTTTCTAACCAATCTTGTGCATCCAATAGGTGTTTTTGTGTCATTGGATGAAAAATTACGTCATTTACGTCCTCCCTAATCAAATTCTTGTCCAATTAGGGTTTTTTAACCAATCTTGTGCATCCAATAGGTGTTTTGTGTCATTGGATGAACAATTAGGTCATTTTCGTCCTCCCTAGGCTAATTCTTGTCCAATTAGGGTTTTTAACCAATCTAGTGCATCCAATAGGTGTTTTGTGTCATTGGATGAATATTTAGGTCATTTTCGTCCTCCCTACACTTAATCTTGTCCAATTAGGGTTTTTAACTATTCTTGTGCATCCAATAGGTGTTTTTGTGTCATTGGATGAATGTTTAGGTCATTTTCGTCCTCCCTACACTTAATCTTGTCCAATTAGGGTTTTTAACCATTCTTGTGCATCCAATAGGTGTTTTTGTGTCATTAGATGAATGTTTAGGTCATTTTCGTCCTCCCTACACTTAATCTTGTCCAATTAGGGTTTTTAACCAATCTTGTACATCCAATAGGTGTTTTGTGTCATTGGATGAACATTTAGGTCATTTTTGTCCTCCGTAAACTTAATGTTGTCCAATTAGGGTTCTAACCAATCTTGTGCATCCAATAGGTGTTTTTGTGTCATTGGATGAACATTTAGGTCATTTTCGTCCTCCATACACTTAATCTTGTCCAATTAGGGTTTCTAACCAATCTTGTGCATCCAATAGGTGTTTTTTGTGTCATTGGAGGAATGATTAGGTCATTTTCGACCTCCCTAGGCTAATTCTTATCCAATTAGGGTTTTTAACCAATCTTGTGCATCCAATAGGTGTTTTTGTGTCATTGGATGAAAAATTACGTCAATTACGTCCTCCCTAGTCTAATTCTTGTCCAATTAGGGTTTTTTAACCAATCTTGTGCATCCAATAGGTGTTTTTGTGTCATTGGATGAATGTTTAGGTCATTTTCGTCCTCCCTACACTTAATCTTGTCCAATTAGGGTTTTTAACCATTCTTGTGCATCCAATAGGTGTTTTTGTGTCATTAAATGAATGTTTAGGTCATTTTCGTCCTCCCTACACTTAATCTTGTCCAATTAGGGTTTTTAACCAATCTTGTACATCCAATAGGTGTTTTGTGTCATTGGATGAACATTTAGGTCATTTTTGTCCTCCGTAAACTTAATCTTGTCCAATTAGGGTTTCTAACCAATCTTGTGCATCCAATAGGTGTTTTTGTGTCATTGGATGAACATTTAGGTCATTTTCGTCCTCCCTACACTTAATCTTGTCCAATTAGGGTTTCTAATCAATCTTGTGCATCCAATAGGTGTTTTTTGTGTCATTGGATGAATGATTAGGTCATTTTCGACCTCACTAGGCTAATTCTTGTCCAATTAGGGTTTTTAACCAATCTTGTGCATCCAATAGGTGTTTTTGTGTCATCGGATGAACATTTAGGTCATTTTCATCCTTCCTAGGCTTATGCTTGTCCAATTAGGGTTTCTAACCAATCTTGTGCATCCAATAGGTGGTTTTGTGTCATTGGATGAATGTTTAGGTCATTTTCGTCCTCCCTACACTTAATCTTGTCCAATTAGGGTTTCTAACCAATCTTGTGCATCCAATAGGTGTTTTTGTGTCATTGGATGAACATTTAGGTCATTTTCGTCCTCCCTACACTTAATCTTGTCCAATTAGGGTTTTTAACCAATCTGGTGCATCCAATAGGTGTTTTTGTGTCATTGGATGAATATTTAGGTCATTTTCGTCCTCCCTACACTTAATCTTGTCCAATTAGGGTTTCTAACCAATCTTGTGCAACCAATAGGTGTTTTTGTTTCATTGGATAAACAATTAGGTCATTTTCGTCCTCCCTAAGCTAATTCTTGTCCAATTAGGGTTTTTAACCAATCCTGTGCATCCAACAACTGTTTTTGTGTCATTGGATGAACATTTAGGTCCTTTTCGTCCTCCCTACACTTAATCTTGTCCAATTAGGGTTTCTAACCAATCTTGTGCATCCAATAGGTGTTTTTGTGTCATTGGATGAACAATTAGGTCATTTTCGTCCTCCCTAGGCTAATTCTTGTCCAATTAGGGTTCTTAACCAATCTTGTGCATCCAATAGGTGTTTTGTGTCATTGGATGAACACTTAGGTCATTTTCGTCCTCTCTAGGCTAATTCTTATCCAATTAGGGTTTTTGACCAATCTTGTGCATCCAATAAGTGTTTTGTGTCATTGGATGAACAATTAGGTCATTTTCGTCCTCTCTAGGCTAATTCTTATCCAATTAGGGTTTTTAACCAATCTTGTGCATCCAATAGGTGTTTTGTGTCATTGGATGAACACTTAGGTCATTTTCGTCCTCTCTAGGCTAATTCTTATCCAATTAGGGTTTTTGACCAATCTTGTGCATCCAATAAATGTTTTGTGTCATTGGATGAACATTTAGGTCATTTTCGTCCTCCCTAGGCAAATTCTGGTCCAATTAGGATTTTTAACCAATATTGTGCATCCATTAGGTGTTTTGTGTCATTGGATGAACATTTAGGTCATTTTCGTCCTCTCTACACTTAATCTTGTCCAATTAGGGTTTCTAACCAATCTTGTGCATCCGATAGGTGTTTTTGTGTCATTGGATGAACAATTAGGTCATTTTCTTCCTCCCTAGGCTAATTCTTGTCCAATTAGGGTTTTTAACCAATCTTGTGCATCCAATAGGTGTTTTGTGTCATTGGATGAACACTTAGGTCATTTTCGTCCTCTCTAGGCTAATTCTTATCCAATTAGGGTTTTTGACCAATCTTGTGCATCCAATAAGTGTTTTGTGTCATTGGATGAACATTTAGGTCATTTTCGTCCTCCCTAGGCTAATTCTTATCCAATTAGGGTTTTTAACCAATCTTGTGCATCCAATAGGTGTTTTGTGTCATTGGATGAACATTTAGGTCATTTTCGTCCTCCCTACAATTAATCTTGTCCAATTAGGGTTTTTTACAAATCTTGTGCATCCAATAAGTGTTTTGTATCATTGGATGAACATTTAGGTCATTTTCGTCCTCCCTATACTTAATGTCGTGCAATTAGGGTTTTTTAACTAATCTTGTGCATCCAATTGGTGTTTTGTGTCATTGGATGAACAATTAGGTAATTTTCGTCCTCCCTAAACTTAATCTTGTCCAATTAGGGTTTCTAACCAATGTTGTGCATCCAATAGGTGTTTTGTGTCATTGGATGAACATTTAGGTCATTTTCGTCCTCCCTACACTTAATCTTGTCCAATTAGGGTTTTTTAACCAATCTTGTGCATCCAATAGGTGTTTTGTGTCATTGGATGAACATTTAGGTCATTTTCGTCCTCCCTACACTTAATCTTGTCCAATTAGGGTTTTTAACCAATCTTGTGCATCCAATAGCTGTTTTTGTGTCATCGGATGAACATTTAGGTCATTTTCCTCCTTCCTAGGCTTATGCTTGTCCAATTAGGGTTTCTAACCAATCTTGTGCATCCAATAGGTGTTTTTGTGTCATTGGATGAAAAATAACGTCATTTACGTCCTCCCTAGGCTAATTCTTGTCCAATTATAGTTTTTTAACTAATCTATTGCATCCAATAGGTGTTTTGTGTCATTGGATGAACAATTAGGTCATTTTCGTCCTCCCTAGGCTAATTCTTGTCCAATTAGGGTTTTTAACCAATCTTGTGCATCCAATAGGTGTTTTTGTGTCATTGGATGAATGTTTATGTCATTTTCGTCCTCCCTACACTTATTCTTGTCCAATTAGGGTTTTTAACCAATCTTGTGCATCCAATAGGTGTTTTTGTGTCATTGGATGAACATTTAGGTCATTTTCATCCTTCCTAGGCTTATGCTTGTCCAATTAGGGTTTCTAACCAATCTTGTGCATCCAATAGGTGTTTTTGTGTCATTGGATGAAAAATAACGTCATTTACGTCCTCCCTAGGCTAATTCTTGTCCAATTATGGTTTTTTAACTAATCTTGTGCATCCAACAGGTGTTTTGTGTCATTGGATAACAATTAGGTCATTTTCGTCCTCCCTAGGCTAATTCTTGTCCAATTAGGGTTTTTAACCAATCTTGTGCATCCAATAGGTGTTTTTGTGTCATTGGATGAATGTTTATGTCATTTTCTTCCTCATAACACTTATTCTTGTCCAATTAGGGTTTTTAGCCAATCTTGTGCATCCAATAGGTGTTTTTGTGTCATCGGATAAACATTTAGGTCATTTTCATCCTCCCTAGGCTTATGCATGTCCAATTAGGGTTTCTAACCAATCTTGTGCATCCAATAGGTGTTTTTGTGTCATTGGATGAAAAATAACGTCATTTACGTCCTCTCTAGGCTAATTCTTGTCCAATTAGGGTTTTTTAACCAATCTTGTGCATCCAATAGGTGTTTTGTGTCATTGGATGAACAATTAGGTCATTTTCGTCCTCCCTAGGCTAATTCTTGTCTAATTAGGGTTTTTAACCAATCTTGTGCATCCAATAGGTGTTTTTGTGTCATTGGATGAATGTTTAGGTCATTTTCGTCCTCCCTACACTTAATCTTGTCCAATTAGGATTTTTAACCATTCTTGTGCATCCAATAGGTGTTTTTGTGTCATTGGATGAATGTTTAGGTCATTTTCGTCCTCCCTACACTTAAACTTGTCCAATTAGGGTTTTTAACCAATCTTGTACATCCAATAGGTGTTTTGTGTCATTGGATGAATATTTAGGTCATTTTTGTCCTCCGTAAACTTAATCTTGTCCAATTAGGGTTTCTAACCAATCTTGTGCATCCAATAGGTGTTTTTGTGTCATTGGATGAACATTTAGATCATTTTCGTCCTCCTCACACTTAATCTTGTCCAATTAGGGTTTCTAACCAATCTTGTGCATCCAATAGGTGTTTTTTGTGTCATTGGATGAATGATTAGGTCATTTTCGACCTCACTAGGCTAATTCTTGTCCAATTAGGGTTTTTAACCAATCTTGTGCATCCAATAGGTGTTTTTGTGTCATCGGATGAACATTTAGGTCATTTTCATCCTTCCTAGGCTTATGCTTGTCCAATTAGGGTTTCTAACCAATCGTGTGCATCCAATAGGTGTTTTTGTGTCATTGGATGAAAAATTACGTCATTTACGTCCTCCCTAATCGAATTCTTGTCCAATTAGGGTTTTTTAACCAATCTTGTGCATCCAATAGGTGTTTTGTGTCATTGGATGAACAATTAGGTCATTTTCGTCCTCCCTAGGCTAATTCTTGTCCAATTAGGGATTTTAACCAATCTAGTGCATCCAATAGGTGTTTTGTGTCATTGGATGAATATTTAGGTCATTTTCGTCCTCCCTACACTTAATCTTGTCCAATTAGGGTTTTTAACCATTCTGTTGCATCCAATAGGTGTTTTTGTGTCATTGGATGAATGTTTAGGTCATTTTCGTCCTCCCTACACTTAATCTTGTCCAGTTAGGGTTTTTAACCAATCTTGTGCATCCAATAGGTGTTTTGTGTCATTGGATGAACATTTAGGTCATTTTTGTCCTCCGTACACTTATTCTTGTCCAATTAGGGTTGTTAACCAATCTTGTGCATCCAATAGGTGTTTTTGTGTCATTGGATGAATGGTTATGTCATTTTCGTCCTCCCTACACTTAATCTTGTCCAATTAGGGTTTCTAACCAATCTTGTGCATCCAATAGGTGTTTTTGTGTCATCGGATGAACATTTATGTCATTTTCATCCTTCCTAGGCTTATGCTTGTCCAATTAGGGTTTCTAACCAATCTTGTGCATCCAATAGGTGTTTTTGTGTCATTGGATGAAAAATAACGTCATTTACGTCCTCCCTAGGCTAATTCTTGTCCAATTATGGTTTTTTAACTAATCTTGTGCATCCAACAGGTGTTTTGTGTCATTGGATAACAATTAGGTCATTTTCGTCCTCCCTAGGCTAATTCTTGTCCAATTAGGGTTTTTAACCAATCTTGTGCATCCAATAGGTGTTTTTGTGTCATTGGATGAATGTTTATGTCATTTTCTTCCTCATAACACTTATTCTTGTCCAATTAGGGTTTTTAGCCAATCTTGTGCATCCAATAGGTGTTTTTGTGTCATCGGATAAACATTTAGGTCATTTTCATCCTCCCTAGGCTTATGCATGTCCAATTAGGGTTTCTAACCAATCTTGTGCATCCAATAGGTGTTTTTGTGTCATTGGATGAAAAATAACGTCATTTACGTCCTCTCTAGGCTAATTCTTGTCCAATTAGGGTTTTTTAACCAATCTTGTGCATCCAATAGGTGTTTTGTGTCATTGGATGAACAATTAGGTCATTTTCGTCCTCCCTAGGCTAATTCTTGTCTAATTAGGGTTTTTAACCAATCTTGTGCATCCAATAGGTGTTTTTGTGTCATTGGATGAATGTTTAGGTCATTTTCGTCCTCCCTACACTTAATCTTGTCCAATTAGGATTTTTAACCATTCTTGTGCATCCAATAGGTGTTTTTGTGTCATTGGATGAATGTTTAGGTCATTTTCGTCCTCCCTACACTTAAACTTGTCCAATTAGGGTTTTTAACCAATCTTGTACATCCAATAGGTGTTTTGTGTCATTGGATGAACATTTAGGTCATTTTTGTCCTCCGTAAACTTAATCTTGTCCAATTAGGGTTTCTAACCAATCTTGTGCATCCAATAGGTGTTTTTGTGTCATTGGATGAACATTTAGGTCATTTTCGTCCTCCCTACACTTAATCTTGTCCAATTAGGGTTTTTCAACCAATTTTGTGCATCCAATAGGTGTTTTTTGTGTCATTGGATGAACAATTAGGTCATTTTCGTCCTCCCTAGGCTAATTCTTGTCTAATTAGGGTTTTTAACCATTCTTGTGCATCCAATAGGTGTTTTTGTGTCATTGGATGAATGTTTAGGTCATTTTCGTCCTCCCTACATTTAAACTTGTCCAATTAGGGTTTTTAACCAATCTTGTACATCCAATAGGTGTTTTGTGTCATTGGATGAACATTTAGGTCATTTTTGTCCTCCGTAAACTTAATCTTGTCCAATTAGGGTTTCTAACCAATCTTGTGCATCCAATAGGTGTTTTTGTGTCATTGGATGAACATTTAGGTCATTTTCGTCCTCCCTACACTTAATCTTGTCCAATTAGGGTTTGTAACCAATCTTGTGCATCCAATAGGTGTTTTTTGTGTCATTGGATGAATGATTAGGTCATTTTCGACCTCCCTAGGCTTATGCTTGTCCAATTAGGGTTTCTAACCAATCTTGTGCATCCAATAGGTGTTTTTATGTCATTGGATGAAAAATTACGTCATTTACGTCCTCCCTAGGCTAATTCTTGTCCAATTAGGGTTTTTTAACCAATCTTGTGCATCCAATAGGCGTTTTTGTGTCATTGGATGAACATTTTTGTCATTTTCGTCCTCCCTACACTTAATCTTGTCCAATTAGGGTTTCTAACCAATCTTGTGCATCCAATAGGTATTTTTGTGTCATTGGATGAACAATTAGGTCATTTTCGACCTCACTAGGCTAATTCTTGTCCAATTAGGGTTTTTAACCAATCTTGTGCATCCAATAGGTGTTTTTGTGTCATCGGATGAACATTTAGGTCATTTTCATCCTTCCTAGGCTTATGCTTGTCCAATTAGGGTTTCTAACCAATCTTGTGCATCCAATAGGTGTTTTTGTGTCATTGGATGAAAAATTACGTCATTTACGTCCTCCCTAGGCTAATTCTTGTGCAATTAGGGTTTTTTAACCAATCTTGTGCATCGAATAGGTGTTTTCTGTCATTGGATTAACAATTAGGTCATTTTCGTCCTCCCTAGGCTAATTCTTGTCCAATTAGGGTTTTTAACCAATCTAGTGCATCCAATAGGTGTTTTGTGTCATTGGATGAACATTTAGGTCATTTCTGTCCTCCGTACACTTAATCTTGTCCAATTAGGGTTTTTAACAAATCTTGTGCATCCAATAGGTGTTTTTGTGTCATTGGATGAACATTTAGGTCATTTTCGTCCTCCCTACACTTAATCTTGTCCAATTAGGGTTTCTAACCAATCTTGTGCATTCAATAGGTGTTTTTTTGTCATTGGATGAACGATTAGGTCATTTTCGACCTCACTAGGCTAGTTCTTGTCCAATTAGGGTTTTTAACCAATCTTGTGCATCCAATAGGTGTTTTTGTGTCATCGGATGAACATTTAGGTCATTTTCATCCTTCCTAGGCTTATGCTTGTCCAATTAGGGTTTCTAACCAATCTTGTGCATCCAATAGGTGTTTTTGTGTCATTGGATGAAAAATTACGTCATTTACGTCCTCCCTAATCAAATTCTTGTCCAATTAGGGTTTTTTAACCAATCTTGTGCATCCAATAGGTGTTTTGTGTCATTGGATGAACAATTAGGTCATTTTCGTCCTCCCTAGGCTAATTCTTGTCCAATTAGGGTTTTTAACCAATCTAGTGCATCCAATAGGTGTTTTGTGTCATTGGATGAATATTTAGGTCATTTTCGTCCTCCCTACACTTAATCTTGTCCAATTAGGGTTTTTAACTATTCTTGTGCATCCAATAGGTGTTTTTGTGTCATTGGATGAATGTTTAGGTCATTTTCGTCCTCCCTACACTTAATCTTGTCCAATTAGGGTTTTTAACCAATCTTGTGCATCCAATAGGTGTTTTTGTGTCATTGGATGAATGTTTAGGTCATTTTCGTCCTCCCTACACTTAAACTTGTCCAATTAGGGTTTTTAACCAATCTTGTACATCCAATAGGTGTTTTGTGTCATTGGATGAACATTTAGGTCATTTTTGTCCTCCGTAAACTTAATCTTGTCCAATTAGGGTTTCTAACCAATCTTGTGCATCCAATAGGTGTTTTTGTGTCATTGGATGAACATTTAGATCATTTTCGTCCTCCTCACACTTAATCTTGTCCAATTAGGGTTTCTAACCAATCTTGTGCATCCAATAGGTGTTTTTTGTGTCATTGGATGAATGATTAGGTCATTTTCGACCTCACTAGGCTAATTCTTGTCCAATTAGAGTTTTTAACCAATCTTGTGCATCCAATAGGTGTTTTTGTGTCATCGGATGAACATTTAGGTCATTTTCATCCTTCCTAGGCTTATGCTTGTCCAATTAGGGTTTCTAACCAATCTTGTGCATCCAATAGGTGTTTTTGTGTCATTGGATGAAAAATAACGTCATTTACGTCCTCATTAGGCTAATTCTTGTCCAATTATGGTTTTTTAACTAATCTTGTGCATCCAACAGGTGTTTTGTGTCATTGGATAACAATTAGGTCATTTTCGTCCTCCCTAGGCTAATTCTTGTCCAATTAGGGTTTTTAACCAATCTTGTGCATCCAATAGGTGTTTTTGTGTCATTGGATGAATGTTTATGTCATTTTCTTCCTCCCAACACTTATTCTTGTCCAATTAGGGTTTTTAGCCAATCTTGTGCATCCAATAGGTGTTTTTGTGTCATCGGATGAACATTTAGGTCATTTTCATCCTCCCTAGGCTTATGCTTGTCCAATTAGGGTTTCTAACCAATCTTGTGCATCCAATAGGTGTTTTTGTGTCATTGGATGAAAAATAATGTCATTTACGTCCTCCCTAGGCTAATTCTTGTCCAATTAGGGTTTTTTAACCAATCTTGTGCATCCAATAGGTGTTTTGTGTCATTGGATGAACAATTAGGTCATTTTCGTCCTCCCTAGGCTAATTCTTGTCTAATTAGGGTTTTTAACCAATCTTGTGCATCCAATAGGTGTTTTTGTGTCATTGGATGAATGTTTAGGTCATTTTCGTCCTCCCTACACTTAATCTTGTCCAATTAGGATTTTTAACCATTCTTGTGCATCCAATAGGTGTTTTTGTGTCATTGGATGAATGTTTAGGTCATTTTCGTCCTCCCTACACTTAAACTTGTCCAATTAGGGTTTTTAACCAATCTTGTACATCCAATAGGTGTTTTGTGTCATTGGATGAACATTTAGGTCATTTTTGTCCTCCGTAAACTTAATCTTGTCCAATTAGGGTTTCTAACCAATCTTGTGCATCCAATAGGTGTTTTTGTGTCATTGGATGAACATTTAGATCATTTTCGTCCTCCTCACACTTAATCTTGTCCAATTAGGGTTTCTAACCAATCTTGTGCATCCAATAGGTGTTTTTTGTGTCATTGGATGAATGATTAGGTCATTTTCGACCTCACTAGGCTAATTCTTGTCCAATTAGGGTTTTTAACCAATCTTGTGCATCCAATAGGTGTTTTTGTGTCATCGGATGAACATTTAGGTCATTTTCATCCTTCCTAGGCTTATGCTTGTCCAATTAGGGTTTCTAACCAATCTTGTGCATCCAATAGGTGTTTTTGTGTCATTGGATGAAAAATAACGTCATTTACGTCCTCATTAGGCTAATTCTTGTCCAATTATGGTTTTTTAACTAATCTTGTGCATCCAACAGGTGTTTTGTGTCATTGGATAACAATTAGGTCATTTTCGTCCTCCCTAGGCTAATTCTTGTCCAATTAGGGTTTTTAACCAATCTTGTGCATCCAATAGGTGTTTTTGTGTCATTGGATGAATGTTTATGTCATTTTCTTCCTCCCAACACTTATTCTTGTCCAATTAGGGTTTTTAGCCAATCTTGTGCATCCAATAGGTGTTTTTGTGTCATCGGATGAACATTTAGGTCATTTTCATCCTCCCTAGGCTTATGCTTGTCCAATTAGGGTTTCTAACCAATCTTGTGCATCCAATAGGTGTTTTTGTGTCATTGGATGAAAAATAATGTCATTTACGTCCTCCCTAGGCTAATTCTTGTCCAATTAGGGTTTTTTAACCAATCTTGTGCATCCAATAGGTGTTTTGTGTCATTGGATGAACAATTAGGTCATTTTCGTCCTCCCTAGGCTAATTCTTGTCTAATTAGGGTTTTTAACCAATCTTGTGCATCCAATAGGTGTTTTTGTGTCATTGGATGAATGTTTAGGTCATTTTCGTCCTCCCTACACTTAATCTTGTCCAATTAGGATTTTTAACCATTCTTGTGCATCCAATAGGTGTTTTTGTGTCATTGGATGAATGTTTAGGTCATTTTCGTCCTCCCTACACTTAAACTTGTCCAATTAGGGTTTTTAACCAATCTTGTACATCCAATAGGTGTTTTGTGTCATTGGATGAATATTTAGGTCATTTTTGTCCTCCGTAAACTTAATCTTGTCCAATTAGGGTTTCTAACCAATCTTGTGCATCCAATAGGTGTTTTTGTGTCATTGGATGAACATTTAGATCATTTTCGTCCTCCTCACACTTAATCTTGTCCAATTAGGGTTTCTAACCAATCTTGTGCATCCAATAGGTGTTTTTTGTGTCATTGGATGAATGATTAGGTCATTTTCGACCTCACTAGGCTAATTCTTGTCCAATTAGGGTTTTTAACCAATCTTGTGCATCCAATAGGTGTTTTTGTGTCATCGGATGAACATTTAGGTCATTTTCATCCTTCCTAGGCTTATGCTTGTCCAATTAGGGTTTCTAACCAATCTTGTGCATCCAATAGGTGGTTTTGTGTCATTGGATGAATGTTTAGGTCATTTTCGTCCTCCCTACACTTAATCTTGTCCAATTAGGGTTTTTAACCAATCTTGTGCATCTAATAGGTGTTTTTGTGTCATTGGATGAAAAATTACATCATTTACGTCCTCCCTAGGCTAATTCTTGTCCAATTAGGGTTTTTTAACCAATCTTGTGCATCCAATAGGTGTTTTGTGTCATTGGATTAACAATTAGGTCATTTTCGTCCTCCCTAGGCTAATTCTTGTCCAATTAGGGTTTTTAACCAATCTTGTGCATCCAATAGGTGTTTTGTGTCAATGGATGAACATTTAGGTCATTTCTGTCCTCCGTACACTTAATCTTGTCCAATTAGGGTTTTTAACAAATCTTGTGCATCCAATAGGTGTTTTTGTGTCATTGAATGAACATTTAGGTCATTTTCGTCCTCCCTACACTTAATCTTGTCCAATTAGGGTTTCTAACCAATCTTGTGCATTCAATAGGTGTTTTTTTGTCATTGGATGAACGATTAGGTCATTTTCGACCTCACTAGGCTAGTTCTTGTCCAATTAGGGTTTTTAACCAATCTTGTGCATCCAATAGGTGTTTTTGTGTCATCGGATGAACATTTAGGTCATTTTCATCCTTCCTAGGCTTATGCTTGTCCAATTAGGGTTTCTAACCAATCTTGTGCATCCAATAGGTGTTTTTGTGTCATTGGATGAAAAATAACGTCATTTACGTCCTCCCTAGGCTAATTCTTGGCCAATTATGGTTTTTTAACTAATCTTGTGCATCCAACAGGTGTTTTGTGTCATTGGATAACAATTAGGTCATTTTCGTCCTCCCTAGGCTAATTCTTGTCCAATTAGGGTTTTTAACCAATCTTGTGCATCCAATAGGTGTTTTTGTGTCATTGGATGAATGTTTATGTCATTTTCGTCCTCCCAACACTTATTCTTGTCCAATTAGGGTTTTTAACCAATCTTGTGCATCCAATAGGTGTTTTTGTGTCATCGGATGAACATTTAGGTCATTTTCATCCTCCCTAGGCTTATGCTTGTCCAATTAGGGTTTCTAACCAATCTTGTGCATCCAATAGGTGTTTTTGTGTCATTGGATGAAAAATAACGTCATTTACGTCCTCCCTAGGCTAATTCTTGTTCAATTAGGGTTTTTTAACCAATCTTGTGCATCCAATAGGTGTTTTGTGTCATTGGATGAACAATTAGGTCATTTTCGTCCTCCCTAGGCTAATTCTTGTCTAATTAGGGTTTTTAACCAATCTTGTGCATCCAATAGGTGTTTTTGTGTCATTGGATAAATGTTTAGGTCATTTTCGTCCTCCCTACACTTAATCTTGTCCAATTAGGGTTTTTAACCATTCTTGTGCATCCATCAGGTGTTTTTGTGTCATTGGATGAATGTTTAGGTCATTTTCGTCCTCCCTACACTTAATCTTGTCCAATTAGGGTTTTTAACCAATCTTGTACATCCAATAGGTCTTTGTGTCATTGGATGAACATATAGGTCATTTTTGTCCTCCGTAAACTTAATCTTGTCCAATTAGGGTTTCTAACCAATCTTGTGCATCCAATAGGTGTTTTTGTGTCATTGGATGAACATTTAGGTCATTTTCGTCCTCCTCACACTTAATCTTGTCCAATTAGGGTTTCTAACAAATCTTGTGCATCCAATAGGTGTTTTTTGTGTCATTGGATGAATGATTAGGTCATTTTCGACCTCCCTAGGCTAATTCTTGTCCAATTAGGGTTATTAACCAATCTTGTGCATCCAATAGGTGTTTTTGTGTCATCGGATGAACATTTTCATCCTTCCTAGGCTTATGCTTGTCCAATTAGGGTTTCTAACCAATCTTGTGCATCCAATAGGTGTTTTTGTGTCATTGGATGAAAAATTACGTCATTTACGTCCTCCCTAGGCTAATTCTTGTGCAATTAGGGTTTTTTAACCAATCTTGTGCATCGAATAGGTGTTTTCTGTCATTGGATTAACAATTAGGTCATTTTCGTCCTCCCTAGGCTAATTCTTGTCCAATTAGGGTTTTTAACCAATCTAGTGCATCCAATAGGTGTTTTGTGTCATTGGATGAACATTTAGGTCATTTCTGTCCTCCGTACACTTAATCTTGTCCAATTAGGGTTTTTAACCAATCTTGTGCATCCAATAGGTGTTTTTGTTTCATCGGATGAACATTTAGGTCATTTTGATCCTCCCTAGGCTTATGCTTGTCCAATTAGGGTTTCTAACCTATCTTGTGCATATAATAGGTGTTTTTGTGTCATTGGATGAACAATTAGGTCATTTTCATCCTCCCTACACTTAATTTTGTCCAATTAGGGTTTTTAACCAATCTTGTGCATCCAATAGGTGTTTTTGTGTCATCGGATGAACATTTTCATCCTTCCTAGGCTTATGCTTGTCCAATTAGGGTTTCTAACCAATCTTGTGCATCCAATAGGTGTTTTTGTGTCATTGGATGAAAAATTACGTCATTTACGTCCTCCCTAGGCTAATTCTTGTGCAATTAGGGTTTTTTAACCAATCTTGTGCATCGAATAGGTGTTTTCTGTCATTGGATTAACAATTAGGTCATTTTCGTCCTCCCTAGGCTAATTCTTGTCCAATTAGGGTTTTTAACCAATCTAGTGCATCCAATAGGTGTTTTGTGTCATTGGATGAACATTTAGGTCATTTCTGTCCTCCGTACACTTAATCTTGTCCAATTAGGGTTATTAACCAATCTTGTGCATCCAATAGGTGTTTTTGTGTCATCGGATGAACATTTTCATCCTTCCTAGGCTTATGCTTGTCCAATTAGGGTTTCTAACCAATCTTGTGCATCCAATAGGTGTTTTTGTGTCATTGGATGAAAAATTACGTCATTTACGTCCTCCCTAGGCTAATTCTTGTGCAATTAGGGTTTTTTAACCAATCTTGTGCATCGAATAGGTGTTTTCTGTCATTGGATTAACAATTAGGTCATTTTCGTCCTCCCTAGGCTAATTCTTGTCCAATTAGGGTTTTTAACCAATCTAGTGCATCCAATAGGTGTTTTGTGTCATTGGATGAACATTTAGGTCATTTCTGTCCTCCGTACACTTAATCTTGTCCAATTAGGGTTTTTAACCAATCTTGTGCATCCAATAGGTGTTTTTGTGTCATTGGATGAACATTTAGGTCATTTTCGTCCTCCCTACACTTAATCTTGTCCAATTAGGGTTTTTAACCAATCTGGTGCATCCAATAGGTGTTTTTGTGTCATTGGATGAATATTTAGGTCATTTTCGTCATCCCTACACTTAATCTTGTCCGATTAGGGTTTCTAACCAATCTTGTGCATCCAATAGGTGTTTTTGTGTCTTTGGATTAACAATTAGGTCATTTTCGTCCTCACTAGGCTAATTCTTGTCCAATTAGGGTTTTTAACCAATCTTGTGCATCCAATAGGTGTTTTTGTGTCATTGGATGAATATTTAGGTCATTTTCGTCATCCCTACACTTAATCTTGTCCGATTAGGGTTTCTAACCAATCTTGTGCATCCAATAGGTGTTTTTGTGTCTTTGGATTAACAATTAGGTCATTTTCGTCCTCACTAGGCTAATTCTTGTCCAATTAGGGTTTGTAACCAATCTTGTGCATCCAATAGGTGTTTTGTGTCATTGGATGAACATTTAGGTCATTTTCGTCCTCCCTACACTTAATCTTGTCCAATTAGGGTTTCTAACCAATCTTGTGCATCCAATAGGTGTTTTTTGTGTCATTGGATGAATGATTAGGTCATTTTCGACCTCACTAGGCTAATTCTTGTCCAATTAGGGTTTTTAACCAATCTTGTGCATCCAATAGGTGTTTTTGTGTCATCGGATGAACATTTAGGTCATTTTCATCCTTCCTAGGCTTATGCTTGTCCAATTAGGGTTTCTAACCAATCTTGTGCATCCAATAGGTGTTTTTGTGTCATTGGATGAAAAATTACGTCATTTACGTCCTCCCTAATCAAATTCTTGTCCAATTAGGGTTTTTTAACCAATCTTGTGCATCCAATAGGTGTTTTGTGTCATTGGATGAACAATTAGGTCATTTTCGTCCTCCCTAGGCTAATTCTTGTCCAATTAGGGTTTTTAACCAATCTAGTGCATCCAATAGGTGTTTTGTGTCATTGGATGAATATTTAGGTCATTTTCGTCCTCCCTACACTTAATCTTGTCCAATTAGGGTTTTTAACTATTCTTGTGCATCCAATAGGTGTTTTTGTGTCATTGGATGAATGTTTAGGTCATTTTCGTCCTCCCTACACTTAATCTTGTCCAATTAGGGTTTTTAACCAATCTTGTGCATCCAATAGGTGTTTTTGTGTCATCGGATGAACATTTAGGTCATTTTCATCCTCCCTAGGCTTATGCTTGTCCAATTAGGGTTTCTAACCAATCTTGTGCATCCAATAGGTGTTTTTGTGTCATTGGATGAACAATTAGGTCATTTTCGTCCTCCCTACACTTAATCTTGTCCAATTAGGGTTTTTAACCAATCTTGTGCATCCAATAGGTGTTTTGTGTCATTGGATGAATATTTAGGTCATTTTCGTCCTCCATACACTTAATCATGTCCAATTAGCGTTTTTAACCAATCTTGTGCATCCAATAGGTGTTTTTGTGTCATTGGATGAACATTTAGGTCATTTTCGTCCTCCCTACACTTAATCTTGTCCAATTAGGGTTTCTTACCAATCTTGTGCATCCAATAGGTGTTTTTGTGTCATTGGATGAACATTTAGGTCATTTTCGACCTCCCTAGTCTAATTCTTGTCCAATTAGGGTTTTTAACCAATCTTGTGCATCCAATAGGTGTTTTTGTGTCATCGAATGAACATTTAGGTCATTTTCATCCTCCCTAGGCTTATGCTTGTCCAATTAGGGCTTCTAACCAATCTTGTGCATCCAATAGGTGTTTTTGTGTCATTGGCTGAAAAATTACGTCATTTACGTCCTCCCTAGGCTAATTCTTGTCCAATTAGGGGTTTTTTAACCAATCTTGTGCATCCAATAGGTGTTTTGTGTAATTGGATGAACAATTACGTCATTTTCATCCTCCCTAGGCTAATTCTTGTCCAATTAGGGTTTTTAACCAATCTTGTGCATCCAATAGGTGTTTTTGTGTCATCGGATGAACATTTAGGTCATTTTCATCCACCCTAGGCTTATGCTTGTCCAATTAGGGTTTCTAACCAATCTTGTGCATCCAATAGGTATTTTTGTGTCATTGGATGAACAATTAGGTCATTTTCGTCCTCCCTACACTTAATCTTGTCCAATTAGGGTTTCTAACCAATCTTGTGCATCCAATAGGTGTTTTTGTGTCATTGGATGAACGATTAGGTCATTTTCGACCTCCCTAGGCTTATTCTTGTCCAATTAGGGTTTTTAACCAATCTTGTGCATCCAATAGGTGTTTTTGTGTCATCGGATGAACATTTAGGTCATTTTCATCCTTCCTAGGCTTATGCTTGTCCAATTAGGGTTTCTAACCAATCTTGTGCATCCAATAGGTGTTTTTGTGTCATTGGATGAAAAATTACGTCATTTACGTCCTCCCAAGGCTAATTCTTGTCCAATTAGGGTTTTTTAACCAATCTTGTGCATCCAATAGGTGTTTTGTGTAATTGGATGAACAATTAGGTCATTTTCGTCCTCCCTAGGATAATTCTTGTCCAATTAGGGTTTTTAACCAAGCTTGTGCATCCAATAGGTGTTTTTGTGTCATCGAATGAACATTTAGGTCATTTTCATCCTCCCTAGGCTGATGCTTGTCCAATTAGGGTTTCTAACCAATCTTGTGCATCCAATAGGTGTTTTTGTGTCATTGGATGAAAAATTACGTCATTTACGTCCTCCCTAGGCTAATTCTTGTCCAATTAGGGTTTTTTAACCAATCTTGTGCATCCAATAGGTGTTTTGTGTCATTGGATGAACAATTAGGTCATTTTCGTCCTCCCTAGGCTAATTCTTGTCCAATTAGGGTTTTTAACCAATCTTGTGCATCCAATAGGTGTTTTTGTGTCATCGGATGAACATTTAGGTCATTTTCATCCTTCCTAGGCTTATGCTTGTCCAATTAGGGTTTCTAACCAATCTTGTGCATCGAATAGGTGTTTTTGTGTCATTGGATGAAAAATAACGTCATTTTCGTCCTCCCTAGGCTAATTCTTGTCCAATTAGGGTTTTTAACCAATCTTGTGCATCCAATAGGTGTTTTTGTGTCATTGGATGAATGTTTATGTCATTTTCGTCCTCCCTACACTTATTCTTGTCCAATTAGGGTTTTTAACCAATCTTGTGCATCCAATAGGTGTTTTTGTGTCATTGGATGAACATTTAGGTCATTTTCATCCTTCCTAGGCTTATGCTTGTCCAATTAGGGTTTCTAACCAATCTTGTGCATCCAATAGGTGTTTTTGTGTCATTGGATGAAAAATAACGTCATTTACGTCCTCCCTAGGCTAATTCTTGTCCAATTATGGTTTTTTAACTAATCTTGTGCATCCAACAGGTGTTTTGTGTCATTGGATAACAATTAGGTCATTTTCGTCCTCCCTAGGCTAATTCTTGTCCAATTAGGGTTTTTAACCAATCTTGTGCATCCAATAGGTGTTTTTGTGTCATTGGATGAATGTTTATGTCATTTTCGTCCTCCCAACACTTATTCTTGTCCAATTAGGGTTTTTAACCAATCTTGTGCATCCAATAGGTGTTTTTGTGTCATCGGATGAACATTTAGGTCATTTTCATCCTCCCTAGGCTTATGCTTGTCCAATTAGGGTTTCTAACCAATCTTGTGCATCCAATAGGTGTTTTTGTGTCATTGGATGAAAAATAACGTCATTTACGTCCTCCCTAGGCTAATTCTTGTTCAATTAGGGTTTTTTAACCAATCTTGTGCATCCAATAGGTGTTTTGTGTCATTGGATGAACAATTAGGTCATTTTCGTCCTCCCTAGGCTAATTCTTGTCTAATTAGGGTTTTTAACCAATCTTGTGCATCCAATAGGTGTTTTTGTGTCATTGGATAAATGTTTAGGTCATTTTCGTCCTCCCTACACTTAATCTTGTCCAATTAGGGTTTTTAACCATTCTTGTGCATCCATCAGGTGTTTTTGTGTCATTGGATGAATGTTTAGGTCATTTTCGTCCTCCCTACACTTAATCTTGTCCAATTAGGGTTTTTAACCAATCTTGTACATCCAATAGGTCTTTGTGTCATTGGATGAACATATAGGTCATTTTTGTCCTCCGTAAACTTAATCTTGTCCAATTAGGGTTTCTAACCAATCTTGTGCATCCAATAGGTGTTTTTGTGTCATTGGATGAACATTTAGGTCATTTTCGTCCTCCTCACACTTAATCTTGTCCAATTAGGGTTTCTAACAAATCTTGTGCATCCAATAGGTGTTTTTTGTGTCATTGGATGAATGATTAGGTCATTTTCGACCTCCCTAGGCTAATTCTTGTCCAATTAGGGTTATTAACCAATCTTGTGCATCCAATAGGTGTTTTTGTGTCATCGGATGAACATTTTCATCCTTCCTAGGCTTATGCTTGTCCAATTAGGGTTTCTAACCAATCTTGTGCATCCAATAGGTGTTTTTGTGTCATTGGATGAAAAATTACGTCATTTACGTCCTCCCTAGGCTAATTCTTGTGCAATTAGGGTTTTTTAACCAATCTTGTGCATCGAATAGGTGTTTTCTGTCATTGGATTAACAATTAGGTCATTTTCGTCCTCCCTAGGCTAATTCTTGTCCAATTAGGGTTTTTAACCAATCTAGTGCATCCAATAGGTGTTTTGTGTCATTGGATGAACATTTAGGTCATTTCTGTCCTCCGTACACTTAATCTTGTCCAATTAGGGTTTTTAACCAATCTTGTGCATCCAATAGGTGTTTTTGTGTCATTGGCTGAAAAATTACGTCATTGACGTTCTCCCTAGGCTAATTCTTGTCCAATTATGGTTTTTTAACCAATCTTGTGCATCCAACAGGTGTTTTGTGTATTTGGATCAACAATTAGGTCATTTTCATCCTCCCTAGGCTAATTCTTGTCCAATTAGGGTTTTTAACCAATCTTGTGCATCCAATAGGTGTTTTTGTGTCATCGGATGAACATATAGGTCATTTTCATCCTCCCTAGGTTTATGCTTGTCCAATTAGGGTTTCTAACCAATCTTGTGCATCCAATAGGTGTTTTTGTGTCATTGGATGAACAATTAGGTCATTTTCATCCTCCCTACACTTAATTATGTCCAATTAGGGTTTTTAACTAATCTTGTGCATCCAATAGGTGTTTTTGTGTCATTGGATGAACATTTAGGTCATTTTCGTCCTCCCTATACTTAATCTTGTCCAATTAGAGTTTTTAACCAACCTGTGCATCCAAAAGGTGTTTTTGTGTCATTGGATGAACATTTAGGTCATTTTCGTCGTCCCTACACTTAATCTTGTCCAATTAGGGTTTTTAACCAATCTTGTGCATCCAATAGGTGTTTTGTGTCATTGGATGAATATTTAGGTCATTTTCGTCCTCCATACACTTAATCATGTCCAATTAGCGTTTTTAACCAATCCTGTGCATCCAATAGGTGTTTTTGTGTCATTGGATGAACATTTAGGTCATTTTCGTCCTCCCTACCCTTAATCTTGTCCAATTAGGGTTTCTAACCAATCTTATGCATCCAATAGGTGTTTTTGTGTCATTGGACGAACGATTAGGTCATTTTCATCCTCCCTAGGTTTATGCTTGTCCAATTAGGGTTTCTAACCAATCTTGTGCATCCAATAGGTGTTTTTGTGTCATTGGCTGAAAAATAACGTCATTGACGTCCTCCCTAGGCTAATTCTTGTCCAATTATGGTTTTTTAACCAATCTTGTGCATCCAATAGGTGTTTTGTGTAATTGGATGAACAATTAGGTCATTTTCATCCTCCCTATGCTAATTCCTGTCCAATTAGGGTTTTTAACCAATCTTGTGCATCCAATAGGTGTTTTTGTTTCATCGGATGAACATTTAGGTCATTTTGATCCTCCCTAGGCTTATGCTTGTCCAATTAGGGTTTCTAACCTATCTTGTGCATATAATAGGTGTTTTTGTGTCATTGGATGAACAATTAGGTCATTTTCATCCTCCCTACACTTAATTTTGTCCAATTAGGGTTTTTAACCAATCTTGTGCATCCAATAGGTGTTTTTGTGTCATTGGATGAACAATTAGGTCATCTTCGTCCTCCCTATACTTAATCTTGTCCAATTAGGGTTTTTAACTAATCTTGTGCATCCAATAGGTGTTTTTGTGTCATTGGATGAACATTTAGGTCATTTTCGTCCTCCCTATACTTAATCTTGTCCAATTAGAGTTTTTAACCAATCTTGTGCATCCAAAAGGTGTTTTTGTGTCATTGGATGAACATTTAGGTCATTTTCGTCGTCCCTACACTTAATCTTGTCCAATTAGGGTTTTTAACCAATCTTGTGCATCCAATTGGTGTTTTGTGTCATTGGATGAATATTTAGGTCATTTTCGTCCTCCATACACTTAATCATGTCCAATTAGCGTTTTTAACCAATCTTGTGCATCCAATAGGTGTTTTTGTGTCATTGGATGAACATTTAGGTCATTTTCGTCCTCCCTACACTTAATCTTGTCCAATTAGGGTTTCTAACCAATCTTGTGCATCCAATAGGTGTTTTTGTGTCATTGGACGAACGATTAGGTCATTTTCATCCTCCCTAGGTTTATGCTTGTCCAATTAGGGTTTCTAACCAATCTTGTGCATCCAATAGGTGTTTTTGTGTCATTGGCTGAAACATTACGTCATTGACGTCCTCCCTAGGCTAATTCTTGTCCAATTATGGTTTTTTAACCAATCTTGTGCATCCAATAGGTGTTTTGTGTAATTGGATGAACAATTAGGTCATTTTCATCCTCCCTAGGCTAATTCTTGTCCAATTAGGGTTTTTAACCAATCTTGTGCATCCAATAGGTGTTTTTGTTTCATCGGATGAACATTTAGGTCATTTTGATCCTCCCTAGGCTTATGCTTGTCCAATTAGGGTTTCTAACCAATCTTGTGCATCCAATAGGTGTTTTTGTGTCATTGGATGAACAATTAGGTCATCTTCGTCCTCCCTATACTTAATGTTGTCCAATTAGGGTTTTTAACTAATCTTGTGCATCCAATAGGTGTTTTTGTGTCATTGGATGAACATTTAGGTCATTTTCGTCCTCCCTATACTTAATCTTGTCCAATTAGAGTTTTTAACCAATCTTGTGCATCCAAAAGGTGTTTTTGTGTCATTGGATGAACATTTAGGTCATTTTCGTCGTCCCTACACTTAATCTTGTCCAATTAGGGTTTTTAACCAATCTTGTGCATCCAATAGGTGTTTTGTGTCATTGGATGAATATTTAGGTCATTTTCGTCCTCCATACACTTAATCATGTCCAATTAGCGTTTTTAACCAATCTTGTGCATCCAATAGGTGTTTTTGTGTCATTGGATGAACATTTAGGTCATTTTCGTCCTCCCTACACTTATTCTTGTCCAATTAGGGTTTCTAACCAATCTTGTGCATCCAATAGGTGTTTTTGTGTCATTGGATGAACAATTAGGTCATTTTCGTCCTCCCTAGGCTAATTCTTGTCCAATTAGGGTTTTTAACCAATCTTGTGCATCCAATAGGTGTTTTTGTGTCATTGGATGAATGTTTATGTCATTTTCGTCCTCCCAACACTTATTCTTGTCCAATTAGGGTTTTTAACCAATCTTGTGCATCCAATAGGTGTTTTTGTGTCATCGGATGAACATCTAGGTCATTTTCATCCTCCCTAGGCTTATGCTTGTCCAATTAGGGTTTCTAACCAATCTTGTGCATCCAATAGGTGTTTTTGTGTCATTGGATGAAAAATAACGTCATTTACGTCCTCCCTAGGCTAATTCTTGTCCAATTAGGGTTTTTTAACCAATCTTGTGCATCCAATAGGTGTTTTGTGTCATTGGATGAACAATTAGGTCATTTTCGTCCTCCCTAGGCTAATTCTTGTCCAATTAGGGTTTTTAACCAATCTTGTGCATCCAATAGGTGTTTTGTGTCATTGGATGAACACTTAGGTTATTTTCATCCTGCCTACACTTAATCTTGTCCAATTAGGGTTTTTAACCAATCTTGTGCATCCAATAGGTGTTTTGTGTCATTGGATGAACATTTAGGTCATTTTCGTCCTCCCTACACTTAATCTTGTCCAATTAGGGTTTTTAACCAATCTTGTGCATCCAATAGGTGTTTTGTGTCATTGGATGAATATTTAGGTCATTTTCGTCCTCCATACACTTAATCATGTCCAATTAGGGTTTCTAACCAATCTTGTGCATCCAATAGGTGTTTTTGTTTCATTGGATGAACATTTAGGTCATTTTCGTCCTCCCTACACTTAATCTTGTCCAATTAGGGTTTTTAACCAATCTTGTGCATCCAAAAGGTGTTTTTGTGTCATCGGATGAACATTTAGGTCATTTTCATCCTCCTTAGGCTTATGCTTGTCCAATTAGGGTTTTTAACCAATCTTGTGCATCCAATAGGTGTTTTTGTGTCACTGGATGAACAATTAGGTCATTTTCGTCCTCCCTACACTTAATCTTGTCCAATTAGGGTTTTTAACCAATCTTGTGCATCCAATAGGTGTTTTTGTGTCATTGGGAGAACAATTAGGTCATTTTCGTCCTCCCTACACTTAATCTTGTCCAATTAGGGTTTCTAACCAATCTTGTGCATCCAATAGGTGTTTTTGTGTCATTGGATGAATGTTTAAGTCATTTTCGTCCTCCCTAGGTTTATTCTTGTCCAATTAGGGTTTTTAACCAATCTTGTGCATCCAATTGTTGTTTTTGTGTCATCGGATGAACATTTAGGTCATTTTTATCCTCCCTAGGCTTATGTTTGTCCAATTAGGGTTTGTAACCAATCTTGTGCATCCAATTGGTGTTTTTGTGTCATTGGATGAAAAATTACGTCATTTACATCCTCCCTATGCTAATTCTTGTCCAATTAGTGTTTCTAACCAAACTTGTGCATCCAATATGTGTATTTGTTTCATTGGATGAACAATTAGACCATTTTCGTCCTCCATAGGTTTATTCTTGTCCAATTAGGGTTTTTAACCAATCTTGTGCATCCAATTGTTGTTTTTGTGTCATTTGATGAAAATTTAGGTCATTTTCGTCCTCCCGACACTTAATCTTGTCCAGTTAGGGTTTCTAACCAATCTTGCGCATCCAATAGGTGTTTTTATGTCATTGGATGCACAATTAGGTCATTTTCGTCCTCCCTAGGCTAATTCTTGTCCAATTAGGGTTTTTAACCAATCTTGTGCATCCAATAGATGTTTTTGTGTCATTGGATGAACATTTAGGTCATTTTTGTCCTCCCTAGGCTAATTCTTGTCCAATTAGGGTTTTTAACAATCTTGTGCATCCAATAGGTGTTTTTGTGTCATTGGATGAATGTTTAAGTCATTTTCGTCCTCCCTACTCTTAATCTTGTCAATTAGGGTTTTTAATCAATCTTGTGCATCCAATAGGTGTTTTTGGGTTATCGGATGAACATGTAGGTCATTTTCATCCTCCCTAGGCTTATGCTTGTCCAATTAGGGTTTCTAAACAATCTTGTCCATCCAATAGGTGTTTTTGTGTCATTGGATGAAAAATTACGTCATTTACGTCCTCCCTAGGCTAATTCTTGTCCAATAAGGGTTTTTAACCAATCTTGTGCATCCAATAGGTGTTTTGTGTCATTGGATGAATATTTAGGTCATTTTCGTCCTCCATACACTTAATCATGTCCAATTAGCGTTTTTAACCAATCTTGTGCATCCAATAGGTGTTTTTGTGTCATTGGATGAACATTTAGGTCATTTTCGTCCTCCCTACACTTAATCTTGTCCAATTAGGGTTTCTAACCAATCTTGTGCATCCAATAGGTGTTTTTGTGTCATTGGACGAACGATTAGGTCATTTTCAACCTCCCTAGTCTAATTCTTGTCCAATTAGGGTTTTTAACCAATCTTGTGCATCCAATAGGTGTTTTGTGTAATTGGATGAACAATTAGGTCATCTTCATCCTCCCTAGGCTAATTCTTGTCCAATTAGGGTTTTTAACCAATCTTGTGCATCCAATAGGTGTTTTTGTGTCATCGGATGAACATTTAGGTCATTTTCATCCTCCCTAGGCTTATGCTTGTCCAATTAGGGTTTCTAACCAATCTTGTGCATCCAATAGATGTTTTTGTGTCATTGGATGAACAATTAGGTCATTTTCGTCCTCCCTACACATAATCTTGTCCAATTAGGGTTTTTAACCAATCTTGTGCATCCAAAAGGTGTTTTTGTGTCATTGGATGAACATTTAGGTCATTTTCGTCCTCCCTAAACTTAATCTTGTCCAATTAGGGTTTCTAACCAATCTTGTGCATCCAATAGGTTTTTTTGTGTCATTGGACGAACGATTAGGTCATTTTCATCCTCCCTAGGTTTATGCTTGTCCAATTAGGGTTTCTAACCAATCTTGTGCATCCAATATGTGTGTTTGTGCCATTGGATGAGCAATTAGGTCCTTTTCGTACTCCCTAGGCTTATTCTTGTCCAATTAGGGTTTTTAACCAATCGTGTGCATCCAATAGGTGTTTTTGTGTCATTGGATGAACATTTAGGTCATTTTCGTCCTCCCTACACTTAATCTTGTCCAATTAGGGTTTTTAACCAATCTTGTGCATCCAATAGGTCTTTTGTGTCATTGGATGAATATTTAGGTCATTTTCGTCCTCCATACACTTAATCATGTCCAATTAAGTCCTTTTCGTCCTCCCTAGGCTAATTCTTGTCCAATTAGGGTTTTTAACCAATCGTGAGCATCCAATAGGTATTTTTGTGTCATTGGATGAACAATTAGGTCATTTTCGTCCTCCCTACACTTAATCATGTCCAATTAGGGTTTCTAACCAATCTTGTGCATCCAATAGGTGTTTTTGTGTCATTGGATGAATGTTTAAGTCATTTTCGTCCTCCCTAGGTTTATTCTTGTCCAATTAGGGTTTTTAACCAATCTTGTGCATCCAATTGTTGTTTTTGTGTCATCGGATGAACATTTAGGTCATTTTTATCCTCCCTAGGCTTATGTTTGTCCAATTAGGGTTTGTAACCAATCTTGTGCATCCAATAGGTGTTTTTGTGTCATTGGATGAAAAATTACGTCATTTACGTCCTCCCTATGCTAATTTTTGTCCAATTAGTGTTTCTAACCAATCTTGTGCATCCAATATGTGTATTTGTTTCATTGGATGAACAATTAGACCATTTTCGTCCTCCATAGGTTTATTCTTGTCCAATTAGGGTTTTTAACCAATCTTATGCATCCAATTGTTGTTTTTGTGTCATTTGATGAACATTTAGGTCATTTTCGTCCTCCCGACACTTAATCTTGTCCAGTTAGGGTTTCTAACCAATCTTGTGCATCCAATAGGTGTTTTTATGTCAATGGATGCACAATTAGGTCATTTTCGTCCTCCCTAGGCTAATTCTTGTCCAATTAGGGTTTTTAACCAATCTTGTGCATCCAATAGATGTTTGTGTCATTGGATGAACATTTAGGTCATTTTTGTCCTCCCTAGGCTAATTCTTGTCCAATTAGGGTTTTTAACCAATCTTGTGCATCCAATAGATGTTTTTGTGTCATTGGATGAATGTTTAAGTCATTTTCGTCCTCCCTACTCTTAATCTTGTCAATTAGGGTTTTTAACCAATCTTGTGCATCCAATAGGTGTTTTTGGGTTATCGGATGAACATTTAGGTCATTTTCATCCTCCCTAGGCTTATGCTTGTCCAATTAGGGTTTCTAAACAATCTTGTCCATCCAATAGGTGTTTTTGTGTCATTGGATGAAAAATTACGTCATTTACGTCCTCCCTAGGCTAATTCTTGTCCAATTAGGGTTTTTAACCTATCTTGTGCATCCAATAGGTGTTTTGTGTCATTGGATGAATATTTAGGTCATTTTCGTCCTCCATACACTTAATCATGTCCAATTAGCGTTTTTAACCAATCTTGTGCATCCAATAGGTGTTTTTGTGTCATTGGATGAACATTTAGGTCATTTTCGTCCTCCCTACACTTAATCTTGTCCAATTAGGGTTTGTTACCAATCTTGTGTATCCAATAGGTGTTTTTGTGTCATTGGATGAACGATTAGGTCATTTTCGACCTCCCTAGTCTAATTCTTGTCCAATTAGGGTTTTTAACCAATCTTGTGCATCCAATAGGTGTTTTTGTGTCATCGGATGAACATTTAGGTCATTTTCATCCTCCCTAGGCTTATGCTTGTCCAATTAGGGTTTCTAACCAATCTTGTGCATCCAATAGGTGTTTTTGTGTCATTGGCTGAAAAATTACGTCATTTACGTCTTCCCTAGGCTAATTCTTGTCCAATTAGGGGTTTTTTAACCAATCTTGTGCATCCAATAGGTGTTTTGTGTAATTGGATGAACAATTACGTCATTTTCATCCTCCCTCGGCTAATTCTTGTCCAATTAGGGTTTTTAACCAATCTTGTGCATCCAATAGGTGTTTTTGTGTCATCGGATGAACATTTAGGTCATTTTCATCCACCCTAGGCTTATGCTTGTCCAATTAGGGTTTCTAACCAATCTTGTGCATCCAATAGGTGTTTTTGTGTCATTGGATGAACAATTAGGTCATTTTCGTCCTCCCTACACATAATCTTATCCAATTAGGGTTTTTAACCAATCTTGTGCATCCAATAGGTGTTTTTGTGTCATTGGATGAACAATTAGGTCATTTTCGTCCTCCCTACACTTAATCTTGTCCAATTAGGGTTTTTAACCAATCGTGAGCATCCAATAGGTGTTTTTGTGTCATTGGATGAACATTTAGGTCATTTTCGTCCTCCCTACACTTAATCTTGTCCAATTAGGGTTTCTAACCAATCTTGTGTATCCATTAGGTGTTTTTGTGTCATTGGATGAACAATTAGCTCATTTTCTTTCTCCGTAGGCTTTTGCTTGTCCAATTAGGGTTTCTAACCAATCTTGTGCATCCAATAGGTGTGTTTGTGTCATTGGATGAACAGTCAGGTCATTTTCTTTCTCCCTAGGTTTATGCTTGTCCAATTAGGGTTTCTAACCAATCTTGTGCATCCAATAGGTGTTTTTGTGTCATTGGCTGAAAAATTACGTCATTGACGTCCTCCCTATGCTAATTCTTGTCCAATTATGGTTTTTTAACAAATCTTGTGCATCCAATAGGTGTTTTGTGTAATTGGATGAACAATTAGGTCATTTTCATCCTCCCTAGGCTAATTCTTGTCCAATTAGGGTTTTTAACCAATCTTGTGCATCCAATAGGTGTTTTTGTGTCATCGGATGAACATTTAGGTAATTTTCATCCTCCCTAGGTTTATGCTTGTCCAATTAGGGTTTCTAACCAATCTTGTGCATCAAATAGGTGTTTTTGTGTCATTGGCTGAAAAATTACGTCATTGACGTCCTCCCTAGGCTAATTCTTGTCCAATTATGGTTTTTTAACCAATCTTGTGCATCCAATAGGTGTTTTGTGTAATTGGATGAACAATTAGGTCATTTTCATCCTCCCTAGGCTAATTCTTGTCCAATTAGGGTTTTTAACCAATCTTGTGCATCCAATAGGTGTTTTTGTTTCATCGGATGAACATTTAGGTCATTTTGATCCTCCCTAGGCTTATGCTTGTCCAATTAGGGTTTCTAACCAATCTTGTGCATCCAATAGGTGTTTTTGTGTCATTGGATGAACAATTAGGTCATTTTCGTCCTCCCTGCACTTAATCTTGTCCAATTAGGGTTTTTAACCAATCTTGTGCATCCAATAGGTGTTTTTGTGTCATTGGATGAACAATTAGGTCATCTTCGTCCTCCCTATACTTAATCTTGTCCAATTAGGGTTTTTAACTAATCTTGTGCATCCAATAGGTGTTTTTGTGTCATTGAATGAACATTTAGGTCATTTTCGTCCTCCCTATACTTAATCTTGTCCAATTAGAGTTTTTAACCAATCTTGTGCATCCAAAAGGTGTTTTTGTGTCATTGGACGAACGATTAGGTCATTTTCATCCTCCCTAGGTTTATGCTTGTCCAATTAGGGTTTCTAACCAATCTTGTGCATCCAATATGTGTGTTTGTGTCATTGGATGAGCAATTAGGTTCTTTTCGTCCTCCCTAGGCTTATTCTTGTCCAATTAGGGTTTTTAACCAATCGTGTGCATCCAATAGGTGTTTTTGTGTCATTGGATGAACATTTAGGTCATTTTCGTCCTCCCTACACTTAATCTTGTCCAATTAGGGTTTTTAACCAATCTTGTGCATCCAATAGGTCTTTTGTGTCATTGGATGAATATTTAGGTCATTTTCGTCCTCCATACACTTAATCATGTCCAATTAGGTCCTTTTCGTCCTCCCTAGGCTAATTCTTGTCCAATTAGGGTTTTTAACCAATTGTGAGCATCCAATAGGTGTTTTTGTGTCATTGGATGAACAATTAGGTCATTTTCGTCCTCCCTACACATAATCTTGTCCAATTAGGGTTTTTAACCAATCTTGTGCATCCAAAAGGTGTTTTTGTGTCATTGGATGAATATTTAGGTCATTTTCGTCCTCCATACACTTAATCATGTCCAATTAGCGTTTTTAACCAATCTTGTTCATCCAATAGGTGTTTTTGTGTCATCGGATGAACATTAAGGTCATTTTCATCCTCCCTAGGCTTTTGCTTGTCCAATTAGGGTTTCTAACCAATCTTGTGCATCCAATATGAGTTTTTGAGTCATTGGCTGAAAAATTACGTCATTTACGTCCTCCCTATGCTAATTCTTGTCCAATTATGGTTTTTTTACCAATCTTGTGCATCCAATAGGTGTTTTGTGTAATTGGATGAACAATTAGGTCATTTTCATCCTCCATAGGTTAATTCTTGTCCAATTAGGGTTTTGAACCAATCTTGTGCATCCAATAGGTGTTTTTCTGTCATTGGAAGAACAATTAGGTCATTTTCGTCCTACCTACACTTAATCTTGTCCAATTAGGGTTTCTAACCAATCTTGTGCATCCAATAGGTGTTTTTGTGTCATTGGATGAATGTTTAAGTCATTTTCGTCCTCCCTAGGTTTATTCTTGTCCAATTAGGGTTTTTAACCAATCTTGTGCATCCAATTGTTGTTTTTGTGTCATCGGATGAACATTTAGGTCATTTTTATCCTCCCTAGGCTTATGTTTGTCCAATTAGGGTTTGTAACCAATCTTGTGCATCCAATTGGTGTTTTTGTGTCATTGGATGAAAAATTACGTCATTTACATCCTCCCTATGCTAATTCTTGTCCAATTAGTGTTTCTAACCAAACTTGTGCATCCAATATGTGTATTTGTTTCATTGGATGAACAATTAGACCATTTTCGTCCTCCATAGGTTTATTCTTGTCCAATTAGGGTTTTTAACCAATCTTGTGCATCCAATTGTTGTTTTTGTGTCATTTGATGAAAATTTAGGTCATTTTCGTCCTCCCGACACTTAATCTTGTCCAGTTAGGGTTTCTAACCAATCTTGCGCATCCAATAGGTGTTTTTATGTCATTGGATGCACAATTAGGTCATTTTCGTCCTCCCTAGGCTAATTCTTGTCCAATTAGGGTTTTTAACCAATCTTGTGCATCCAATAGATGTTTTTGTGTCATTGGATGAACATTTAGGTCATTTTTGTCCTCCCTAGGCTAATTCTTGTCCAATTAGGGTTTTTAACAATCTTGTGCATCCAATAGGTGTTTTTGTGTCATTGGATGAATGTTTAAGTCATTTTCGTCCTCCCTACTCTTAATCTTGTCAATTAGGGTTTTTAATCAATCTTGTGCATCCAATAGGTGTTTTTGGGTTATCGGATGAACATGTAGGTCATTTTCATCCTCCCTAGGCTTATGCTTGTCCAATTAGGGTTTCTAAACAATCTTGTCCATCCAATAGGTGTTTTTGTGTCATTGGATGAAAAATTACGTCATTTACGTCCTCCCTAGGCTAATTCTTGTCCAATAAGGGTTTTTAACCAATCTTGTGCATCCAATAGGTGTTTTGTGTCATTGGATGAATATTCAGGTCATTTTCGTCCTCCATACACTTAATCATGTCCAATTAGCGTTTTTAACCAATCTTGTGCATCCAATAGGTGTTTTTGTGTCATTGGATGAACATTTAGGTCATTTTCGTCGTCCCTACACTTAATCTTGTCCAATTAGGGTTTGTTACAAATCTTGTGCATCCAATAGGTGTTTTTGTGTCATTGGATGAACGATTAGGTCATTTTCGACCTTCCTAGTCTAATTCTTGTCCAATTAGGGTTTTTAACCAATCTTGTGCATCCAGTAGGTGTTTTTGTGTCATCGGATGAACATTTAGGTCATTTTCATCCTCCCTAGGCTTATGCTTGTCCAATTAGGGTTTCTAACCAATCTTGTGCATCCAATAGGTGTTTTTGTGTCATTGGCTTAAAAATTACGTCATTTACGTCCTCCCTAGGCTAATTCTTGTCCAATTAGGGGTTTTTTAACCAATCTTGTGTATCCAATAGGTGTTTTGTGTAATTGGATGAACAATTACGTCATTTTCATCCTCCCTAGGCTAATTCTTGTCCAATTAGGGTTTTTAACCAATCTTGTGCATCCAATAGGTGTTTTTGTGTCATCGGATGAACATTTAGGTCATTTTCATCCACCCTAGGCTTATGCTTGTCCAATTAGGGTTTCTAACCAATCTTGTGCATCCAATAGGTGTTTTTGTGTCATTGGATGAACAATTAGGTCATTTTCGTCCTCCCTACACTTAATTTTATCCAATTAGGGTTTTTAACCAATCTTGTGCATCCAATAGGTGTTTTTGTGTCATTGGATGAACAATTAGGTCATTTTCGTCCTCCCTACACTTAATCTTGTCCAATTAGGGTTTTTAACCAATTGTGAGCATCCAATAGGTGTTTTTGTGTCATTGGATGAACATTTATGTCATTTTCGTCCTCCCTACACTTAATCTTGTCCAATTAGGGTTTCTAACCAATCTTGTGTATCCATTAGGTGTTTTTGTGTCATTGGATGAACAATTAGCTCATTTTCATCCTCCCTAGGCTTTTGCTTGTCCAATTAGGGTTTCTAACCAATCTTGTGCATCCAATAGGTGTGTTTGGGTCATTGGATGAACAGTCAGGTCATTTTCGTCATCCTTAGGCTGATTCTTGTCCAATTACGGTGTTTAACCAATCTTGTGCATCCAATACGTGTTTTGTGTCATTGGATGAACATTTAGGTCATTTTCGTCCTCCCTACACTTAATCTTGTCCAATTAGGGTTTTTAACCAATCTTGTGCATCCAATAGGCGTTTTTGTGTCATTGGATGAACATTTAGGTCAGTTTCGTCCTCCCTACACTTAATCTTGTCCAATTCGGGTTTCTAACCAATCTTGTGCATCCAATAGATGTTTTTGTGTCATTGGATGAACATTTAGGTCATTTTTGTCCTCCCTAGGCTAATTCTTGTCCAATTAGGGTTTTTAACCAATCTTGTGCATCCAATAGGTGTTTTTGTGTCATTGGATGAATGTTTAAGTCATTTTCGTCCTCCCTACTCTTAATCTTGTCAATTAGGGTTTTTAATCAATCTTGTGCATCCAATAGGTGTTTTTGGGTTATCGGATGAACATGTAGGTCATTTTCATCCTCCCTAGGCTTATGCTTGTCCAATTAGGGTTTCTAAACAATCTTGTCCATCCAATAGGTGTTTTTGTGTCATTGGATGAAAAATTACGTCATTTACGTCCTCCCTAGGCTAATTCTTGTCCAATAAGGGTTTTTAACCAATCTTGTGCATCCAATAGGTGTTTTGTGTCATTGGATGAATATTTAGGTCATTTTCGTCCTCCATACACTTAATCATGTCCAATTAGCGTTTTTAACCAATCTTGTGCATCCAATAGGTGTTTTTGTGTCATTGGATGAACATTTAGGTCATTTTCGTCGTCCCTACACTTAATCTTGTCCAATTAGGGTTTGTTACCAATCTTGTGCATCCAATAGGTGTTTTTGTGTCATTGGATGAACGATTAGGTCATTTTCGACCTTCCTAGTCTAATTCTTGTCCAATTAGGGTTTTTAACCAATCTTGTGCATCCAGTAGGTGTTTTTGTGTCATCGGATGAACATTTAGGTCATTTTCATCCTCCCTAGGCTTATGCTTGTCCAATTAGGGTTTCTAACCAATCTTGTGCATCCAATAGGTGTTTTTGTGTCATTGGCTGAAAAATTACGTCATTTACGTCCTCCCTAGGCTAATTCTTGTCCAATTAGGGGTTTTTTAACCAATCTTGTGTATCCAATAGGTGTTTTGTGTAATTGGATGAACAATTACGTCATTTTCATCCTCCCTAGGCTAATTCTTGTCCAATTAGGGTTTTTAACCAATCTTGTGCATCCAATAGGTGTTTTTGTGTCATCGGATGAACATTTAGGTCATTTTCATCCACCCTAGGCTTATGCTTGTCCAATTAGGGTTTCTAACCAATCTTGTGCATCCAATAGGTGTTTTTGTGTCATTGGATGAACAATTAGGTCATTTTCATCCTCCCTACACTTAATCTTGTCCAATTAGGGTTTTTAACTAATCTTGTGCATCCAATAGGTGTTTTTGTGTCATTGGATGAACATTTAGGTCATTTTCGTCCTCCCTATACTTAATCTTGTCCAATTAGAGTTTTTAACCAACCTGTGCATCCAAAAGGTGTTTTTGTGTCATTGGATGAACATTTAGGTCATTTTCGTCGTCCCTACACTTAATCTTGTCCAATTAGGGTTTTTAACCAATCTTGTGCATCCAACAGGTGTTTTGTGTCATTGGATGAATATTTAGGTCATTTTCGTCCTCCATACACTTAATCATGTCCAATTAGGGGTTTTAACCAATCTTGTGCATCCAATAGGTGTTTTTGTGTCATTGGCTGAAAAATTACGTCATTGACGTCCTCCCTATGCTAATTCTTGTCCAATTATGGTTTTTTAACCAATCTTGTGCATCCAATAGGTGTTTTGTGTAATTGGATGAACAATTAGGTCATTTTCATCCTCCCTAGGCTAATTCTTGTCCAATTAGGGTTTTTAACCAATCTTGTGCATCCAATAGGTGTTTTTGAGTCATCGGATGAACATTTAGGTCATTTTCATCCTCCCTAGGTTTATGCTTGTCCAATTAGGGTTTCTAACCAATCTTGTGCATCCAATAGGTGTTTTTGTGTCATTGGCTGAAAAATTACGTCATTGACGTCCTCCCTAGGCTAATTCTTGTCCAATTATGGTTTTTTAACCAATCTTGTGCATCCAATAGGTGTTTTGTGTAATTGGATGAACAATTAGGTCATTTTCATCCTCCCTAGGCTAATTCTTGTCCAATTAGGGTTTTTAACCAATCTTGTGCATCCAATAGGTGTTTTTGAGTCATCGGATGAACATTTAGGTCATTTTCATCCTCCCTAGGTTTATGCTTGTCCAATTAGGGTTTCTACCCAATCTTGTGCATCCAATAGGTGTTTTTGTGTCATTGGCTGAAAAATTACGTCATTGACGTCCTCCCTAGGCTAATTCTTGTCCAATTATGGTTTTTTAACCAATCTTGTGCATCCAATAGGTGTTTTGTGTAATTGAATGAACAATTAGGTCATTTTCATCCTCCCTAGGCTAATTCTTGTCCAATTAGGGTTTTTAACCAATCTTGTGCATCCAATAGGTGTTTTTGTTTCATCGGATGAACATTTAGGTCATTTTGATCCTCCCTAGGCTTATGCTTGTCCAATTAGGGTTTCTAACCAATCTTGTGCATCCAATAGGTGTTTTTGTGTCATTGGATGAACAATTAGGTCATTTTCATCCTCCCTACACTTAATCTTGTCCAATTAGGGTTTTTAACCAATCTTGTGCATCCAATAGGTGTTTTTGTGTCATTGGATGAACAATTAGGTCATCTTCGTCCTCCCTATACTTAATCTTGTCCAATTAGGGTTTTTAACTAATCTTGTGCATCCAATAGGTGTTTTTGTGTCATTGGATGAACATTTAGGTCATTTTCGTCCTCCCTATACTTAATCTTGTCCAATTAGAGTTTTTAACCAATCTTGTGCATCCAATAGGTGTTTTTGTTTCATCGGATGAACATTTAGGTCATTTTGATCCTCCCTAGGCTTATGCTTGTCCAATTAGGGTTTCTAACCAATCTTGTGCATCCAATAGGTGTTTTTGTGTCATTGGATGAACAATTAGGTCATTTTCGTCCTCCCTACACTTAATCTTGTCCAATTAGGGTTTTTAACCAATCTTGTGCATCCAATAGGTGTTTTTGTGTCATTGGATGAACATTTAGGTCATTTTCGTCCTCCCTATACTTAATCTTGTCCAATTAGAGTTTTTAACCAATCTTGTGCATCCAAAAGGTGTTTTTGTGTCATTGGATGAACATTTAGGTCATTTTCGTCGTCCCTACACTTAATCTTGTCCAATTAGGGTTTTTAACCAATCTTGTGCATCCAATAGGTGTTTTGTGTCATTGGATGAATATTTAGGTCATTTTCGTCCTCCATACACTTAATCATGTCCAATTAGCGTTTTTAACCAATCTTGTGCATCCAATAGGTGTTTTTGTGTCATTGGATGAACATTTAGGTTATTTTCATCCTCCCTACACTTAATCTTGTCCAATTAGGGTTTCTAACCAATCTTGTGCATCCAATAGGTGTTTTTGTGTCATTGGATGAACGATTAGGTCATTTTCGACCTCCCTAGTCTAATTCTTGTCCAATTAGGGTTTTGAACCAATCTTGTGCATCCAATAGGTGTTTTTGTGTCATCGGATGAACATTTAGGTCATTTTCATCCTCCCTAGGCTTATGCTTGTCCAATTAGGGTTTCTAACCAATCTTGTGCATCCAATAGGTGTTTTTGTGTCATTGGCTGAAAAATTACGTCATTTACGTCCTCCCTAGGCTAATTCTTGTCCAATTAGGGGTTTTTTAACCAATCTTGTGCATCCAATAGGTGTTTTGTGTAATTGGATGAACAATTACGTCATTTTAATCCTCCCTAGGCTAATTCTTGTCCAATTAGGGTTTTTAACCAATCTTGTGCATCCAATAGGTGTTTTTGTGTCATCGGATGAACATTTAGGTCATTTTCATCCTCCCTAGGCTTATGCTTGTCCAATTAGGGTTTCTAACCAATCTTGTGCATCCAATAGGTGTTTTTGTGTCATTGGCTGAAAAATTATGTCATTTACGTCCTCCCTAGGCTAATTCTTGTCCAATTAGGGGTTTTTTAACCAATCTTGTGCATCCAATAGGTGTTTTGTGTAATTGGATGAACAATTAGGTCATTTTCATCCTCCCTAGGCTAATTCTTGTCCAATTAGGGTTTTTAACCAATCTTGTGCATCCAATCAGTGTTTTTGTGTCATCGGATGAACATTTAGGTCATTTTCATCCTCCCTAGGCTAATTCTTGTCCAATTACGGTTTTTAACCAATCTTGTGCATCCAATAGGTGTTTTTGTGTCATCGGATGAACATTTAGGTCATTTTCATCCTCCCTAGGCTTATGCTTGTCCAATTAGGGTTTCTAACCAATCTTGTGCATCCAATAGGTGCTTTTGTGTCATTGGATGAACAATTACGTCATTTTCGTCCTCCCTACACTTAATCTTGTCCAATTAGCGTTCCTAACCAATCTTGTGCATCCAATAGGTGTTTTTGTGTCATTGGATGAACGATTAGGTCATTTTCGACCTCCCTAGGCTAATTCTTGTCCAATTAGGGTTTCTAACCAATCTTGTGCATCCAATATGTGTATTTGTGTCATTGGATGAACATTTAGGTCATTTTCATCCTCCCTAGGCTAATTCTTGTCCAATTACGGTTTTTAACCAATCTTATGCATCCAATAGGTGTTTTTGTGTCATCGGATGAACATTTAGGTCATTTTCATCCTCCCTAGGCTTATGCTTGTCCAATTAGGGTTTCTAACCAATCTTGTGCATCCAATAGGTGTTTTTGTGTCATTGGATGAACATTTAGGTCATTTTCGTCCTCCCTACACTTAATCTTGTCCAATTAGGGTTTCTAACCAATCTTGTGCATCCAATAGGTGTTTTTGTGTCATTGGATGAACGATTAGGTCATTTTCGACCTCCCTAGTCTAATTCTTGTCCAATTAGGGTTTTTAACCAATCTTGTGCATCCAATAGGTGTTTTTGTGTCATCGGATGAACATTTAGGTCATTTTCATCCTCCCTAGGCTTATGCTTGTCCAATTAGGGTTTCGAACCAATCTTGTGCATCCAATAGGTGTTTTTGTGTCATTGGCTGAAAAATTACGTCATTTACGTCCTCCCTAGGCTAATTCTTATCCAATTATGGTTTTTTAACCAATCTTGTGCATCCAATAGGTGTTTTGTGTAATTGGATGAACAATTAGGTCATTTTCATCCTCCCTAGGCTAATTCTTGTCCAATTAGGGTTTTTAACCAATCTTGTGCATCCAATAGGTGTTTTTGTGTCATCGGATGAACATTTAGGTCATGTTCATCCTCCCTAGGCTTATGCTTGTCCAATTAGGGTTTCTAACCAATCTTGTGCATCCAATAGGTGTTTTTGTGTCATTGGATGAACAATTAGGTCATTTTCGTCCTCCCTACACTTAATCTTGTCCAATTAGGGTTTCTAACCAATCTTGTGCATCCAATAGGTGTTTTTGTGTCATTGGATGAACGATTAGGTCATTTTCGACCTCCCTAGTCTAATTCTTGTCCAATTAGGGTTTTTAACCAATCTTATGCATCCAATAGGTGTTTTTGTGTCATTGGATGAACAATTAGGTCATCTTCGTCCTCCCTATACTTAATCTTGTCCTATTAGGGTTTTTAACCAATCTTGTGCATCCAATAGGTGTTTTTGTGTCATTGGATGAACATTTAGGTCATTTTCGTCCTCCCTATACTTAATCTTGTCCAATTAGGGTTTTTAACCAATCTTGTGCATCCAATAGGTGTTTTTGTGTCATTGGATGAACATTTAGGTCATTTTCGTCGTCCCTACACTTAATCTTGTCCAATTAGGGTTTTTAACCAATCTTGTGCATCCAATAGGTGTTTTGTGTCATTGGATGAATATTTAGGTCATTTTCGTCCTCCATTCACTTAATCATGTCCAATTAGCGTTTTTAACCAATCTTGTGCATCCAATAGGTGTTTTTGTGTCATTGGATGAACATTTAGGTCATTTTCGTCCTCCCTACACTTAATCTTGTCCAATTAGGGTTTCTAACCAATCTTGTGCATCCAATAGGTGTTTTTGTGTCATTGGACGAACGATTAGGTCATTTTCATCCTCCCTAGGTTTATGATTGTCCAATTAGGGTTTCTAACCAATCTTGTGCATCCAATAGGTGTTTTTGTGTCATTGGCTGAAACATTACGTCATTGACGTCCTCCCTAGGCTAATTCTTGTCCAATTATGGTTTTTTAACCAATCTTGTGCATCCAATAGGCGTTTTGTGTAATTGGATGAACAATTAGGTCATTTTCATCCTCCCTAGGCTAATTCTTGTCCAATTAGGGTTTTTAACCAATCTTGTGCATCCAATAGGTGTTTTTGAGTCATCGGATGAACGTTTAGGTCATTTTGATCCTCCCTAGGTTTATGCTTGTCCAATTAGGGTTTCTAACCAATCTTGTGCATCCAATAGGTGTTTTTGTGTCATTGGCTGAAAAATTACGTCATTGACGTCCTCCCTAGGCTAATTCTTGTCCAATTATGGTTTTTTAACCAATCTTGTGCATCCAATAGGTGTTTTGTGTAATTGGATGAACAATTAGGTCATTTTCATCCTCCCTAGGCTAATTCTTGTCCAATTAGGGTTTTTAACCAATCTTGTGCATCCAATAGGTGTTTTTGAGTCATCGGATGAACATTTAGGTCATTTTCATCCTCCCTAGGTTTATGCTTGTCCAATTAGGGTTTCTAACCAATCTTGTGCATCCAATAGGTGTTTTTGTGTCATTGGCTGAAAAATTACGTCATTGACGTCCTCCCTAGGCTAATTCTTGTCCAATTATGGTTTTTTAACCAATCTTGTGCATCCAATAGGTGTTTTGTGTAATTGGATGAACAATTAGGTCATTTTCATCCTCCCTAGGCTAATTCTTGTCCAATTAGGGTTTTTAACCAATCTTGTGCATCCATAGGTGTTTTTGTTTCATCGGATGAACATTTAGGTCATTTTGATCCTCCCTAGGCTTATGCTTGTCCAATTAGGGTTTCTAACCAATCTTGTGCATCCAATAGGTGTTTTTGTGTCATTGGATGAACAATTAGGTCATTTTCATCCTCCCTACACTTAATCTTGTCCAATTAGGGTTTCTAACCAATCTTGTGCATCCAATAGGTGTTTTTGTGTCATTGGACGAACGA